>JABFEA020000085.1:2567477-2580750 GCA_019775915.2 Cyphomyrus plagiostoma
GGCGCTGGAACCCGTTTGAACAGGTGGGAGCCCCGATGCAGCCTGGCTGCTTCTCTGGGCACAGACTTCGGCTGGGCTGCTCGTTGGCAGGGTTTGTTTTGCATGTCTGCCGTAAAGTGGGGTGTGACTGATGGGTCTGTGCAGCACCTGCCTGCCTGACGCGTGAGTCTCCGCTAGTCCCGTGCGTAACGGGCTCTGACTCCTAGTAAAACTTTCCGCTTGCTAGCGGCGTAGTGTGGCATTGGCTCTCAGGCTGTCCCTGAACACTTTCCTTTTGGCGAGCTTGTAAACAGAGGAGGACGATTAAATGACGGCGCTCGGTAAGAACTGAGGGGCGGGTCCGTGGCGCGCGCACCGGTCAGGGCGCCGGCCCGGAGAGCTGGCGCGCGCTCCGCGAGCCGCCGTGGCCTTCCGCGTGAGTCAGTGAGCCACTCTGCCTGACCAGTTAGACTGGGTGTCCTACGCCAGCCGCGACGCTCTTTCTGAGCCGACCAATCCGCCCAGTTAGTACCGCGAGGTTAGCTTGGCGTTGTAGGGGAGCGCCCCTTAATTAACTCCGTGGTTGTGAAAGTACACATTTCAGCGGGTAATGGGGTGAGAGCGGTGTTCTGTTAGAGAGCTCGCTGGTAATGCTGGGATAGCGCTGGGTAATGAGTTCTCACTGTTGTCATCATAGACATTTCTTTTTCTCCTTTAGGCCAGTATTATTAGTGTTCTGCATTCTAACCTAAGGCTACGATGATCTGCACTGATATTAAGGAGGATTTTTTGTTCCTTAATAAGGCATGAATGTGGCAGAGATCCTTAGTCCTCCAGATGATTAAATTACTTAATGTTCAGCTGGTTTATCTGTCCTCCAGCACGCTATGAGCCACAGGCTGGATAAAACATCCAAAACTTTTTTTTTCTTTCTTATAGGAGTCCCCCTGTTGACGCAGAGCTGGTAGTCTTTCTGTGGTACCTGTGTCTGCAGGCCTTTCTATCTCCTGACTTCTGAGTTGTGGGTGTGTTGCCAATACAGTCTTTCCTTTTAAATCTTACCCTCGGAAAGGCCTCAGACATTATCATAAGCAAATTAACTAAAAGCCTTGCAGGGTGGAGACTAGGGTCAGATAAATGATTGTAGGTGTTTAGTTAAATGATTTAATTTACCATCAATCAGCTTTTATAGCTGAAGCAACATGCTGTATGTTTGAGGGAATGCACTGCTGCATACTTTCTGTTAATTCCTTGTGTTGTAGTACACCTAATGATTGGTGTCATGTAGGTGGGTGGGACTTGAAAAGAGGCCCCTGGTGAGTTATAGCCAATGGCCTTGTGGTTCCGAGGCATTCTCAAATATGATAGGTCAGTCTTGAGGGCTGGAGGATTCTCCCTGAGGCAGCTGTGAGCTTCGGAGTGGTGGAAGGACTTGGTCAAACGATGGAAGGTTGACTGCCGTCAAGGCAATGGCACGACTGTCAGTGTCCCCAGCCCCGCCCCGTTTGGTGGTTGGGATGTCATGGTACTGCTGTTGACTGAGTAAACACTGTCGCGTGGGAAGAAACTGAACCCAAACAGAAGTGTGTCAATTCAGCCCATACAGTGGCTACAGAACTGGGGGAATTTGTACAGAATTACCTGCGAGGTAATCAGGCTTTGTGCACTCCTGATTTGACTTGACGTTGCTTCTGCAGCAGAATGAATCATTTGGGTACTCTGTTTTGCAAGGGAGATTGAAAGATTTTGTATGGTAAGTGTGCTGTAATGAAGCATCCGCGTCGCACGATCACGGTTTCTTGATGGCCCCTCGGATCTCGGTCTCTCCACAGTCAGTATTCGACACCTGCTCGACAGCCCCACTGCCAAAACTGGGGGGGGGGATCTGACAGCCGACATGACCCCTTTCTGTCCCCTCTTCTCTGTACGGAGTTCCTTACCCCATTTAAGGCTTCATCCTTCGGTCCATTGTGAGGGAAAGATAAGATTGCGTGCCGTTACTGTCAAGGTCTTAAGTTCCCATTATTAACTGAAGCCTCCCCCCCCCCACCCCCCACCAACTCTGGGCCTCGGCAGAGGTGAATAAGGGAGATGTGTTGTCTTGCATATCTCTGTGTTTGCATGTGCTCACTCTGGCCGTGTTTGGGAAGCCATAACAAGGTGTAGTTCGTCTTAATGCCGGTATACAGTTTTTCCCAAAGTGAGCAGTCCAGATGGCTCGTTTGTGTGCTTGTGTATCCAGCTTTAATGTTGCTGATTTCTGTCACAGGATCCTAAAAGCTGCAAAATTTGCTTCCTGCTGTGGAGAGGAATTTATTTTCCTGGGGGTGGGGCACTGTCCTGCATACAGTTTTTTTTTTTTTTTGGCACGTGCCACTAGTAATTGCTCTGTAATCATAATGTCTGCTTGTGTTAACTGTACCATATGTCAAAGGACAGTAAGCCAAACCTGAGGGCCAGTTTATGACCCTAACTGGGAAACTGCGCTACAGTAGTACACTGTGTGCTTCTATTAAAGCTTTATTTTAAGAGGGGTTAAGAGAATGAGGGGAAAAAGGGAAGTGTTGTTCAAATATCTCATGGGGGAGTGGTGTCTGAGGTAACCTGGGCAGCATGGTAGGGTGTGTGTGCCTTTTCTTTCTTTTTTGGATAATTATGACGTAATGTCAGGCAATAGAATGCTATGGTTTCACCCAGAGCCTGTGTGGCTAATGTAGCTCAACGGGATTAACATGGAGGACAAAAACGCTTTAACAAGCAGGATGATGGGCAGCAGGGATAGTCTTATTCCTTAAGTCTCTCTCCCCTCTTTAATACAATGTTATGATCATGTCTTACAATATGCATTGTCAGATTGTAACACTGGGGGAAGGCTGCCGCCCTACTGGCGGAGCTGTATCCTGCACTGGCTTTCCAGAGCTCTGATCAGTGTCACTGTGGGAACAATGCTGCGAGGGAGAATATCATGTAATATAGCCTTCTGAGTGTCTCTCTTCATTGTTCATGCCACAGACGGGCATTGTCCTTGTACCCAGTTGTATCATGTCCACCCTTCACCCTTTGCAGGGAATGTACTTGCACGCATCCTATAGCGCCTGACTCATTGTGGGCCAATATTTTATATGCAAGAGCCTTATGGTGATCAGTAAACCATTTAAGAGAAGAAAATAGGTGACTTCTCTTTGGCTGTTCTTTGATTATGTGTATTGACCGTATCTTCCTTGGGTGGTGTGTGGCTCAGTATTTTAGTATCCGATGCACTGGACCCCCACCAGTTCAAATCCCAGGGTTAAATCCCAACCAGCCTCATCCTTGCACCCCCAATCACCCCGTGGCTGAATGACCCTGTGCTCACTCTCTCCTCTCTCTGCCACAAAAATAAAGTGTGTTACTTTTAAGGTTGAGTATTGGTGCAAATGCTATGATTCAAATCCAACTCGCAAGTTAACGCTTTGATTCCGATTTGTTATCGGTTCAATGGGAATGACACAAAATACTATACAGCTGCTTTATATATTTGGAGAGATGTTTAAAAAAAAATTCTCAATAAAACACAAATTTACAAATGAGTCACTGGAAACGCACTGTGACAACCACTAAAGGCCAAAGGTTGGTATTTCGAAATCTTCAGAAACATAGGGATATAGTTCCTATGAAACAAAACCCACCCATCTCATCCAAAGCACAAAAAAAGAGTAAAGAATGTTTGAAAATAAAAATGGGCATGTGTGGAACCCACATGCTGACATGCATTAATTTTCTGATCAAAATAATGTACAAAGAAAATAGTACCGGATAATGTTTCATAAAGGCTGCCAGGTGAAAAATGCCTTCCTGTTTATATACATGTATAACAAAGTGCCCAGTTCTCAAAATATGCTGACATGGGTGTTTGTACAGAAGGGTGCAGTGATCAAAATCAATTTTCGTTCTTAATTCACAAAACAAGCTACGTTGGGCAAACGCTGCAAAAACTACGATTAAGATGATGCTCCATTCTCACCTTGCTGTTAGGGACAAAGAGGGGGGCGGGGGAATAGGGGTAAAAATGAGGTTGATATGAGCAAACTTCTAATGTTATAACGTTAGACGTTTTGCTGACCATCGGGGGAAGTGTAACGTTAACTAGGGGTGGCACGCGAGGTGCAGTGATGAGCATCAGAGGGCAAACATCAGAGGGCAAATTCTACATATCCATATCAAACCAGACAAATCTTTAAAAACAATTGACCGAAAAATATTTTGCACACCCCTAGTTACTTTGGATAAGGGCATCTACTAAATGTAAAATCTCATGTTTAAAGCTAATTATTCTTTAGCAGGAAGTGGGTATAGCTATTTGTGAATTCAGATAACAAATGGTATAAGAGTAAACGGTAAACATGTTTATATTCAGTCAACTGTTAGGAGGAATTCAAAGTTGAAAGTGAAATCCAGTGTTACTTTTTCAATTAGCGCAATCACAGCTGATTATGTTTATGCAAAGGTGTTAAAAGTGTGTCGCTTGGGATATAATATATACCATGTGGTGATCTTGGCAGTCTAAAAACAATTAAGCAAATGTTCCTTGTCATCTCCTCTTCTGGAACTTGCAGCCATCCTACACACCATCATTTATTGCCAAAAAGTCTGAGGTCTTTTAAATGCAGTTAAGAGGTACTCTTGGCATAGTGGAAAGTGAATCATATGAACCTTCCGACATGAACGTCTGCTAATGCTGCTAAAAAATAATGAGGGTTTGGGCATTTTCTCTCCTGCAATGGGACAGGTTGCTGACGTGCACCTTTGGATCTCAGACTCCTGCAAAAGCTTTCACTGAAATCATCTGGAAACATCTGGTGGCCCTTTGACATGCCCTATCAGTGTATTAAATGTGCTACAGCTTTAGTACAGCATGGCCGTCTTAATCTTACATTTATTGTTTATCAACATAAGACTTGCTTTTATCAGGGCGGGACTGTGACTCTTGGTTTTTTCTTATGTTTGCTCTCCTCCCCATCTTGGGTATCATTTTTAGGCGGGGTTGGTTCCCGCTGTTTACATTCCTGCCCCCATTCTCGTTACAACCCACTGGAAAACACTTATGCATCCCGCACTAAAATCACGTGTAACAAAGTGTTTGCCAAAACCACAAAAATTACCCGCCAGCCCTTAGTCCCATACGGGATAGGCTAGTTTACGCCACCACACCCAGAGGTACAGGAACTAGGGTGGGGATGGGTGTGTGTGTGTGTGTGTGTGTGTGTGTGTGTGTGTGTGTGTGTGTGTGTGTGTGCGCCAGTATTTCATTTGGCTTCATTCATCCCCCCCATCGCAAATAAACAGACCTTTGTATTTAAAAACAAAGTTGAACTCTCCCCTACGTTATTGGTCAGGCCCTATAAAGGTCATGACCTTTAGCTTAATGTCCAATGTGTGAAATATCTTTGAGCAGAGCTGGCCTCACCTCCTCCATCATCATCTTGGGGGTGTCTGGTGATCTGCAGGAGGACGTATTGCAAATTTGTCATCAATTTGATAAAATCCTTCAGCTGGAGGAAGTGAGTCCCACTTGTTATTAAGCACCATGACCGTACTGGAAAACTCGCACTAAGTTTTCACTTTTTACATTCATATGACTTTGTTATGAAAGAATAGCACATTGAAACAGCACTGCTACCAATTGTTATGCAAGATTTGTGGCTGGGATTGATGATTATCGGTGGTTCCGTGTAGTTTTTTTTGGGTTTATTCTTTATCTTTTTATTGCTGAGCTTGTAACAGTTTAGGAGCACGTATGATGAATGAGGGAAGAGGAGAACTTTACAGCAGCAGAACTGATGGTGGTAACTTAGAGCTGAGTATCCAGCCACATGGCTGGCTGAGGATTGGGGCTCTCGTTGGCCTGGTGAGCTGCCTTGAGGTGGCTGTGGGACATCGGCCATCAACTTTGGTGGTGGAGCTCGGCTCCTTCTGGGTGCATGTGACAAGACATTGACGACGCTGGCCTATACCTTTGGGCTGCTAGCTCCCTGCTGTGACGGGAGCGTAGTGATTTTAATTAAATCGGGACGTTACCGGAGCGTAAAACCTAAAGAAGCACTGTTCACAAATCAAATCTCCGTTCTGCGTCACGCAACATGATTATCGGTGAGGCGGACAAGCTCTGTCATCAGCCAGCTCGTCCTTGCACTGTCTGCTTATTGTGAAATGATGTCGATCTGATCGCTTTCGACGATCTGGGTTGCCCCTTATGCTCTTGGTCGAGGTGCGGCACGCATTCCCCATCCCACGGTAAGAGGGAGCATGGCTTGAATTCCTTTTCGGAGCTCACGGATGCACAGTGGGTGTCCTTAAAGCATCGGTTTTGCTTCCTGATGAGCGGTTCAGTGTGTTTAGTGTTGAATAGCCCTCCTGGGGTGTGTGGGATACTTCCTGTTGGAACCCTTGGCAGATTTCAGCCCCCCCCCCCCCACGCCCTCAAGGCCCTGCATGCACCCCCTTTCCGGTCCAGCCCTCCATTTAATTAATTTTTTTTACTCAATTCTCCTCCATACTATGCCTCTTCACGTCTTTCACTTTATGGAATCCCATAATTCTTATCACTGTCTTGTATATTGGACACCAACCTCTAATGCTTAGGAGCCTGTGTCTGCTGAGTCTGAGGTCAATGTAGTCTCCGGTGTGTGGTAGCTCCGCCCTCTCCAGAACCATTGGGTCTCTGTGCCAAATGTCAGGACGGTCCTTCATGATCTTGGGATTTCCTGCCCCCAATTCCCGATGACCTTCCCAGACACTCGTCTGCCGAACTGGCAGTTGAATGGAGGCACCGAGCTGCAGTTGGTGGGGGGTACTCCTACCCCGCAGGCCTGCTTCCTGTTCTGAGCCAGCAGTTGTTGCTCCCAGGCACCTGGAGCGAACGCTGCAGGATCCCTGACGTTCCCGTGAGATCTGCATGCTGCAGAAATGACAGCCCGCGGGAACAACGCTTTTGTTGATGGGAGGGCTTTGATAATCCTTCGGCAGTTGGGTCCCGGGGCGCGGCCCAGCACTCTGCCAACTTTCCTGCCCAGGAGGTATGTCTAACTGACGGGTGATGGGAAGTCTCCGGACCTCATCTGTGACTCATGAGGGAGCGATGACTCTGACTTCCACGCGTTGACTCTCCCCGTCCTCCCGCTCATTTTCAGCACGTTTGCCTGTGAGTCAGGTCGTCGATGGCTCGGTTACCCCCCCCCAAGAAGCCACGATTTGATGTGGCTCCTGTAGCTATACCTGGATTTCATTAAGAGCTTCAGCTGTGTGTAGCAGAATGACCCTTATTGTAAGCGATGTCCAGCCCCCCCGTAGGAGGCTCTTTACACTTCATCCTTAGTGTCACTTTTCTTCAACTTCCCAGTTTCCTTTGGATTCTGGACCCTGGCTTCTGGCTTGGTTACTGAGTCAGAATGTGCGGGTTGTGCTTTAAACTCTGGCTGTGGCTGTGTCAGTACTCGCTGCAATCAAACCAGGAAGGGTTTTGGTATATAATGCATGGCTTGTAGTATTAATCATCATGTGTGTTTATTTTATTTTATTAATGAAATGTTTCATTTTGTTATCTTTTCATTTTTACCAGATCTTTCTTGATCTTGATTTAATTTTGGTTCTTTTGTTTTTTTTGTTTTGTATATGAATTCATTTATCTATATGTATACCCAATTTCATCTGATTCCTGTCTCTGTATGAATATTCATTGACTGGCTCTTTCCATGAGAGCCATAGATGCTGACATGTCCTTATGCTTACCTGCCTTCGCTGGATTTGAGTTGGGTTAATGGTTCGCATGCTAGAGTTCCTGAAAGCTTGAACTTTTGACTCCGACCATGGCAGCACTCATGATGATGACACATTTATTTTAAAGGGGTTGCATTTGGGTCGAGCCTACTGTCCAAAAATCTGCAATGCCACGATCTTGTAATACTGATAATATTTTCTGAGAATTGCTTAATACGTTTTCTCCTGAGGACGTTGTGATGGGGTAATGTGTCTCTGAGATGAGTTTTACCAGGCCTCCCGAGTGCTGTACCTTGTATAACCTAGTCAGCCCCACCAAGTTGGGAAATTCAAGCTTATGCAATCTTCCCTGAATGACGATGTTGTCTCCGCCAGTGCATCATAATTTCATTTTGCCCCAAAGGAGAGCGAGAGATCGGCCTTTGTTTACATAAGAATTGCAGCAGTGGCTGGGTTTGCCTGTCTCTAATTTCATGTATAGATAACGTCCACGGAGCCATTATCTTCAGCGGTCTGCTTCTGTCGTCGTCAACATTGAACAGGAGGATGGTCTGGTCCAGGCCTTCTGCTAGAAACCAAAACACGGAGAGATTCTGCTGTTACCAGCAGCAGGTTGAGGACTGATCTTTTGCCCAGGGCTATAAAGGGCTCTGCGGCACTTTCCCAGAGTGCTTTGCATTATTTTAATGTCCTTTTCCGGGCTTATCCATCACTGCACGCCGATACTTAGCGGAAAACCAAGTCTTTTAAATGTTTGATGCAAAACGTTCATGGTATTTTAAGACTTCCTGTGTGTCCGAGATATTGCTATGTTTGTCTTTTTGTGATCTAATTTTTTTTGAAAGGTAATAAGGTGCAGATCGTGTAACGCAGAGCCTTCATCAATCGCATTGCTCACATGGTGTGACCCCCCCGGGCTGAAACGGGTTAAGTGAGTTCCAGGACGTTTTTTTAATAGCTTTTCCATGAACAATTGGCCAACGGACCACTGTGGGTTGTCGATGGAAATACGCTGTTTCCGGCCGGGGGATGGCGAAGGGAGAGGCTATCGTCACATCAGCTGCTCCGTGGAGGTGAAGCATAAATCACGGAAGCAAGGTGCCTGTTTGGTTGCCTTGAAATCTTAGCCACAGGGTAGTTTAATCTGTGTTTTTTTTCCTTCGCATATAGGCTTGGGGGGGTGAAAGAATAACGTTGTAAGGAAAGCGCTTGCTAGTCAGTGGGTCATTTGATTTATTGTGTTTGGTCGCCAGGTTGAAAACAAATTTGCGATGCTTAATGGAAATTCATGTGGATTTTTTTATTTTTTTTTTTCCCCTCCCTCTTATGAGAACCAGGATCTTTAGCTGAATGGGTTTTCCATGTCGGCTGAGTGATTGATGTCTGCACTTCCGTGACTCGATGGGACGTGTGTGCTTAAGCACACGTGACACTTGCCGTACCCTTTCGAAGGTAAACGGCACCTAAAGCCAAGCAGGGCCTCGACACCGTAGCCTAGCTTAATCAGGTGAGCGGCTCAAGCAGCTGGGCTGTGCAAACACAACCTTATATAACTGCATATATAACCTCACCTGCCAAATATTGAACAGTAATTAGAGGGTAAATGGTCAGCAACTGCGTTATGCTATAAAACATAAAGACAGTACTGAAGCAAGTCAATATTTAAAGAGAAGGCCACTTCTTAGACCAGTGTTTCCCAATCCAGTCCTTGGGCCCCCAGACAATCCATGTTTTTGCTTCCTTCTTGCTCCCTGCCAATCAGAAAAGCTCTACCTGGTACAGGCATGTTGGCATCTGACTCTCTCTGATAAATTGCCACTATTGTGTCTTAAACTTTCATTTAGTTTTATGTATACACAAAGATCATCATATTACACATTTTATTTATCAGGCAAATTGCGCATAATAAATACATGACCGTTGAGGAATTGATTGGCATAAGTCCGACTCAGTCGAGCTTCCAATGAATACAAGTTTCTGTGTGCCCTCTTTGCCATGAGTCCTTGTCTTTGGCCGGTGGCAATGGACCACTGACCAACAGAAACTAAAACTGTAATGGAACTGGCAAATAAGGTACCGTTTGGACTTCATTTTGGCTGCAAATGAAATGACGTCACTGTAAGGTTTTGAGTCCGGCAAAATCCTTCGTTATGTAGAACTTTGTTTCCGCGTTGGACGTCCTATCCATGTGAACTGGAGGTCTCAGCACACCGGGAGCGACGCTGAGGCAGACCTGCATCTCGTCCGTGGGAGAGCTTTAATGAATTCCTTAAACTCTGCGCAGGTCTTGCGGTTTCCGGCTGCAGGGCACGCAGTCCCCAAAGCCATTAAGGTGTTTTGCAAGCGCTCCGCTGAATTTCACTGAGACAATATTTTGTTTACGTATCGCAAACCAGCCTTTTTACTTAAAACACATCAGATATGTTTAGCGTTTAGTCCCACAGCCACATCCAAACACTAACTTGGTTTCTTTTCTGCACATATGCATTTGTAACTGGATTCCCACCTCCCTTAACATTTATCAGAAGGATTTGCTGTGGGGCGCGCCCCCCCCCCCCCCCCCCCGCGCGCCGGGCCGGTGCGGTGGAGGGTCACACGTTCAAACTGTGTGACTTGACCTCTTAGAATGCATCACGATTCTGAGCCTGACACAGAAGGTTCTGTCCTATGCAGATTGTTGTTAACGGGGGGGGGGTGTCAAGAGAATTATCCATTAACAAGATAGATTTAATCTTTCGCACCCAGTATAAAATATCATTGAGCCCAGCAGAAGAAATACAGAGAGATATTCCCAGGGGTGATAAGAATGGACGTCATTCAAAATTCTCAGCCTGAATCAGTTTCTGATTAAAACAAAAAAAGTTCTTTTGTTGATTTTGAAGAACCTGATCCTACCCCTAGAGTCTGCTGCCCCAGGCCAAAAGCTTTAATTCCCTTCTGCAAAACAGAGAACACAGTTTGCATAACGATAGTTCTAGAAGATGACAATCAGTGTTCAGCACTATCTATATGGGTTCAGCAATAAACTGCGGGTGACCACAGCCGGAAACAGCACAGACCAAAGGTTGCAGCATCGATTTCTTTTTTCTTTTTTTTTTACAGCATCGTTGAGCCTTAATTGAGACCCGACGGAGCTCATTAGTGCTGAACCGGTCCCCATGCTGCACCTCCTCACAGAGGTGGCTGAGGTCCGTTTGAAGCTCGCTGGTGGTACTGGGCTTTCCTGCGGCTCACCAGTCATCACATCTCCTCGTCATGGATACACGGGAGCCATATCTGCAAGGAAGTGTCACACACGCTTTGCACGTATGTTACTTTATAACATTATTTATACCAAATAGGTCTGTGTATTTTATGTCTAAAAATGTCCCTGTGACTTTTTGTTTTCTGAGACCAGAAAGTCAAACATCATAGATTTTTGTTCCAGTGCAGTGTGCCATCTCCCATTTGCACATTTTGTGGTTTGAATCATTTCAGCAGATGTCTGACCACAGCAGTCAGGCGGAGGGCGCCGAATTAAAGCTGATTGGTCGATAAGCTCACGGAGATACACAGGAAAACAAGCGACACGCGTCTGTTTTCAGCTTTGAGCTGCTATTCCGTCTGCCTGATTTTTTTTCCTGTCGGTTTCAGTGTGAAACACATCACCTGCATCCTGGGGCTTTCACATCAGGGGTTAAGTTTATCTGAACACACAGAGCCTCAGCCCCTCGTTCAGCCCACCCCCGCCCCCTCCCTCCAGCCCAGTGCCTCATAGATAAACAGGCCTGTCATGGAGTACAGGGAAATGAAAGCAGTAAGGGAGAGATGTTTTCCGAGCGAAGCGGCATCTTTCATGGCTAAATGAAATTACGTGCTGACGCATAATCACATTCCGATACAGTCGTCCCTTGACCTTCCGAGCCTGGAGTGAGTTCTTTGTTTGAGTTTTCCCAGTAATCTCACTAAGACACTTCCAGTAAAAAAGGACCCCTGAATTCTCATTGAAATGTACCATGGAAAAAATAAACGCCCCTTTAGACAAAGGAATGGTAATGCACAATACCAGGAGAATGCACTTGATGTTGCCTAAATAAATATTATGTTATTGAAGTATTAAATATATATATTACTGAGTTTATAATATAAAACAATTAAAATCAAACAATACAGTTACAAAACAGGCCACTTTTCAGTTTCTTGAATTGAAATGTCGATTATATACCATTTTTGCAGAAAATAATTACTTAACCACACACATAGACGAATGAAACACTGACGTTAATAATGCATTTCAACCTGTTTCTGAAACTGTAATGGGCGCGGCTGACAAATATGGAGAGGTAGTGCATTCCAAAACTTTGGAGCATAAAACCAGGACACTGCTTCGCCACTTTCTTTGTGCTTGACCCCTGGAATGTCTTGCAGTCCAGCACTTGAAGATTGGAAAATTCGATTTGTAACATAGAATGCTAGACATTTGGAGATGTATGAAGGCACTGAGCCACTGGGAGCTTAAAAAAACAGTGTCTCCTGCAGCTAAGATGCTCCCTCTTTTTAGTGAGGGATCTACTCATTGGTTTCTCTGACAAACATGTAAAACAGACTTTTGTACCATTAAACACCACATCAGTGTTTATAACAATGCTAAAATGACATTATAAGGTATTTCTGATCTTGTATTTAAAGTTCATTTAATATAAATATTGAGGAAACCCCTCAGTTGCCCACCACCTCAGAAACCCATCCATCCATCCATCATCCACTGCTTATCAGAGGTCAAGTCGCGGGGGCAGCAGTCCAAGCAGGGAAACCCAGACTTCCCTCTCCCCGGCCACTACATACAACAGGAACTGGAAGCAACTGGAAGTCTCTCCAAACTTCTCCCACACCCGAGTTGTTGCCTCAGCAACCACCGAAGCCGCGTTCCGCTTGGCCTGCCAGTAGCTGTCAGCTGCCTCTGGAGTCCCACAGGCTGATTCTCCTTCTTCAGCTTGACGGCATCCCTCACCACTGCTGTCCACCAGTGGGTTAGGGGATTGCTGCCGCGACAGGCACCAACCACCTTACGCCCACAGCTCTGGTCAGCCGCCTCCAGCCACAATGGAGGCGCGGAACATGGCCCATTCGGCACATCGGAGAAGTTCTGCCGGACAGGGGATTCCGCCTGACGTTCCCAGCAGACCCGCACTATATACTCAGGCCTGCCAGGCCTGGTCGGCTTCCTCCCCCACCAGCAGAGCCAAACCATCACCAGGTGGTAATCAGTTGACAGCTCCGCCCCTCTTTTCACCTGAGTGTCCAAGACATGCGGCCGCAAGTCTGAGTACGCAACCATAAAGTTGATCATCGAACTGCGTCCTAAGGTGTCCTGGTGCCAAGTGCACATACGGACACCCTTACGCTTGAAGATGATGTTCATTATCGACAATCCGTGACGAGTACGGAAGTCCAATAACAAAATTCCGCTCGGGTTCAGATCAGGGGGGCCGTTCCTCCCAATCACGCCTCTCCATGTCTCACTGTCATTGCCCACGTGAGCATTGAAGTCCCCCAGCAG
>JABFEA020000085.1:2580850-2591955 GCA_019775915.2 Cyphomyrus plagiostoma
TTTAGCGTTTAGTCCCACAGCCACATCCACACACTCACTTGGTTTCTTTTCTGCACATATGCATTTGTAACTGGATTCCCACCGCCCTTAACATTTATCAGAAGGATGTGCTGTCCCCCCCCCCCCAAGCCCCCTCCCCGCTCCTCCGTAACTCTTATTCACAGTAGTTGTCTATCCCAACTTGGTCACAGTTAGTCCTGTCTTTTCTGCTTAATCACCCAACCCTCCCAGCCTGAGAACTAGACCTTGACAGCAAAAACACGGCCGTGTGAAATCACTTGTATTTACCACAGCCCCATATTTGTCTGGACAGTCTGCCACTTTCCATGTCTCATTTTTTTCCCCCCTGAGGTGAATCTGAAGGGATGAGATTTTTACTTTATATGGTGCACTTTTTTTTTTTTTTTTTTCTTTTTTCCTCCAAGTCATGGCCGGTTTTGTTGAGTGAGTGTGAAAATGGATGGATGGGTTGACACAGCCCCGATGATGGACAGCTGACAAGGAACCAGAAAACGTCTTGTGTGTCGTAGAGTGGCCCCATTCTCTGAATGCCACCTACGGCTCTTCCTGGATGCGCTGGCTCCATGGGCAACCAGCCGACTGAATGCTTGTCATGAGATGTTATTAGACGTATAAGTGCATAATGGAACGCATTTAAGAGTATCTGCTGGGTAAATAAGACTTTTAAAACGGCTTGTATTTAATAGGAAAGGATTGCCCTTGTCACCCAAGCAGAATTTAAATTTTAGCTCCGATGAGCGTTTTCCAAGAATGCTTCATCTGTCCTAGTGGAATGATCATCTGACTCTCCAGCTGGCTAACCAACCTGAAAAATCTTGTAGAGGCTCCCTGGGTCATTTTATGACACACAACAAACTATCCACCCATCTTTGTGCTTTTACTTGGTCGGCTAACGTCAACTTCTTGTTCCTTGGGGCTCTGCTGTTGTGATTTGGGTACAGTTCTAAATTACAAAATTGTATGCTTATTGGAGGCGTATGCTATGCATATGAAGCACAGAGAAGCTTATTTGTTCAAGCTGCTTTGCTTTAATAAGCATTCGTGTGAATGCTGGCATTGTAATTGGATGCCAGGTGTCAGGAGTGACTTTGTAACATGGTGCGTAACTGGAAACCCAGAGTTTAGCCTTCCTGACTGACAGGGTTTTTAAATTTTTTTGTTCTGCTTTGACCGAAGGCCGTGAGTTTGGCCCAGGTTACTGTCTGGGGTATGTAGGCCTGAGCTTTCATTCAAAAGCTGATGGAAGTTTTTTTTTTTTTTTTCTTTTGTCTTGTTTTTAAATCTGGTTAGCCGCTATCCCCGCCTGCATTAAGTGCTACTTGCATATTGTCATATCTCTAAATGCTTTCACGGTCGGCTGCCTTTCTTTGCGAGGGTTTTTTGTTTGTTGTCTGAAAGGAGCGTCGCAGTGTGTAGTTCTGGAAGTGCTTCAGGTTATTCCCAAACCGGTCCGTACGGCTCTGCAGGTTTTGGTGACAGCGAGGTGGCAGTGGGGGGTTCAGCAATGGGTTGTCGTCCTCCGCATATGCTGGCTTTATTGTTGCCTGGATGCCTATCGTCTCAGGTATAAAATAGTGCTGGGGGGGGTGCAGGTTTCGGGACCACGGCGGTTGGGATTAAGGTTTTATCGCTACTTGTCTTAACGTAATGGGAGCCATTAACACAACCAATGGAATGCAGGTTAAGCTGATGTACAAATGATGGGACGTGATTATCTCAACCACCCCAACAGGATGTTGAGTTTGGCAACCTGTCACTGCACTTTCTAACTTAAATAATTTAGGGCTGTGCTATAAGTTAAAAAACAAAAAAAAAGAAATTCTGTTTTGGTTCCAAAGCAAAATATGTGGCCCTGGAGATGGATGCATCAGGCCCTAAAATTATCAAGTTTAAGTAACAGCTGTGGGAAGAGCTCCAGGTGGGGTAACTCAAATTCACCCTGGAGGACCAGCCTCCCCTCAGTTTGGCATTTCTGGGAATGGGCTTAAGAAGAGAAAATCTGTGGATAGTTACCGTCCTTCTAGAAACATGTGGACATTTGACAGGGTGCAGAATTTCCCCAGCATTGTGTAAGGCTGAGCCCAGCCATGTCCAGAGGCCACTTGTGGCAGTACGACACATTCGGACGTCTGCCGTAGGGCACGGAGGAAACTGACCTGGGGAGCACATGATGCACTATCTGGCCCTCCCTGCCACTTAGTAGGGACCCCAGAACCTGTTTGTCCTGCTGCTCAAGACTTGATGGCACACGTGGGGAAAAGCTGATCTCTGGCATGTTTCTCTGAAGCAGACTGCATTATGGGAAATGAGTAATCCTTAAATATCTTTCCAGCAGTTGTTGAAAGGGCTCATTATTTTTTTCTGCTTTATAGGGGAAGATTTTTGGCATGGTTTACTATATCTATACTGGGTAGTTTATTTCTGGCTATGAGGCCTTTTGTAGGTAAAGTATGGTGATTTGAGTATGTGGGATGGCAAGGGCAGAGGGGTAGACGGGCGTCAGCGAATCACAACGCGCCCTTCACTTGATTCCACCAATCACCACGTGGCATGCAAAGTCCATCAGCCTTTTGCTTTTTTTTTTTTAAATTTTTTTTTTTTTTAAATATTTGTTTTTCTTATTGGTTCACGAGGGCTTTTCACGCAGTGACAATAAGGAATGTGTTTTGAGATGCGGCCCATGCAAGCAGAGGCCTCTCCCAAGCGGGAACAATGGATACTTCGACGTGTCCATTCATACCCGCCCGCCGAGGCCACCAGCGCTGGTACGACCCGGATCCCCTTATGGAGGTACAACCCAGTGGCTCCACTGCAAAGGGCTCATCACCCCCACGCTGACCTGTGTCCACTGACATGTGAAATCTGACCAGAGGAGTCCGCTGATGCTTCCTCATGCCAGGTTCTCTACCCCTGAATTTGTCGGTTTGTGTTAAGAAACGTGGACTCTGTTTTCTGGTAGGGGGCACATGCGATTCGAGAGGCTGATGAGGATGGCGAAGAGCTGCTGAAAGCTGTGTTGTCGTTCCGCTTCCTGTCACGTCGCCAGAGCTGTGTTAAACACAGAAAACGGGTCGATGGTCTTCCATCTAACCTTGCAGCACCCTCTCCTCCTCACTCAACTTCCCTGTACCTCCTTCCCCCTTTGAGAAGAATCCACTGGTAGCTGCGATTATGTACTTCGCAATTAGGCTGTCAGCGAGCGCTTACATGTGACGATCCCAGCATTTTTGGGGGGAGAGCAGCGCTATGGGAAACGGCTTCTTCCGAACACAGCGTGCGTCCTTCACAAGTGCTTGCACGCCTCCTGAAAGCAGGGTCTTTCTATGTCTGTGTCCCAAGTCTCCCATTCCCCAATGTGGGAGAGAGCCAATAGTGCAAAGTTTCCCAGTCCAGTCCTCGAAACCACAGACAGTTTGCTGGGAGAGGCCAAAAACGTGGACTGGCAGAGAGCTGAAAGGAACAAAAATATGAGCAGTCTGTGGGTCCCTATGGACCGGGTTAAAAAAACACTGTCATGGCGTCTGTCAGAATTATCCCCACACCTGTTAAAATGCAGGCCCACCCAGAATGCAGTTGCTTTATATGTAAATTTTTGTTTCTTTTCTTTTAAGGTTACTTGGGAGAACAAATGGTGAATATTATTTTTTTTTCTTTGTAATCCCCATCTGTTTCACTTGCACGGTTTTCCGTGTAGAATCAACTTGCCCCCCCAACGCATCTATTCTGAAAAGCTGCTTGATTGCATGTAATCTTCTGGATCACGGTTGTCCCATAGCTGGTTTGAACCTGCTCCAGCTTTGCATCGACCATCTTTACTAATTAAAACTTTAAAGGTTTTCTGCTCTGCTGAATATTGATTACTGTCTCTTATACTGTTATTGCTGCTCTTCTCATAATGGATTTATTGTTTTTTTTTCCCCCTTGAGGAGGGAGGGGGTTTCAGTGAAAAACTCCATTTTGGTTCCATATTACAGCCTGATTATTGTGGTTAGCATAAACACAGCACAGCGAAAGATGATCCCCCAACTACAAATCTCATCTTGAGCTAAAGCTTATGGGTTTTTTTTGTTTTCCTTAGTTGATTAAAGTAATTGTTTAGTCTGGTTATGCTCGAAAACACTGTCCACTAAAACGCGGCGTTCGAGCCGCAAGGCCGCGGTGGACGTACAAAGTCTGTCCTGCTGATGTGTGCATGGCCTTCTAGGAAGTGGGTGGAGTCTCTGGCCTTCCTTTTAAACATAACTGCTTCCGTCATGCTTATTTTTATAAGCCGCCAATCCCAACACGGTTTAATGTCGGTACAAGAATGCGAACGGTTAAGAACCACCTTATGTAATAAAAACCCTTCCCCTTGCTTGTGCCTTGAGCACGCTTCTTGTTCTGTCTGCCTGCTCGTGTTTTCTGCACTATGCAACATTAAATTTCTAATTTTTGCCACTCTGTCGCTTCTCCATTGTAGTGTTTCGCGTAGGGTCACATGACGTGGCTGATGTCATTCACTGATCTTCAGCCCCCTGGCCCCGTGCCAAAGGCCATAATTCGGCATACACGGCGAGCCTTGGCACCTGACCTCAAGTGCTGAAACTGAAATCGGATCGAGGCCGCAGTGGGATTTCTGTCCCGGGTGTTGAGGTGGAATGTAGCTTCTGCACCCTGTCTGCTAATCCCGAACATGATGCCTGAGTCTCTTAACCAATCAGAGGAACCGTAGCTTCACCTGACAGGCATTTAAATTCCCTGTGGCCCCCGGCAGGTGGGTGCCGCCCCCCCGGGTCATGGCAGGTCAGCTCTCCCCCCCCCCCCCCACCCTTTTCGTTTTGTTCGTTTAATCCAAGCACAGAGCTGCGTGCTGAGCTATTGGAGTGAACTCACGTGGGCTGGAGAGGAAGTTCAGTGAATTAAATTTAATGGGACGTCATCTATCTCTCCTCCATCTGTGTGCAGGGACGCCTCAGTTGAGGTGGCTCCAGAGCTTTGCGCCTGAAAAGCCCCTGTGGGAGCTCATGCCTGGCTCGCGGTGGAAGGCAGGTCTCTGCTGAAGGCAGTGCAGTGTCCACACGACACCCGCCCCCCTTCCTTTGGCACGGCTCGGACATCTCCGTGACTGAGGAAGTGGAAATTCCATCCCTTTCATGTAGCTGTCACCGTTGGAAACGCAGCGGGTGAGGTCTGCAGGAGGAGGACAGGGTCACGCCTTGAACCAAGACGACATTGTGGTGACACTGATCCCAAATTTACTGGGTTTGCTGGGTTTCCGACCATGGGAAGTGACCAATGTGGAACAGGATGCTCTTTCATAAACCCAACCTGAGGAGGTTCATCATCGGAACAGAACAAAAAAAAGGCAATTCTGTGGTAAAATGTTCTTTTGGTTATGTGATCTCAGCCAGTAATAAAATAACTGTAGCTGATTGGTTAAAGTCTTGACTACGAAATTGTCCAGATTGGTTGGTTGACCTTGGGGTCTTGCTCACTTCCCACTACTAGGGGAGGTAAAAGAAATTGAGAGGAACATGAAGACAAGGGCTTCTTGGTTTGGTCCCCATCTGGTGCCGGGCTTCCCATTCCGACCCCGACATGTTCCCATTCAGACCATGTTCAGGCAAACCCCTCCAGATTGTCGTTCCCACACTGGGGTACGAAAGAAGACTCTCCCTTCACCCTCCTGGATGGGAATATCAAGTGTGGGTCCCACTTGGTTGGAGACCACATCGCTGCCCTACAGGTTGCCACGAGAACTGAACCAGTACAGTGGAGACAGGTGTGCCCCCAAAAATAAAAAAAAAGTTAAACCGACAGAGGGCTGTTCCTGTAGCTGCTGTCAGTGAGGGGAAATTACAGCCAACCATTAGTCATTTCTATTTGTTTTATTAATTTAGTTCCCTTCGACTTCTTGGCTGAGTAAAAAGTTGTAGTAATTAACTTTATGCACGTCACTGAGATGTGACCACAATCATAACCAGCCCTCTCAATCCTCCCACGGTCTATATGTCCTTCATCACTTACTGTAGTTACATCCTCCATCTCCTGATTGGTCAGTGTCCAGAAGGCTTTTTTTCCCCATACTGGGTGCCCGATTTATGTCTTGTCTGTGGGCAGGAGGTGATGGGTTATCTGTGGGTGAGCATAGCCATTCATTATGAACCATTGTAAGAGCAGGAACCATGAGTGTGACCTCCAGCCCAATAGAGACAAAGCCCTCGATGTCTATCGACAGTGTTCTCATCCCTTCGGTCCAGCGTGCTCAGCCCATGTCTCTATGGAAACCGCGACCCGTCTGATAGAAGGATCTTTATAGCTGACGGATGTTGCCCAAGCTTTTATTACAGGCTAATGCTTATTTAATTAACGGTTAATGTCATTGCGAGCGAGCGGCAAATATTTTCACTGGGATGACTCCCCATGGTGACCGTGTTTTAATGGAGATCACATTTATCTGGGTTGACAGGTGGATGGGGCATTGGCTGGGATGGTAGCTTAACCTGCTCCCTTACCGACGTCCACGCCGACTGCCCATGGTACTTTGGAGCTTCTGCAAAAAAAAAAAAAAACATTTCAGGACCCGATGCCCTTCCCCTTTTGTTTGTGAGGTGCTCGTTTTCACTTTAATGTAAGAGTCCATCCATCGTTAAAGCTGTTTTTTTTTTTTTTTTTTTTATAAACACGTTCTTTTCCTCTCTTGAAGGCAATGGGAAGCTACATCCTCAATTAATCACAAGACTCAATTTAGTGGCTCGTATTAGATGGCAACGAGGAGAGAGACCAAAGATGGATTCTGTAACATTAGGCAGCATTAGTTTTATAATATTATCTGTAACATGAGTTTTCAGCAGGGTAGGTAATATTAAAAATCCATCCATGTTTTGGCTGGATTTCCCATACAGCACTGCCTAGATTTTAGAGCCTGTCATAAAAAAACACAGGGAAAAATATGGAGGAGCGCCCTGCACGAGGTGCCGGCCAACAGAAGCTTAACCCAGGGTTTTTAATCTTTATCATCCCGTTGTTAGTCTGGGTAACCCGTCTGCAGCGGTCCTTTAAAAGTCACTGCTTCCGGGTGAGACTGCAAAGCCTCTAGTCAATGATTAGCAACAAGTACTTCATCATCTCCGTGGGATTTTTACAGTTTAAAAACCCTTAAATGAGCTCATTGGGTGCTGGGAGGAGGTCTGGCAGTCGTCGTGCTGCGCGCGGCCTGGAGAGACCCGCGTGATGCCGTTGCCCAGGGAGGGATATATATATACAGCAGCCGTCAATAATGGCGACACCCCCAGGTTTCTGGTTTATGTGTTACACTCTCACGTTGTCTGTCCTCGTCCGGCCGGCCAGCCTTCAGGATTTTACGCACCTCGCCTAGCCCTTCGTAGGGGGGGGAAATACCAGCGTCGCTGTTTTTATGGCTAAATACTCCCCGCAGATTCCCTCCATCACAAACATAAAATCACAGCAGAGTTTATGAATTCTATATTAGGCTCGGCCCAGTCTTGAAAGTCACAGGCTAGGATTGTGGTGGAAGGATTCCAGGGCTTGGCTGTCTTGCACTGGGCAAACCCCCCCCCACCCCATCACCACACACACACACACACTTCAGGCCACATAAGGATCATATTTTACTTACATCCTCTGTTTTGCACAGCAGTCTGAGTGCTAATTAGCTTCAGTGTTTTCTCTGTAACTGTGTCAGAAGCGTCTGAGAGGGGTGAAGGTCCCAGTGATGGGGGCCGTGGAAGCTGCGCATGTCTGGTCATGGTCACCCAACATCTTATTCATCCCACTGTCACCGGGGGGGGGAGGTTTGGCACTCTGTCCCAGGATGATGGGGAGGGGTCTGTAACCATCCGTCAACTATAATCACGCCCCAGTTAAAAATGCCCCGCCGAATGTATTTTTAGGGAACGGAGGCGTGTGCGTGTGTGCGTGCGTGCGTGTGTGCGCGCGTGTGTGCGTGTGTGTGTGTTTGGCGTGTTGGCGGACGCATCGATCCGCTACGTGTGGGACAGCTGGGAGGTAAAACCCACTCGCTGTGTTAAGCGCTTGGGAATGGGCAGGGTTTGTGAGAAACTCTGCCATCTCTGACCTGCAGGCCAGAGGATCTGCTAGGGGCCCTGGGGCGTCTCGCAGCATATTACCCCCGGGCTGGAATGCCGGCGACATCGGGGGCTGAGGACGGCGTCGGAGCCCATTGGCCCGGGAATGCCAGTCAGCCTGAAAACCCCTGCGGTTTCCAGGAAATGCTGAGTCAAGCGTTTAGCCGTCTGCCTGGCTGATCCCCCTCACTAATCCCCCGCTCCTCTCTGCCTGTTTTCCCTCCAATTTCAGCTCGGGGGCGTCCAGGCTCCGTGCCGGTTTGCGGGTCGGGGCCTCGTGTGGGAAACTGTGTGTCCTCGCAGGGCAGGGGGGTAGCAATACACGAGATCACCAGGGCCCCCCCGTCGTGGCCACTGGCGAGGGGCTGCGTGTCGCTCGCACACGTGCGTTGGCATCGCACAGCCGTGCGCACGGGTGACCACGGGAACCCGGCCGTGCGCCACGTCTGTGTAAACAAGCGGCGATTTTTAGAGCTGTTTCCTCGTCCTCCTAGAATGGACAAAATGTGTTGCATAACACTCCGGGTTCGCTTCTGGAATGGAGATTTTGCAAGAATGGTGTCATGGAACGACGGCCATCTCTCTTTGCGTTCCTCCTGACGGCTCTTGGCTGGCCGCCCTCGTTCAGCAGCTGGAGGGTTTTCGCGTCCGAGGTCCAGGGAGCCTCTCTCCCGGACATCTGGCCGGTTCCGCACCCCTTTCCCGCTTCTGCTGTGCTCGACCCCGCCCAGGTGCATGATGGGATGCAAATCTACAGGGGACGCAGATCCCCAGACTCGCCCGCCTCCCGTGTGACGCACCCTTCCAGCCTCGCTGAGGGATAGGAACACATCATCGTAACGCTGACATTTCTGGGGAATTCAGACTCGGCCATTGTTAATGACTTTTCTGTCTCGTTCTGTAACCGTGGCGACCTGAAGGATTCCTGCGGAAGACATTGCTTCATATATCCGCAGACAAAGAGAAAGCTGTCAGTCATTTTAACTGCCTGTCATTTGGCTTTCAGATGAGGAATCTGTGCTAGCCTCTTTGCACGCTCATCAAGAGTCAGTCAGGAGTTCGATGTTCTGTGATGTCTGAGCAGATGGATTTTGCTCCAGTCCTGATACAGAAATATGTAAATGCTTATAAACAGAAAAAGCCGCCCCGTGTCTCTGTCCCCTCCCACCCCCACAAGCCTGTCCTGCCACTGTTTCATCAGCGTGTATGAAAATAGTCTCGACCTTTTGCCACCTTGCATAATCTTTAGTGTTTTCCTTTTTGTCCACGTCGCCCCCTTCAGTCCTGGCTGACCCACAGCAGTGGTGTTCATAGTGCTACAATGGGGGGGCTGGGTTTAACGTGACACTGGACCGCTTTTTATGACGTATTGTTCTTGCATGGACGGGAGAGTATGAAGTCAGATTTTCCTCTCACTAAACGTCTCTTGAAGAGCGGCGCAGACCCAGATGTCTGCCGTGAGATCAGCACATTCGTCACCCTACTTCCGACACGCGAATGGGGGGGGGCTCTGCACACTGCCCTCCAGTGGCACATGCCCACTCCCTCCTCAGCCTCCCTACGCCTTGAATGAGTGATGGGAGGCAGATTGCTCCCTGCAGCTGGTTTGCACTGCTCCTGAGGGGGGGGTGGTTCGCGACCAGAGAGCCTGGCGTTACGGGCCGCCTCTGTCACCAGATCTCCGGGCTGTGAGCTGAAGCTTCGCCACGTTCTTAATGACGTTAATAATAAGCAATTTCCTGCTCTCTCTTAAAAACGTAAATCACGGTTCCCTCGATCCGAAGAACAGCCTACCTCTAGGGACTCTTTCTTTTTTTTTTTCCTTTCCTTCATATATCTGCTGTTTACTTTGGACGCGGCGCGTCTGGGGAATAACACTCACCCACTTGGCACAGGCAAAATGGAATTCTGGGAATTCTGCCGTGTTGAGTCACAGATCGTCCTCCTCCTTTAACCCTACTGTGACGGCAGGGGCCACTTTTCCGAGCACCCTGGTCGACGCGGTGGGGGCACGAGGCCGGAACTAAGTACTGCGTTATTTGTCCCGCCCCCATGAACAGCTGAGTGGCATTCCAGGCCAGTAAATCCTAGCATGTGAAATATTGTTATCGATGATCAGGCCCCAGTCTTCTGTCACGTTACAGGCAGACTCAATCAAAGGCATCCCAGAAAAATCATTTTGTTTTCATTTCCATGCCCCCCCCCCCCTTTTTGGCGGGGTGGGGGCTGTCTAATTCATCCAGTGTGTTTGCGAGCAGCAGCTTTTGGGGTAATAAGACACACACATGCACACAGGGGGTGTCGCGCCTGCGTGTGAAATGTGTGGGTGCCCTGCTCCCCTCCTCCAAAACCATGGGGGGGGGGGGGGGGGGTTATGTAATCCACCCCCTCCCCAACCACCGCCACTGGGGGCTGCCACAGTAGTTAAACTACATTTGGGAAGGAATGAAAAGAGCATGCTCATTCATGTTGCTTCCTGTGGGAGGGGATTGAAACGTGTGTGGGAGGCATATTTTTTTGGGGGGGGGGGGTCCACTGGGACGGTAAAGAGCGGCTTGGTGAGCGCCGCCCGGGGATCGCTGAACCCGAGCCCTGGCCTCGCCGGCTGATCATTCCGCGTGGAGGTGTGGCCCCGAATGGACGACCCAAATTCCACATGAAAGTGCCAGAGGTTTGGGCCGTGGGCCAAGGCCTTCCAGGCAGCGGCACTGTGCAGTTACCATCCGTGCCTCACAGCCAGGCCCCTTCCTGCGCCGGCCGGAGATCCTGCCTGGAGGCAGCCTTCTGACTGACCGGGCCTGGAGTTTACCCCTTTACTACCCGAGTTATCTTTGGCTGCACTCCCACACAAACACGTGAGCAATTTGCCTGGGTGCCTTTCATAGGGCACGCCTGTGCTCACCGGTAGCTGGCCTGACTTGGCGTGTCCTGCAGCAGCATCCAGGAGGAGAGCTGACTCCGCCGTGCCTGAAGATCCTCTGGGAAGGAGGGGCAGGG
>JABFEA020000085.1:2610262-2620449 GCA_019775915.2 Cyphomyrus plagiostoma
CCTCGAACCCAGAACCTTTCTCCCTGCTCACTGCTGGTGATTGAGGTCTCTAGCTTGAGCAGAGTGGAGTCTGCCTAAATATGATTAGAGGCATCCCCTGCCAATGGGACCCTGCCTGCCAGGATAATATTATTTGATGGTAGGCGCACATAGCATTGTTATACAGGAATAGCGCCCCCTGCAGTCTGGCAGTTGCACCTGCATCCATTTTCCCCTTCTTTGTCCACACTCCAGCATGCCACGGGAGTATGTGGACAACAGTACCTGCCTGGAGTGTGACCCAGAGTGTGCCCCCCAGGAAACAGGAGTGACTTGCAAGGGCCCTGTACGTATCCTGCACTGTATGGATCTTCATCAGGTTTCACACTCTCCTCTAGTGGGATATGAAGGTCGCTCATGCATTTCAGTCCACAATGTCACATTTAATTTCTTATTGATGTATATTACTCCTTCCTATGATGCTGTTTTTCACCATCGCAGTCTAACAGGAATGTGCATTCTCTGTTTGATTACTCTAGCCTTGGTCTAATGGGTACATGCGCTCGGTGTGTGATTATTCTAGCCTTGGTCTAATGGGTACATGTGCTCGGTGTGTGATTATTCTAGCCTTGACCTAACAGGGCTGTGCACTCCCTGTGTGTGATGAGTCTAGCCTGCCAGTCTGAACGTGCCAATCACAGTGCAGCAGATTGCAGGCGAGGAGGGCTTCCTCTCAACACTTTTGTGCTGTTTCGCAGGGTCCCGACTCGTGCACGGTGTGTGCCAATTTCAAAGATGGCCCCCACTGCGTCCACCGCTGCCCCCACGGCGTCCCAGGGGAGGGGGACACGTTCATCTGGAAGTACCCTGACGAGTACAAGGAGTGCCAGCCGTGCCACATCAACTGCACGCAGGGGTGAGTCCCAGCTGCCCCTTCTCACTGCAAGAACCCTACATCCTGCATGGATGTGTCTGCTCTGTAGGGATTAACACCTCCCCCTCCCTTACCTCTCTATGCAGATGCAGTAAGGCTGGATTGGAAGGCTGCCTGAAAAGGTGGGTAAGAAGTGCATGATGGGCTATCTTAAAAGAAACATCCTGATGTAAGCAGGAAGGAGGGGCCAGTGTGCCCAGCCCCCGCGCGCCCCCCCCCCCCAACCAGAATGAACGGAAAGTGCCTCCCCGCAGCCCCCAAATGCAGGTGTCCTCCATCGCGGCCGGAGTGGTGGGTGGCCTGCTGGCCTTCGTCATCGTCGCCCTCGGCATTTTCGTGCTGCTGCGCAGACAGCGTATCAAGAGGAAGAGAACGCTGCGACGACTGCTGCAGGAGAAGGAGGTGAGACCCCCCGGAGGGGTTCTTTACCAGGGATTCAAACCCCCCCCCCCAACCCTCCGTCCTTGTTCTCGAACCCAGAACCTTTCTCCCTGCTCACTGCTGGCGATTAGAAATGTAAATAGCTCCAACACTACATCGTGGATTTAGTCAGATTTTAAAAATGTGATTCCCAAACTTTTCTATATGTGCACCCAGTTTGACATCATATGGTGAAACCTAACAGGTTTTATTTGGGAAACAGTAAATGATGCACCTTGGTGATGTTAATAAGGAATAAGTCATATATAGTTTGCCTTTAAAATATACATTTGAAAACTACTCATTTTCTTTCTTGTACCTCACCAGTCAGTATTGTGACATTAACAGCACACGGTGGAATAAATGCATATTCTAATATTACCCTTCCAGCCTAGATTAGCTAGGTGTGACGCACACGAATTGGCGATGTTATAGAATGCACCGTAATATGCTTTCCACCTTCGAGAGCCTTTGGAATGCTCTCTGCCTCTTGTGCAGTTTTTCTCCAGTTACAAATTTATATTCTGGCCATTGACAGCTAAAAAGAACCGTGCCAGATTGGTTGAACTTCGTAGATTCGCCGGTCAGATGATATTTTTTCACGCTAGTGCGACCGCGCCTTGAAGGGTACGCTCTCTCCCGCCCCCCACAGCTGGTGGAGCCCCTGACCCCGAGCGGCGAGGCGCCCAACCAAGCGCTGCTCCGCATCCTGAAGGAGACAGAGTTCAAGAAGATCAAGGTCCTGGGCTCCGGAGCCTTTGGCACGGTCTACAAGGTAGCAGAGTTCCTGCCAGCTTCCACCAGGGTGACGGTCACTGTGCTGGACATACTACCATTAGAGTTAGTGCTGATACTGCTGCAGAATAACCTAGTTTGCAGTTGTTCCTAGTCTATCTCAGCTTGAACTTTACTTTTACGTTTATTTACAGATAAGTAAGTCTCAGGACTGCCTCTAGCTATCAGTGACCGGAGCTGAGATATCTGTGCTTTGGGGTCTGCGGTCAGATACGGCCTGTTGTGGTTCCATAGCTCGTCTTATCCTGCAGGGTCTGTGGGTCCCCGAGGGCGAAAATGTCAAGATCCCGGTCGCCATCAAGGTTCTGAGGGAAGCCACTTCTCCCAAAGCCAACAAGGAGATCCTGGATGTGAGTGAGGCTGCCCCCTCAGCCAGCAGCCAATGGGCTGGAGCGGGAACCGGCTGCTATCTTATTAACCTGATTCCTGATAGGCTGGGGCGGGAGGAGGGGGCTTTTTTTTTTCCCCCCAAAGCTCTGATGGGACTCGCACAAGTCTGTGAAGTTTGGACCCATCTGAAACAGATCCAGAGTAAACAAGCATGAAAATGCAAGGTTTCTTTCTTATATGGCCTTACAGAAAATTGTCCCAGTGCTCGCATTCTGATTATTGGTTAAAAAGAATTGTACTAATCAAATTAGCTTTAAAACAAAAGGAAAAAAAGGGCAATCTAAGAGGCAACCGGCCAGTGCACGGTTCAGTGAATCATCAGCAACATCTGGCTATGTGATTTGTCAATTAGGGTATCTCGTGTTTTTCCACAGTACCTTACCGTCGTCAGTGGCGTAGGCCCCTCTTAAATTACCAGAACGCAGCATCTGGTTAGGGTATAAAGGTAAAAGCAGCCCGGGTCAGCGTTTCCTGTCTGCAAAGCTGTTTTCCCATAAGTACAAACCCCCCACATTTAAGTTTAACCACGTATTTGTATCTTGAAATCTCGCCTGTAGGACACCGAATGGGATCGGTTAGGTTTCGGAGTTTCAGTCGACTGCACGCTCGGGGGGGCAACGCACGGGCCCAGGAAGCGCCCAAGAGGGGCGATTATCCGAATGTCCCGCAAAGAGGATGAGGAATGTACATTTCCGAAAAAGTAACATGCTTTGAGAAATGGGTCACCGGATGCTGGTGTTGACCAATCGAGACGAAAGACTACATTACACCCCTTCCTCAGGGAAATAGACAGACGAGCACAGGCCAGGGAACGGCCATATCCTTGTGAGGGCGATTCTGCGTCCGTCGTCGAAGGCGTAGTATCCAAAGAAGCGGGGTGGGATGGCAGAGTGCTCGACGCTTGACGATCCACAGCTCTCTGTCGGACAGAATGTTCTAGGGCCGAGGTGGGATGGGGGGGCGTGTCTAAATGGCGTTTGCGCACCGTTTGCGAGTTTTCTCCGGAGAGGTGTAAACAGGAGATATAAACAGTGTGGTCCTCGGGCAGCGGCCGGCTGGAGATGGGTCCTGTGCGAAGGCCTCAGGAACAAATGCGGGTGTTTAAGGAAAGTCGGCAACGGAGTCTAAACATCTAGAGGCCAGCTGGGGAGCGGGGAGGAGGGGAGGTAAAGAGGCACACCCCATGCAGTAGGATGAGGATGGTGTAAACTCTCAGTTTTACCATGGTATACGCTGTCCTGATGGTATTTTCCCAAGCAACACTAATATAATGCAGTCTTGCCGATAAAATTTACCGGGGGGAGAGGGTTCCCCAATAAAATTTCTTCTGTGCAGCTGAAATACCATGGTATACTGTTACTGTAATAACGCCCCAGCCTGACTCATGCTGTCACTGGTGCAGGAGGCTTACGTGATGGCCAGCGTGGACCACCCCCACGTGTGCCGGCTCCTGGGCATCTGCCTGACCTCCATCGTGCAGCTGGTCACCCAGCTGATGCCCTATGGCTGCCTGCTGGACTACGTGAGGGAGAACAAGGACAACGTGGGCTCCCAGTGCCTGCTCAACTGGTGTGTGCAGATCGCCAAGGTGAGTGGGAGGACCTTGCCGCATCCGCCAGCCCCCGCCGCTGTTGGAGATGGTCCTCGCCAGCAGGCCACCCTCTGCCGCCCCCCCCCCCCCACACACACACACAACCGCACGGGGGTATGCAGAAAGCTTGAAGTTTATAGCAACTGTGTGTTCCTCTTGGAGGGGAGAGCTTTTGTTCACTGCAGTCAAGGTCTCTAATGAGGCAGGTTCCCAAGAACGCCTCATACTGTTGTTTTTCCAAGATCTTTTATTTTCTTAAGAATCCTTCTAGCGCCACCTAGTTATGAATCCAGGGGATTTCTGGTGACCCATGCTTCGCATAAATACAGCAGCCTTGTTATTTAGCCGTGGAGCCGGATATTGTGGTTAGTGTTGGGTGTTAGGTGTGGCCTGAAATTTTACAAAGGGGGGGAGCAACTTTGGAACATTCTTAGCAACATTTCTGAACGGATTTGCTGCGGCGTCTGTGCAGTCGGCCTAGGAGAGATCGTTATGTACCCCATCATTTTTTCCCTCCCAAACCCAAAGATTTTGATGCAGCCTTCGCTACGTCCTTAAGGACAGAAGGCTGTTATTACGTGGACGTGAGTGATTCAGCCGATCTGAGTCCCATAAATTATACAGGAGGGTGTTTTGTGAGACTCTGGGCCTTTGTAATTCTCCGGATGATGCCTTTTCTCGCTCTGAGAGGATCCTGCGTACCCTCACGTCCGTCTAATAGTGGAGTTGCCATGATTTTTTGGCGCAGTGCACAGTCCCTGTTCCCCACAGTGTTGGTGCATGGACACTGGCTCATTGTTTCACTGTGAAATCAATTCCATGCACACTCATCTGTTTATCTGTCCCCTTGGCCTGTCCTCGTTTAATAGCTTTTTTTTGTGGTTTTGCCTTAATGCCTTCGCTAATTTGCTAAAATGACTCTGGCTACATTCTTTGCTGTTAAATGAATGCATGAATGCCTCAATTTCCCGGCTACTGAGAATTCAGAATTTCATTGCTCATCTGTTTTTTGATATTTTGCTTTATATTGTAATAATAAGGTTGTATTAAATGTTATTGTTAAATGGCTTAAAACTGCAGCTAAAAATCCTTCAGCGTCAATCAATGCTGCCATTATATTTGTAAATATTTCTGCAAGTTCTGTTGGAGTTTTCACGGCTGTCTGGTGTAGAATGAGCACATTCCGTCATTTGATTTTTGTATTTGGTTTCTGCTGATTGGCCGAGATCAAAGAATCCCCAGACTGCGTAGACTGGGCCTCTGTTATGAATGATACCGTCATGCAGCGCGACGACCCCCAACTTGCATTTGCGAGGGATAGAGTGCCTCCCTTCCTTCACTCACAGGGCATGAGCTACCTGGAAGAACGTCACCTGGTGCACCGAGACCTGGCCGCCCGCAACGTGCTGGTGAAGAACCCCCAGCATGTGAAGATCACAGACTTCGGCCTGGCCAAGCTGCTGAGCACTGACGAGAAGGAGTACCACGCCGACGGCGGCAAGGTCAGCCTTCCGGACGGTGCCGCCAGTCAATGACCATCCTGCAAACGCCCCACACGGCACACCCGATATGCGGCCGCGGCAAACCAGAATCCTACCCCAGAAAGTCCCCTAGATGGCTTGGCAGTCCACACACCTGGCCACAATGTTGTTTTCGGGACCAGTTCGCACGCTCGCAACACAGGGGAGAGGCTGGGATTCGAACCCAATCCCTGAACCGCCCATGTCTGCCATGCAAAAAAAAAAAATAATAATAATAATTGCCAACATGTGTTAGTGATTTGGGTGCATAGCTGTTGGGTGAGGCTCTGGTCAAGCTGATCCATCCCCCGCTTCGTATAAAAGCCGCTCTCATCGCACTGGCTGTCTTGGACAAGCTGCCTCTGTTTTAATCTGTGCAGCAGCATGACACGAGTTAATGCTAGCTTGTCTGCGCATTGTCTGAATCTCAGCAAAACGCGGGGGGTGAAGAGGTCAGCGGAAACGGGCATGACCCGGCGCTCGCGCCTGTTTTTAATAGACGCAGGGTCCCGGAGCTCCCTCAGCGTAGGTCACGGAGGCGGCAACTCGAGGTCCTGCTCTCTCCCCACAGGTGCCGATTAAGTGGATGGCGCTGGAGTCGATCCTGCACCGGACCTACACGCACCAGAGCGACGTGTGGAGCTACGGTTAGTGGTGGGGGTGGGGGGCACGGCACTGGCCACCGTAACTGAGGGGGGGGGTCATGGAGAATCGTTTGAGCCTGAGGTGGTGGGTGTGCTTTTCCGCTTGCTCGTCCAAGGCATAGATCTGTTAACAGGTTCTTTGGATTGGGCATTTTGTTTGACAGGTGGGGGGGGGGGACTGGAGCAGGGATAGGTGCAGAGCTCATTTGTACGCTGCCCCCGCCCCCCTCAGCTGTATGAGGTCCAACACACACCCTCGCTTGTTTCTGACATGTTCTGTTAGTAGCTTGGGGCCTCCTCCTGCCCTCTGTCCCCCTAACTTCCTGTAAATCCATCTCCAAAGAGTCCCACCCCCACCTGCTTTGGACCCACTGAAAATTGGCTGCCCGATTAGCCATCTGCACGAGGCTCAGTCCTGTCACCGCTCAGGAACCGATTCCCCTCAGTTCATCCGGGCTGCTCTCCAGTCCCCTAACTGGGTAACCGTGGCAATGTCCAGGAGTGCCGTGCCAGTAAAGACCGAGACCAGTTTGCTCTGCTGGATCCAGGGTTAAAAAGCCTCTGGGTAAAATTCTATAATAATGACCCTAATGGGTTCTGCAGCTCTGCATCCTCCTGGACAAGGTAATGTGAGCTACACTAAATCCTCCATTCCCAGAATAATGGGCTCCGTTGCACCAGAACCTTTTCTGGAGACTAAGCAGAGTGAGCTGCTGCATGAAACAAACCTGTCTCAGTCTTACTCTGATTTATTGAACGATTGAAAGAGTGAGAGCTTGAGACTCCGTAATGGGAGGGTCAATGTCGCTCCTTTATAGAGACGAATGAGTTGATGCGGCCATTTTACTTTGCTGGAGGGGCCTCCTTGTAAAGTAAAATAATCAGTGCCTAGAATTTCAAAATGACACGGAAGGCAGATTCCAGCATCGGTAGCATCGGCAGCAACGTAGAAACAAAGAATAGCCAACATATTGTCTCCACAAAGAGAGCATACCCATTGACACACCCAAGACGTAGCTCGTCGTCACTGTCACGTGACATTCCTATGGCAGAGCCTCACTGTAGCAGCCGTCCTTTGTAACTGCTGAAAGATCATGCAGAAGCTGAAGTGTCGTCCCACACGTCTTTCTTCGGGGAGCCCTTGTCTGAGGACGCGTCCCATTTCTACGCAGGAGTGACTGTATGGGAGCTGATGACATTCGGCACAAAGCCTTATGATGGCATCCCGGCCAGTGACATCGCGGAGGTGCTGGAGAAGGGCGAGCGTCTCCCACAGCCGCCCATCTGCACCATCGACGTCTACATGATCATGGTCAAATGTGAGTGTGCCCAAGGGGGGGAGGGTGCTCAGTACTGCCACACTGACACTGACATCGCAACTTGGTGTCGTGCTATGGCAAGCTGCAAATCGCTTCATTAAAACACCAAGCTATGTTCGTCCCTTGGGTGCTATTAAGCGTCAAAGAAAGAATAGCAGGTTATTATTAGGTGCTATCCAGCATGTGTTGACCACTCTTGAATGTGCCGTCTGTCTGTATTTTCAGACACATTCTCATTGTTGTGATAATTGAGGCAGTAACAAGAAAATGGCTAAAAATGACTTATGCTCTTCTGGAGAGGATCTTATTTATTGATGTCTATCTTAATCCAATCTTTAAGCCGGAGAGTTTGTTTACACCACAGATGGTTAAAGAAGAACTAGGAGAAACCATCTGGTCTTCAGTCATCTCCTGTCTGTACTGAGACCGTCCAAGGCTATAGACAATCTATTCTGGCTTTGAAGGCTGTTGTTGACTCCTCCCTCCTGCTTTCTGGTTTGTGTCACTCTCCTCTTTAGGCTGGATGATCGATGCCGAGAGCAGGCCACACTTCCGGGAACTGGTGGCGGAGTTCTCCAAGATGGCGCGGGACCCGCAGCGGTACCTTGTCATCCAGGTAACGATCGAACTCTATCTCATGACCAGAAGCACAAACTACATAAGCAGGTTTCCCTCTGCGAGCCCTGCCAGGCTCCCCCCTTCAGATCGGCGGTGGCAGGGGCCTCGTAGCCCCTTTGGCCTGCTCTCTGTTGTCCTGGACGCCGGCCACCTAAAATAGCCATGATATAAAGCACCTGGGTGACATCTTATATAGTCAAGACGATCCCAGATATATGGCAGGAGATGTAATAGACGTTTGAGAAAACAGCCTTGAAAATGAGGAGCTGGAATTATCCTGAGTTCCGACGGATGGAAAAAAGGATGGATGAAGTGCAGAGTAGGATCTTACTGGGCAGATGATGGTTGATGGTACTCGTTGCTGATCTAGTTGTAGGGTTCACACCATGGGTTGGCTCCATACCAATCTGTCCCTTCCCAGTCTAAGGCACTCTTAAAAGCACTAGCTCATAATTTTCATTTGCAACCAACACGAACAATATTTCACCTCCGTAACCCCAAGCATCATGTACGTGAAGCTGGCATGTAAAGGACGCTTTGACGGTATGTAAAGAGGCAGATTGTTCATCGTAGGGTGACGAGAGGATGTACCTGCCCAGCCACAATGACTCCAAGTTCTACCGCACCCTGATCAGCAGCGAGGACATGGAGGACGCCGTGGATGCAGACGAGTACCTGGTGCCCCACAACGGCTTCTTCAGCAGCCCCAGCACGTCCCGCACTCAGCTGCTGCACTCCATGGTAACCGCTCCGCGCGGGGTCACCCTCAGCCACAGCCTGGCTAGGGGTTTCCCAGGGGAGCCTCTTAGTGCACCGTCCACCATGGGCCATATCCTCACAGTGCCATGATTTATGGATTGGAGGAGGGGTCTGCGGCTTACGGGGTCGGGACCCTCTGCCGGAATGTCACGGGTTCGAATCCCGCGGTCACTGCCTTTAAAGACCTTAAGCGAATTACTCCAAGGACTAACCCTGTGCTATGACACTCAGGCTTGCTTTCACCCGCATGCATCTGTATGTGTCCGTCTCTTTCACGGGGAGCATGATGGGATAGGCGAAAATCCCATTTCTCCCCGGGGATTAATAAAGTATCCCTATTCTGTCCTTTTAAGCCTGTCGTTAGTGTGAGATTTGCAGCTCTGGCCGAACTACAGTCCGCGGTATTTCTGTCCCTCTTCCCATGTTTTTGGTGTTGCGTTTCTCGGCCGAAGTGGTCTGGTAAAATTACCATGACTTCTTGGGTCAGAGCTGCGCCATGTGTATGATCCGTAATTCCCAACGTCCCGACACTGCTGTGCACGCCTTTCCGGAACGGGTCCCAGAGATCAGTGCCGCTGAGGGGACGAGTACAGATAAGAGCAGCATCTTCTAACGGGAGGAGCCTTGTGAGAGGAGGGGGAACAAGTCACTGGCGCACCCACTCGCCACGTGGGGATGTAATATCACACAGGAAGCCTGTCGCCTCCGCCTCGCTCCCCCCGTGTGACACAAGCGCCTTTGTTCCCGGGGTGTAAAAACAGGGGAACCAGACACCAGGCTTTGGGCTTGGACGAGTTAAGATTTTTCACACTGTCCACATATTACACTGTCATATAGAGTGTTTTCAAAAGCAAAGGTGGGGACCTCATGATATCGTTTGGAGGACGGCAGATTTTATTTATGTAGTATTTCACCCAAACCTAGTTTATATACAGTGTGTACAGTCATACAGTGTAACAGGGTTTAATCAATAAAGTGGTTAAAAACTACCAATAAATAGTCAGAAGTTAGTGGTCGGAGTCAAGGCCGGGTTTGAGCCTCCATGCCTCAGGCGAGGCAGGGGCAGCCAGTGTGGGATGGGGGGAGGCGGGTTTGTAGTGGATAACCTGGCTGTCCCAGACGGCGCTGAGTGACAGGGATGTGGGGGTGGCGCCCATGCATCCTGTTTGGCTGCCAGGCCTTCGGGGGGGGGGGGGGGGGGGGGGGGGGGGGGGGGGG
>JABFEA020000085.1:2620881-2634113 GCA_019775915.2 Cyphomyrus plagiostoma
AGGGGGGTGAGGAGATGAGGGGGAGAGAGCCCGCACCATTACGCCATTCTATCCCTGCAACCCAGGCTGTCCACAGATGTCCTAACGGAAAACCCTCTTTTTTTTCCCACCCCCCCTGCTGCAGAGTCTCAACAGCAGTGGAGGAGGAGGAGTGCCAGCAGTAGGAGTCAGCTGCCAGGGGCGGAATGGGGTGAGTGAAACATCTCCCTGCTTGGGGTGTGAGGAGCTGGGAGAGGCGTACAGTAGCACACACACAAGCTCCACACACACTGGTCGAATGTTCGGCCATCATGCTCCTGGCTAATACCCGCCGTTAATTACCTGTAGTGGTTCCACCTGAGCTGCGACGACCCCAGGACTGCAGACCTGCAGCGTTCCCAGTTTTGTCTGTCCTAATAAGATCAGCACGGGGGCAACACCAGAGGCATTAAGACGAGCAGAGAGGGGGCGCTTGGGTTCGAGAGGGCTGGAACTGCGTGGGTGCTTTTTGTGATGCTGGTGTCTCGTTTTCAGAACGGCTACCCAGGGAGAGAGAACAGCATGATCCTCCGGTACATCTCGGACCCCACAGACGGCTCGCTCAACCACGACTTCCGTCCCCTCCCAGGCAAGCTTATCCGCCCACCCGCCTGTTTACTCACCTGCCCGCCTTATCAACCTGCTTTTCACAGGATCACACCATCGGATTTCAGTCCCGTCTGACGGCCTCTTGCCCTGACAAGTGTCCGCCTCTGGTTTCATGCGCCGTAGTTCGGCACTCGAAAGGCATGAGCCCTGACTGCTGGCTTGGTGGTGCAACACCTCAGCAATAAAAGGTTTTAACAATCAAGGTCTATCCTCAAGAAGTGCGGACAGTCATGAACGTGTGCAGGTCAATAGGCAGTACCAGAATAAAGTGGTTAAAATTGGCTAAACATTCTCAGAGGGGGGAGAAAAAAAAAATCTGCAGTCTGGTTTCACCTCCAATTATATGAATTCATACATACGCGTGCCACTGCAGATTATCGAATAGGACGTTGAGGACCATAATTTTACAGTTATGTATTCGCTGATGTACTGCAGATGCATTGTGGATTTTCGAGAAATGACTGGAGGGGTTTCCAGCAATTGTTAGGTTGGCAGCAGGGTCCAAACCTGGAAAAGCAATTAGCTACACATGACCGAAAGTGTGTGTGTGTGTGTGTGTGGGGGGGTCATTTTAAGATTAAGAAGCACAGAGAAACTTCTGTGGTTACAGACACTGTGGTTACTACCTGAATAATGATGAGGGGAATACCCTCATACCCTTACCATTAACTGTCCTGCAGTTAATACTTTTTTTTTCTGACAACACACACACTTTGAGTATCATTGTGTCCTACAATGTCCCGAACAAACAAACAACCTAAATGTTGATGGAGAATCACTGAATGATGGTGAGGGGCAGGTGTGTGTGGGGGGGTGGGATTTGTGTTTGATTTAGTAATTTTGGACAAACAATATCGTGAGCAAAACAGCTATGCAAAACTTTTTAATAAGTGCACCTCACTTGGCCCATGGAATTTGGGAATCCCTATACAATGGCGACCTCTGCTGTACCGGATCAGTACTGCAGCAATCTTACATTTGGGCTCACCGTTTCACAAGTCAGTATGTCAGTTCATTACAGAGTGATACAATTTACTACTAGTCAGGCTTGCTTCTGTTCTCCAATGGCCTGTTTTTCTTGCTGTCTTGTAGAGTATGTCAACGAAAATGGCGGAGGGCCGCTTGACATGACAAACCCCATCTACCAGAACCCCCTGCCATCCAGCTCCACGGACCCCGTGGTGGCGCCTGACGAGGCCGAGGCTGAGTACCTGAACTGCTTCAAGCTGGAACTTTCTCAGCCCGAGTACCTCAATGTAGTGCAGCCCATCTTCAACAAATCCCAGAGCTGCGGGCAGAAATTCGGAGCCCAGACCAGTCTGGACAACCCGGACTATCAGGAAGGCTTTTCTGCCTTTGGACGTTCACGGGCCAATGGTCACCTGCCTGCCAAGGAGAACGTGGAGTACCTGGGCCTTACTGTGGAAGCCCAGGTCCATTAACTGCCCCCAGAAACTCAAGGAAGCAGAGGGACAGACGGAAGCTTTAATAGGGGTGCAATAGACTGCTTTCATTTGCTTCTCTTATCGGTGTAGTTTCATAACCTGGCTACAGCCCTCCAGGTGCAGGACGTCACCTTCAACTGAACATTTGACCTGTGACCTATGACCTGTGATGCTTCAACTGAAGTGCCCCGAGCTTGCATTTTCACGAGAATTCGGGATGGCACCATATTCAGCCACTGGATGTTGTTCAGAATGAGCCCTCCTTATATTCAGCTATGGCCTAGTGATCCCACCCGCTCTTCCTTAAACGTGAAGGTACTGAAATTACTGAAGGTACTGAGGGGTACAAGTCCATCTATCCTATCTGAGGTTCTGTCTTGGCAAAGTAGTTAATATGGTATGTCGGCTTCTCTGCTGGTTCTTGGGCACCCACCCAGTCAGGAAGGTTCAAAGGGGCAGCTCTTCGGCCAAAGAGTGCCCAACTTGAGTCTGACTAGATGATGGAGTTCGAGAGCTTCGGCGAATGAGATGACTTTTCGGTGCCTCTGAAAGCCGATCGCGGCAGCCACTCTTCTGTCGTGACGGGTGTGAAGATTGCGAAAAAGGTGACGACAGCGGCGGCGATGACTTTGTATCGTCGACGAGCTACACGGGGGCGTCGTTGCTGGGCCCCTTTCACGTGCTGCCGTAGATGAATGTTTTGTAAATAAAAACGGGAATGTTCTTTTTACCTTTTAAGGTTTAAATCTGTACAGCTGCGCTGAGTTGGAATCTCTTGGTTTATCGAGAAATGGGAGATTTGGGCGGTCTGCGGAAAAATCGGACCAAACAGATTAATAGGCTGTTGGTAAGCCATCGCAGCCCGTACAGCATGGTCCAAGGGTCGAAAACTGGACAAAGTAAGTTGAAGATTATAGACACATTATTCATGTATTTGTATTGTTTCCATTTGTAATTTACTTTTAAATTCCAGAAAAATGCACTGTTCCGTTTGCTTTGCTCTGTTCTATGGGTACATGTAGCCTTACCACACTCACTTTACCAGTTTTTTTTTTTTTTTTCTTTCATCCAGACAGCCGTTTTCCCTTGGCTAAATCTCTAGATTTGCTTTTTCACTTAAACCTTCCTTTGGGGTTCAGGTTTTATAAAGTGAACAGTTAAACTCCAGAAATGAGAACTTTGGTAAAACACATTCTCTCTATAAGGTTTGTTGTACTTGTCTGTCACTAGTGTTATATTGTGTCATACAGGACAACCACGGATTAGTCATTTCTGCAGCCATTAGGCACATCGCTGTATATGTCTACATTACATTAAGTTTATTCCACCAATAAATCAATCCTTTTTTTTTTTTAACGCATTGTGGGATTCTTTTCCTGTTGCGACAATGTATAGTCAGGTGTCTAAGCCTGAAAAGACAAGAGAGTGTAAAGGCTTGTTTAAATCCTGAATTTTGTGTTTTACAACTGAACTGGAAGATAGTTGCTTAAACAAGCAGAGCAGTCTCTCCGGAAACCCCTCCAACTGCCACCCCCAAAACAAAGGGGGGTGGGGTGTTTATACTTAACACAATTTGCCCCCAGAGGGCTGCAACTAACTTATCCAACAGTTAAAAGCTTGGATTACACCTACTATGCATCACTGGCCCAACAACATGTTTACTCAAGATGATTCGCCTCGGATAGTCTTGACTAGGGCATCTTAGAGGTCACTGAGAGGCAAACTGGATCCTGTGGCTGCTTATCGTCAAAGAACACATGACACAAGAGGGCGCAAGAGGTTCAACTTTGTATAGCATTTTATTTCTAGAAGGCAACATACCAATATTTGCAATCATTGCAGACCGTTTGACTTCAAATTTAACTTAACATAAAATCACACGCTTAAATTTATTTACTTTGCCAGTAAATGTCAAATTTCAGTTTGCTAGGATACCAACAGAGCATTCTGCACTTCTGCAAACTCAAGGGGTTAATGCATACAAAAATTGCTTTGCAAAAAAAGAACTGTTCTGTGGAGATTCCTCATGTTTAGAAATTAACCTTCTAGATACTAAATGATTAGCTGCAGCAGGGACAACTTTTAGCAACAACAACAATCCTTCAAATTGATATTTTGTGAAATGGGCAATGACACATCCTGGGAAAACACCATCATCCCAGGTAGTGTCATAACCCTGCCTGAAGGCACAGGATTCTTCACAATGACGGGATGCCCCTGGGGAGTCTTTGCCCTTCCTTTGTCACATTGTCTTCAGGGAAGCGGGGCAGAAAAGAGAAGGCACCTAATGACACTCCTGTTTCACCCATAAATGCTGGCATTCTCCCTGCTAGCGGTCCAGCTCCGTCTCACTAGCATCTGTCCATACCTGCTCGTCCTGGGCAGGGTACCGGGGGCCTAGAGCCTATCCTGGGACCTAACAAGCACAAGGCAGGAAATGACCTGGGACAGGCTGCCTACCAATTACAGGACACAGACGGACACACATATCGCAAGCAGAGCTCTCTCTCTTAAAACTAAATCTAGACTACACACAAAAAGCCATTATTCATCATTAAGTTTCAAAAATATACTGTGATATAAAAGTTGAGTAAGTTCATCAGAACTTCAGAATACCACTTAACTTTGACATAGTCACTTCCTGCAAAGCTTTCCTCTGAGGAACTTTATTTTCCCTATAAACACTGGCATTGTACAACAGGACCGAGGCTGAGGGCAATTCAAACGGATAACTCAGATCTGACTGCGTAAATGTGATGAGTGGCACATGCCTAAATTCATAAAAAGATAAAATGTGAAATTTTAATTCTACATGCAACAAACCGCAGCATATTAGTCACGACCTGGCGTAACACAGCCGAAAGTGGGGACGTCAGAGTGCCGATAATTCCAGCACATTTGGAAGTTTCAGTTCTCCCATTGCTACTGAAGGGGAAAAGGGTCAGGAGATCTGGGCTACGGCACTTCTTGACATAATTTAACCAGCGTGCACCATAGGAGGACACATGAAGCATGTCCTTCACGCGGGTGGGTGGGGGGGCTACCTTGGGCTTTTCTGCACATACAGAGACATGGCAACAAGCAAAACAACAGAGCGTTGGCTTAGTACGATAAGTTTATTCAAGAAATCACTGGCAAGTAGCACAGGGATCACCTGGAATAGCTTTCTGCTTGGAACACTTCATTGGTTAAATCGTGACCCAAAAAAAAAAAAAAAAAAAAAAAAAAAAACAGGAACAGTTTCAGTTGTGCGTTGCCCAATTTCATGGCCCGTTTCATGGCACCGGGAAAAACGGAGCTACGGAGGACACGGGGGGGGCACTTCTAGCATACCGCGCGTAGTGCTTCTAGCAACATGTGCAGCACTGTACTGCAGCCCAGTGGCTGGAGGGCCTTCACCCCCCTGGACAACCAAGCCAGCAGGGGGCGACTGCAGTAGATGTTTACCAGCACCTCCACACACCCGCCCCCCCGCATCGAGGTCCTCATTAAAATGAGCATCGGCAGTCACCGAAAGGAGCCTGTGACAAGTTGTTTTACAAAAACAAAAACCCTTTAAGTTCCCTTGTAGATCGTCAAACCGCTCGTACTGACCGCGTCGTCCCGTGGTTTCGTGTCTGACAAGGAAACATCGTGAGATTTTCCAACTGGCAACTTCTGGAACAAATCTCTGCAAAGCCCTTCTGAACACCCAAGCCATTTTACAGTTTGTCATGTACAAAGTTAATTGAACTCGTCGTCTCACCTTGTGAAAAAAATGTTTAGCCTTTATACAGTTGCACATACAGATCCATCAAAAAGCAAATCTATCTGGATGCACGTCTGATTCAGTGTCTGGGAAGGACGATTCGGCACAGCAGCAGCTACTGGGTCCCTATCCTGCCGCCGGAGGGGAAGACATCAATGTCCCTCGTCGACACGTGACTCCATGCAGCCAAACTCCCCCCTTCTGCCCCTCATGTCCAGGGTGTGGTTCCGTGCGGCACAGTGCTTATGTAGTGTTGGCGATGGATGAAAACAAAAAATAATATTACGTGCCAGGCGGTGTGCGGAGTTTTGAGAGTTCCTGAGTTAGAGATGAAGTGAGTCTGAAGTTTATCTGGGTGGGGCAAGCGTCCGGGTGTGATCGGAGGGTGAGAGCCGAAGCGGTTCCACGCCATCGCCAACACGCAGACCCACCCGTATCTGGAGAAGCCCTTAGAGGTTCAGAAGCCGCTCCCTCTCTGTGCCCACGTAGCGTTTCAGGGAAGCCGCCAGTTTGGCCTTATTTACAGAGGGACCTGTGGGAGAAAAGCGATATTAGTTTTAAAGGAGCATGATAAGCTCACCCATCAAAACCAAAGGGGGGACGAGCAGAACATCAAAATCAAACAATAAAATTCTGTCTTTTTTTTTTTTAAAGTCCATATATTGCGTGACACGAGGGTGAGGGAAGGACCATTCAGCTGTCAGGTCTAATAAGGTTCCAGGTACCTTGGAGAGGTAAACAACCCACTAAGTAGCGCAAATAATTGCTGTTAATAAACTGCATTCCAGTGCGAGGAGTCTGCTGTGGAGGCAGGCAGACGGGCGGAGCGGGCGGGTGGAGCTGGCATGAGGTGCCCCCACCTGTGTAACTCAGCAGCACGGGTAGGAAGATGAGGCCATGGGCCGCCCCCAGGAGCACAATAGCCAGGTACATGCGGAAATAGAAGATCTGGAATATTTGGGACTTGGAGAGGGCCAGGATAAGGATGCCACCAAACTTGGTCAGAGTGATTCCGCTGAATACCTGCAGAAGAGCGGAGTGGGAATTTACGCCCATTACCGAGAGATTCTTCATAGTGATTTCATTAAATGCACAAATAATGAGTATTAAGCTCTATATGCGACTTCTTCCCCCCAGCAGACAGCAGGTGGCGTAGTGATTATGAACGGTTAGCTAGAAGGCTGATGTAATTCGCGCCATAGGTGTTCATCAGGTACGTCCTTGATGCAAGTGGTTACCCTGGGGCCACCTGACCGCAGTCCACTAGCGCCGGTGTACTTACGGAGCTCCCCATGTCAGCCAGCGCCTGTTCGGCCCGGTCGACCCGCGTGCTGCCAGTGCTGATGGAGAAGGCACGCACAATGTGGCTGCAGAACTCCACAGAGATCCCGCAGGCCTGAACACACACAGACACGCGCACACACAGATGAGTACCAGCCTACTGACAAACCCCCTCCAACCAATAAAAGGGCTTCACACGAAACGGGTCGACATTGGGACACACCCCAACCGCAAGAATTTCAGAAAACCTAGTGGTAATGCCGAAAAAAAAAAAGTATATGCAACTGAAAGTTCAGCAGTAGACATAAGAATGAAAGAGAAAACGGGAAAGACAGAAAAAGTAAAAGAGAAAGCAAGAAGAAAAAGACCCGGCAAATGCAGACCAAACTCCGACTTGCTCACCATGACCAGGTTGACGAGCGACACTGCATTCAGGCTGATGCTCCAGAGCCACATGACCCCGAACATGTTTACGAGGATCATGGCGATAGTGATGCAGACCATGACGGCAGACCAGAGCTCAAAGCCCAGCAGCACGGAGGTCACCACAAAGATGGCCGCCAGCGACACCCCCAGGTTGAAGGCCGTGTCCTTGGCGATAGTGAGGTACTGCTCGTAGAACACGTAGAAGATGCTGCAGGGAAGGGTCACCATAGTTACGGCTCTGCAATGCTGTCCCCACAAACTGATTCACACAAAAAGACGCTCAGCCCCATTGCATTATGGGTTTTGCATTGTGTGTTAGACTTAGTGGGTCAGCACACTAAGGTACTAATTCAAACAATGTTTTCCATACTTAGATGCGTTTACAATGGTTTTCCAACAAACACAGAGCCATGGAGTCCACTGCGTCTCAATCTCCACCACAAACCCAGTCCCACAGTCACAGCACAGACAGCCTTGTCTAATCTGACCCTGGACGTCGAACGCTTCACTTCATCACTACCAGGGAGGCGCCACCAACTTAACACTGAAGGCCGCTCACTGGAGTCCGTCTGGCACACTTTTAGCCCAGAAAAATCAGCGTGGCAGAAATGCTCAATACTAGCCATTAATTCCTAGAAAAAGTTTCCAATATTGTACAAAATGCTATTGGGTCATTTCAGACATTCACATGAAGACCCTAGGTTGGCACCACAAAGTACAACTTTAAATACCGTGTCTTTTAACGATGCTGTGATTTCATGTACAAAACAGGGCCCGGAATATACTTAGGTAATTAGTAGGCCAAACCTACTTATTGGACAGTCAGCAGTGGAGCTGGCCAATGGGGCACAGGAGGAGGGCGACGCACCTGTAAGGAAAGACGCTGTAGTTCTTGCCCTGCGGGGCCATGGTGCGGGTGATGTTGTCAGCCAGGATACGTGCCATCTTCATGGCGTCGATAAAGTCCTGCGAGGTCTGCAGGATGGTGTGGTAGGTCATGAAGTAGGACGCGCCCACATTGGTGCCGTTGTGCGTCAGGTCCACTGCAGCGCTGTAGGCCGCGTGCCCTCTGAGGGCAGGGAGGCAGGAGATACCTTGGTGAGGAACTCCAGTAAAGCCAGCAAACACTCCGATAAACAGGCTGAGGCTCAACTGTACTGCACACACATTTTAGCCAGTAATATTCAAACCTTACAATGAGCAATAGGACACTGAACTTCAATAAAATCCTTATTTCATCCAGACAACGAAACTACTTAAATATCTGATATTTTTTCATAAAGACACAGCAGTGGCTGTTCAGCTTAAAGCTCGTGACTCTCACCCTTTGCCGCATTTGGGGTTGGGATTGTCAGACAGGAACATGGGCAGGAACCTCATGAACTCGCCCTCGGTGGGCCTGGTCCTCCCTTGTGTTGGGGAGCGGCAGTGAACGCAAGACTTGTCCACCACTGGGGTACAGTGTGAGGAGATCGATGACCATGTGACACAGGACAAAATGGGATGATGACTCCCTCCAACTACCACACGTTTACATGATCACACAACATTTGTTACTCAATTGTAAGACCGGGCCATAGCAGAGCTCCACATACATCTTGAAACCTTGATCCCAACACTACAAACTAGGCTCTACATGTTGACCTTAAACACTAATCCTACTGAAACATTTTGCAAATGCCCATTTATGCATAATCCAGGGATAACTTGTTTGTGGGCATCCGCCTACGCTTCCCAACCCATGTGCTTTTAGGCAATAATTTTACAGTTTGACATCAACGGCAATATATAACGCAAGGTAAGAGACAAGGAAACTACATCGGGGCTGTGGGAATGAGGCGGCCAGCTCCAGTTATCACTGGGAGACGGTGGTCCGCACAGCCCAACAGGACGAGAGCTCACCGGAGGCGTTGCAGAAAGCACCTGACGTGTTGTAGATCCTACAACATGTGGATTCTGGCTTCACCCAGTCGAAGTAGTCATCCAGCCAGGACGAGGACGGGAAGCCAATTCTCGTGCTTTATGGGGGGGGGAGCAAGGTTTTACTACAACTACAAACATACTGATCAGGCGGCACAACGTCGGTACTGGCTTGCTAGTTGGTTTGAGGACTCACTAGTTGCTCATCTGAGAGGCTGTGTAGAGCTGCTGGATGAGAGAGTCGTTGTTGCAGCCCACGCCCCCACAAATGGCGTTTTGCCCTTCCAGCGTCCGGTAGTCATGGCCGTCCTCCACCACGAAGTAGACGGGCGCGCCCGTGTGGAGGTATGCGCTCAGGTTGGTGAAGTACCGCAGCACGTAGGAGTCCTACACGACAACGTCCGCCGACGTGAGGTAGAGAAACACCGAAAACACTGCGCTCATCAAACCAACACAACAACCTTATGACCACCTCCTTCCGTAAACCTAGTCGTTATATAACCACGTTTGGATCACAACAGGATTAAAACACAAGTCTAGCCCCTAAACACCAATGGCACAGACAACTGGGTAACACCCACATGCTGACTCTACGTTAGCTACATCAGGCCGACCGTTACTCACATCAGGCATGGAGAGCTTCTGGTCCAGGCCAATGTCTACCTTATTTATCACAGCAATGCTGAAGGACAGCATGCCCACGAACACTGATACCTGCGAGGGCACAAGGGGATTATTGGTAATTTACTGAAAGCTCATCAACAAAGGGTCACTTCACCATGGAACTGGAAGATCCCAAACTGATGAGACCATTCCTATTCTGCGCAGAAACTAGCTCTCGGTCATGTGCAGGACACTCACCACGATGGGCCGCACCCAGTCCTTCAGAATGAAGGGCGCATAAATCTTCTTGAAGAACCTGAAAAGGAAGCCATCGGTCTTCCCCACCTGGGCCTCAGGCAGCTTCATGCAGCACATGATGTCCAGGCGGTTGCTCTGTTTGGATATCACCGTGACAGAGCAAACAAGCCCAGGTGAATTCAACAGTGGCGCCAATTACCGCACAAAAGGCGCCTACACGCCCGCATCATAAATATGGCTCGGAGCTGTCCACCTCAGGCAACCCCCACCCAGGTCAGCTGACTACTCCCCCCCCCAACCCCAGGGACTGACCTCTTGCCTTCTGATATCCAGGCCTAGCAGGCTCACAAAGCAGCTGATCTGCAGCAGGAAGTCAATGAGGATGGCCAGCCCGGCAAAGAGGGAGAAGGTGCGCACGGCCGGCATGGTAGACAGAGCACCTGCAGAAAGGTCCGACAGCAGGCCCCGAGTCACAGCACCACCACCAACCAAATCCGCGAGTCACAGCACCACCACCAACCAAAAACTCCATTTTTCAGTATTAAGGCAGTTTCCTTTTACATAGACAAGATTTATCGTTTTGCCACCAGAAGTGCCGACCATGGCCCAAAGTTGATGCATTTAAGACATCTAGCTGCATATGCACATTAGCACCTGTCTGCGCACGCATAGCGTTATACTTCATCGCATATCTCACGACGGCGCTGGATTTGCACCACTTAGTTTCACAACATTTTCGTTTAGTTTCATTCCATTTCACAGGCTGCACGTAAGCCATCTCCACCAGCCCAGAAAGGGGTATTCAGCCAGATATTCTGATTTTGGATTCGCGTCCTCTGTGCTCTTTATAAAGGTTGTGCCCAGTCCCTGTGCTCGTGCCCGAGTGCGTGCATATGGGTCTCGATGGGTACCTCAGTCACGGAGTACGAACATGTGTCCCTACAGTTCAGAGTGGAACAAAACTATGAGGTGTCAAAATGCCATGTCCCTGGATAGCAGCAGTTTTAACTGATGGATAAAACCTAATATTTCAGATATGGGATACTTAGGTAATAGTGCAGATGCAAAAAGGACCAGAATGAACACATTAAAAGATAAGTGAATGATTTGTGGTAAAATAGTAGGATAAAAATCAAACGGGGCCAGGAAATGTGGCGTTAGACGTGGGAAGTACAAATCAGGCAGGTGGCACGAATAGAGTGGCTATAGTCAGACTACGTTCACAAATCAAAAGAATGACTTCTTAGACAGCTAGGCTGGTTCGCCAAGTTACATCACATGTCTCTGACAGGGGTGTCTCGTGTGTGACACATTCGAAAAACAATTCAATGTGAGCCATCAGCATGGCAGACAGGTAGTGAGGAAGTATGGTACTGACTTGGTAGTGTCACCTGTTATTACTGGAGTTGTGTGAGAGGATACAAAATATCACAGCCTCTAGAAGCTGCATGGAAAGTAGATCATGGACATCTTCAAGCTCGATCGTGATATAAAAATCAGATCGCCCACCCCTACTCTGGACAACTGCATGCTTAGATGGAAAATGACGTCAATTCTCTCATACACACACACACACAAACAAAACCCACTGTTAGCATCTTTAGCACGTTTCGCTAAATAAATGGGTGAGAGATGATGGCGACGAAGACAGTTGAGGGGCAGCTTCCACCAAATTCGGCAGGATCGTTATTGAATTACCCTTTTGCGAGAAGGACGATGGTGGAAAAAATCCACGTTAAGGAGCTGGGACCCGACAAGCTCGAAATAACTATCTGTAAATTGTTCATTTACTTTATCTGTGAAACTGCTGATTTTAAGAAGGAAATTAAATTATGATTGTGAAATTGTAATTTTCCTCACTGTTCATCTCAATGCTTATACTGGACTAGGAAGGGAAATTTATCGGTACGTCAGCCCCACCAAGAATTTTTTTTCCCCACCAGCCGCCACTGACTGTGGGTTTACTGACTACGGTATTAGTACGGGAAGACGCAAGGAACAGGAGCCATACCCAGGAAGAAGGCCACAGTCTCTGAGAGGGAGGAGAGGAACATGCTGGGCGCCACGTCACCCAGGATGCGGCCGATCTGCTGGTGAAGTTCCTCCTGGGGCATTCGCTCGTCCCTCTGAAAGGGCAAGGGGAGGTCACACTCCATAGGCAAACACAGTAATCTAATCCGGCCTGGACTGTCAGCCCCCGCTATCCGATCAGGGACGACACGGGGGGGGGGCGACACTGGCTTTACATGGCCTTATTTGCAAACCTTTCACTCGTGTCTGCTCGAGATCATCTGGGAGGGAGCCAGCTTCAAGAGGTTAAAGATAAATACCAGAGATCCAATATAAAATCATTATAAAAACATCCAGAGACTTTAAATGTTCAGCAACATAAAATGACATGAGAAGATGTGGTCACATGACCATGACATGTCAAAGTGTTGTGTGACACTAACGGGAAATCATTAGAGTGTGAGTGTGTGTGTGTGTGTGTGGCAGGAACAGAGGGGCACCTGGTACGCCTGCACGATGATGAAGATGTTGTCCACGCCCACTGCCAGGACCAGGAAGGGAATGACCTCAATGACGATGAGGGTGAGGGGCACGCCGGCATAGCTGAATATGCCCAGTGAGCAGGCCACCGAGCCGAGTACGATAAGGATCCCGGCGATGCCCAGCGAGATCTTCGAGTCCACCTGCGCAGAGGACAGACGGGTTTGACAGAAGAGAGACAAATGTATGTTTGAAAAGCAGAAAATCAGAAAAGGAAACCAAAGAAAAGAACTTCAGTAAAAGTAAGGTGGCAGGGAGTATTTTGTGTGTGTGTGTGTGTGTGTGTGTGTGTGTGTGTGTGGGGGGGGGGGGGGGGGGGGGGGAAACAAACCCCCCGGCGGCAAAAAAGGTGGTGGGGCCCAGGGGCCGGGGGT
>JABFEA020000085.1:2643224-2657238 GCA_019775915.2 Cyphomyrus plagiostoma
CCGTCTCCTCTCCCCCCCCGCCCCGCCGCCCGCGCCACCCCCCCCCCCCCCCCCCCCCCCCCCCCCGCCGCCCGCCCCCCCGGGGGGCCGGCGCGGGCCCCCCCCCCCCAGGCTTGGTTTCCCCATACATCTAGAAGACAGGCTCAGGTTGGTTGGTTGCATGAACATAGATAGGGCTCAAATACAATGTTATTTTTAAAACTGAGACATGCTTTCGCGTAGTCACTTCCACCAGCGCATATATATTTACGATCACATGAGGAAGCGAAAGACCTCAGCTAAGAGTCAGGCGTTTTGCAGCCAAGAACAAAAGAGCAATCATGTGTCAGCTGGGCCACGTGCCAAAGGAGAGGCAACAACAAATCAGCCCACGAAGAATCCGATTGGATTAAGCGGCGCGAAGGCAGGACCAAAAACTGATGCCAAGGCTGCGGCTGGCCATCTGGGGAACGCCGGTGCATCTATAAGAGAAGACGACCACTGCACAGGAAAGCCATGTGCTCTGCTTGCTAGGCTTACAGCCTCCTGGAGTGTTATGAAATTGTCTGAAAAGACGAGAAGCTGTCAGCTTGTTAAAGTGCAGGCAGAATACTGGCCTCATATCCCCTTTCAGCACAAAGCAACCTGCCAAAAGTGAATCTGCCTGCTAACCCTACGACCCGCTTTCACCTGCTTCCCCTTTCAGCTTTTGGTGGCCGTGTGGTAAAAATAACATGTAACCAGTAAAATCCAGGCAAAAACGGTCCATTATATCGAGAGTTGCTGTATCCCCAGAACACAACTACAAGACACCATTTACTCATGTCACACCCCAGTAGACACACTTATGGTATAGATTACTATACTGTACATGTAGTAATCCAACTTTACCTGACCAGATGCATGACTATTAATAATCCTGACGACGTATCTGTGCTGTATATCACCAGCACGCCACGCACCTTGTCGGCGGAGCCTGCATGTCTGTTATAGCCGAACAGAACTACAGCTAAAAGTGGCCCTGGGGAACAAATTGTTTGTCAGTTATAAGCGAAATTTTGTTATGTGTGATTCTGCTATATCCGATTCTTTTTCTGCATGTTCTTAAAGGCGCACGGCTGGGACCAGCGGTGTTACGGATGATATTCCGTTATAAGCTAGTCCACTATAACGGGATTTTACTGTAATTCAGTCCGTTTTCAGCACCAATGGACAGTTTCTCAAGTCCTCCATCATGTGGACTTCGTATCCCCTGGGGTGAGTGACTCCATATCTTATTGCGCACTCCCAAAGCAGACAAAAATATACAAGCTTATGGATTAAACCCTAATTTGGTAAACTTTAAAAAGCAGCCAAAAATTGCGTCTGCATTTTTTTTGGTACTTTCCTTTCTCTGCAAAAAAACTGGCTGCACACACTCCCACCTTATACTAGCCAGCGTGCTTAAGCAACTATAACAATACTCTAGTATACAAGCAGAGGGTCCCTTTACCCCTAGCTGTAGCAGTATTAGAAATCTGTGGTTACAGAAAAAGGCAAGAATTTCTAGTAGGGATGCACCGATTGCAATTTTCTTAGCCGATCCCAATTACCATCTTTCTTTTTATTTTTGCACGCTAATTTACCCGTTAAGAATGGTGCGTCGCATTAGTTCCTCTTTTGGCGTTTGTGTGTAAAATAAGAAATAAAATCAATTTTCGTAAAAACAAATCATCCTGAAAGGTAACTTCGAATGAATTGATTCGAGACTGTGTGAGACTGATCAGCCGATCATCAATCAGACCGAACAGGCTGAAAATCGGCCCATTCCGATCGCTGGCTGATTGATCATTACTTTCTAGACAAAACCCTTAAGGACGTGGATCTATGCTCAAAATAACAAGAGCAGCCATGACCACAGTAACTAGACAGCTTTTTGTTGTGCTGCAATGTGCGGTTCAACCAGGCACTCTTGCTTCCTATAACATGTGCTACACAAATAAAATTCCATCCTACTCAACGAGCAAGAACACCCATGCTTGTGTGGTACAATGTGTTGATGGAAAACCGACCTAACCACGTCCTCTTTCAGTTGCTTCAGAGAATCAACAAAATGTACCTTTCACGGCTTGCCAAACATATCTCCTAAAAAAAAAACCCCCACACACACACACACACACACACACACACACACACACACGATCAAAAGCCAAAAGTGAAATGCTTCAGAGTTCATCAACTTGCTGACTGTAAGGGTAAACAAACAGTTACCACATCAGCTGACATCTGGAGATAGCGCTGAGCTCAGCAGGGCTGATGGACCTGCAAACACCTGCAACCAGGGATGGAGGGTGCGGCCCATTTGGCGCAGAACTTCATCTCCAGCACACAATCGTGTGCAGGACAACCATAGGAAAAACGAACCAGCTAAGGGACACGCAGGAAACCGTGAACGTTCACCTTAAAGAGAAGCACAGAAACCCCACTCTAAACCTGGGTACATACCAAGCCAACAGTAAGAAACAAGCGGCTCCCATCGATTGTGAAAATTTGGACTGGGACACACCGAAGTGACTAGTGGTCCAATCAGAGCTCTGTTTCGTCAACCAGCTCTGGCGCTGATTCAACATGCTGAGTCCGATAAGGACAGAGTGTCCATATTGCCACACACACCGGACTGACAGGGAGTCAATGAATCACATCGACAACTTCACACCGGATGAAGATCGGCTCGGTGCATTCCAAATTTACAGCTGGGGTACAGACCAAGCCGATGGCAAAACAAACTAGAGCTAAACAAGGCCAAAAAAAAAAAAATGTCTCTGCACCTGTCTACTCCTGTTGATTATGAGAATGTGTGCTGGAACACATCAGCACAACTAGAGGTGGCGGTTGAAAACAGCCGAATCATAGAGCTTCAACAAGCTCAAAATTGTTCCTCTTGGCACTGTTTTGGGCAGAGTCCAAATATGCTGCACATACCAGTGCAACAGGCAGTCACCAACTCATCAACAGCCCGATGCTTATTGAGAGCTGAAAATCGGCTCAGTGTGCTACAGGCATCCAGACAGGACACAACACGGGGCACCGAATAAAAGGATGTCCCCTGAGGAAATCTGATATTCCTGCTGTTAGTTCCATGCCGCCAGTGGAATCAGAAGGGACTATCAGGGAACCGGACACCTCTGGCTGGGGTGTGAGGGATATGGGGAACCCAACACCCCAATTCAGAGAGGTACAGGTTCCTGTTTATTTCAAACAACAAAAAAAGAGGAGACTGAGTATGGCACAGCAAATCATGTGATCAGATGTCACAATGGTTTTCCAAGCACCCTTGCCATGCATGCTTAACACAGCACAAAAAACATAACTTCAGCAAAGTCAAAACTGAAAGCTCATACTCCAGAGAAAATAAAACTTCAAAACCCCAATATAACCAAATAAAACATTGTTTGCAATCAGAATGTGTTTTCATTCCTCACAAGTGTCCATGGCAACCCGCCTTGCAAACGAGAATGCAAATGAGAATGCAAATGAGAGTGGACGGGCACAAAGATTATGGTTGTTATTCACTTAATGCTTTTTTGACAAAGCTTTGATTGTAAGGCCCCTGAATTCAATGCCCCTCTGCCAACCACACACAGAGGAAGTAAACAGTATAAAGACACACTGCACTTTAAGTTTAAACACTCAAAGCCAAACTCAAAAATATTACTGAGCAGAAACAACTAAAAAAGTAAAATGCAAAAATTTACACGATGTTACAACTGTTGTCATTTATGTAGCTAACCAGTGGAGTATAAAGTTACTCTACGTAATGCTGGCTCGGACGTGCACCAATGGTGCCCCTTGTATTGCAGGGGATACAGGCATGAGTTTCGAGAAAATGACCGGGGGCATCAGAGGCTAATGAGGTCCAACAGCAAGTTGCGTAACGCAACATAATTTGCTGGAACTGCATAGTGTGCGATATGCTCTTTAAAAAAAAAAAAAAGTAAAATGAGGGTAAAATGATCCGGATTAGGTGAATTAATGAAGCGTCGGACACCATTTCTCCGAAACAGGACTCTTTCAAAGTGTCAAAGCAAAGAGCTGCAAAGAGTTGGCTGGGCTTTTCGGCCCTGCTGAGAGTCCGGTGCGCTACCTCCCGAGCCCCGACTACCGAGTATAGCACCGGCGGCACTTTGCCGGCTGCTTACCCCCAACTCACCAGGGCCTTTTACCAACCACACCGTCGTTTGAAAACACAGCCCCGGACCCCGGCGTCATTCGCCCTACAAACAAACCGGCTCGACAGGCCGTTAAACTGTGAGGGAAAAAAAGCTTAAGCTCACCCATTTGTGCGACACCTCGAACAGCAGCGCGAAGAGGCAGAGCCAGAACGAAAGCGTCGTACCCGGCGCAGCGCCCATCCCGGAGACGCGGCTCGGAAGCAGCCTGTGACAGTCTAGGCTGAACTACCAGCGCCTTCAGTTGGCGGCGGGCGGATCCGCTTCCGGCCGTCAGCTGAGGCGCCGCCGCGGAGCTCCGCCTCTTCCCGGCCAGCGCGGCTCCCAGCGCCCCCTGCTGGATCTGCTGTATGCATCAGCGAGAGCGACAGCACGGTGGATCTCGGCGTTAAGTACCGTCGCTGAGAAACACGGCCGATGAACTATGAAAAGTCTTTTTTTAAAAATATGTGCATATAAAATATAGTTTATATAAATTTATCGTTTCTATAGATATAACGAATACTCCTCTTGTCATTCAGTGCCCGTACGCAAGAAACGTTGTCGGTACTCAAGAAAAAAAACAAGAACATGCCCGTAATGAGTATTGACCACTTAAAACAAATGGATACAGTGTTGTGACTGCTGAGTGATGCCAAACTCCGAAATTCTTCAGAAAGATCTCTAAATTATTAACACATATAATCCATTTATTTACGATACCCAGATTCTGGTACATATAGCTTCGTGATTCGTGGTTTCAGAAGTTTAAAATCAATATATCGACGAGTGGTCTCAAAATATCTTTCAGATTCCAAAGTTATCTGTACGTGCATTTTAGTTACGCTGAGGATATTTGAATATTACAAACATAAATTAATGCAGCTTCAAGGTTGCCATGTTTGGTCAGCTGGCTGGAGTAAGATTTTCAGTCCGAGACAAGTTTGCACATGCATTTACATGTATGCGACGGTTTTATTATCACGTAAATAGTCTGTAGTGTTTGCAAACTGCTCCTACGATTTGATGTAGGTAACTTTAGGTTTATAATGGAATAAAACAGGTTTTCTGTAAGATTTCTTGCGTAAGCGTGAGAGTCTGAAAGCGAGAGGCCATGCTAGATGCGTGAGTTTGTAACACTGCAACTAAACAATTTTTAAATACGTAAATGTTAGATATTGAAATTATTGAAGATGTGTAAATCTTAAATATATAAATTTTGAAAAGGAGCATTTTACAAAAATCGATCACATGATCTGCTGCACGAAAGTATTTGATTTGTGATGCGTAAGATTGTGTCATCTCGTTCCAGAACTAATACCCTAATTCAATTTTATATGTATAGTCACTAGAAGCAATTTATTTAGTATAATCATTTTCTGTTGACAGAATAGAAATAAACAGTTTTAATATTTACTCGGTTGGGTAACAATATGGAAATATTGCATTACACATTCCAAATACAGAACAGAAGCTGTAAGCTGTCTTTGCATGCTTAATCATGCATAGTCAATGTTTCATCGATACAATGCCTTTGGGAAATTAATTCAATGAAAAATTGATATATTTGGATTGGAATACGCATTAATTTTTATAGCACAGTGTAACTTGATTGGTTATGCTATTTTTTGCTTGATCAAATCTATTTTCTAATTAATGAATACAAACGTACACAAAACCTTTCAGGCTGTTGTTCTTGAGCTCTACAGGACATCCGACAGATGGCGCCAGAGACCGTTTACTGGATGACCTACCCTGGAACGTTATCAGCTACTTGCAAATGAAACATGGACATGACTGCGCGGAAACGATAATATTTAACAGGATAGCACGAGTAGCCAAAATATTCGTTTTACCGTAATTTCGTTAGGTTCAGGGATTCCGGAAATAGAAATCAAAGCTATAATATTTATCAGCTGTCAGGTTATAGTTCTGATTAGGTGCATCAGATGAACTTTTTCCACTTCTTACTACAAAAGAGCTTTTTCCACAACACGCAGCCGCAATCCGTATAATGTAACCTACATAAATATCTTGGGAAAACGCCAGGTTGCAGCTGTCTCATTTTCTTTTGAGCCTTCAAGCACCTCGCATTGCTATTCTGGCATCCCCAAGAGCACTTTTCTGTTTGGTGCTGGCCGTGCTTTATGGATACCGTAATGTGCGCCATCCCATAGTTAAAAAGGAGTAGGCTACAGCTTGAGATCAGCATTACAAAGCCAACACTGACATACAGTATTTCAGTCTCGTTCCACCTCAGCCTGAGACTGGGTAGTGTTAGGGCGCTTCCACCGCACCAGGTATCTCAGGTTAAGAACCAACTGGATAAAAATCCATAACACGTCCAGCTGCGTGAAACAATCTGTGATGTGTTGTTTTTGAGCGTTACTCCTCACGCTGGTGCTGAGAGTAACAATACATGGAGAATTAAAGGAAACACGTTTTTCAAAGAAAGTGGCTCTTCTTGGTTTCCACGATCGTGTACAGTAGCATTTTAGTCTCGCATAAAAACGAAAATAAAACTAATTAAAATCAATTTCGGTCCCAATTCAAAAGTAGGCATATATATTCTCATTTGTCATTTGAGCTGTGTTCCCTCTAACGTGACCTCTGTGTTTGGTTTGCGCAGATACATGATAGATTGGTGATTCATCCAGGCGATTTAAACTTATTCCGGAGATGACATTTCCTCACCTGACAAGACAACCGCACCAACCAGTCATGTTGCAATTGCACAAACCGGCAACTGTATTTAAATAATAATAATAATAATAAATTCGTTTATGCCCCCAGGACACCCTAAGAAACAACACGGATTTATTTGCACCAAGTTTCCAACCTGAGTGCACCCGCAGAGCAAATGCGGAACCAAAAACTTCCGTGATTCAATGTAGACCGGCTACAAGGCGTAACAAGGTCCATGTACAGTACCGTGTACTTGATCAAGCTTTCGTGAAACAAATCAGAATAATTTCAAACGCTTAAACTTCTCCTTGTTAAAATGCTTCCAATCCATATGCATGCATGCCACACCATAAAAACTATAATTACACATTTCAAGGTTTCACATTCATCTTTATTATTACACTCGGATCGATGAACAGAGAAGCAATTCCGCCGTTTTAAAAAATCATAGAAATATAGGAGTAGACTAATACACAGGGCCTAGTGAAAAATAAACCGGGTTATTTAAATCAGCGTCATCTGAAGTCAGTTTAGGATAGATGGATTAACCCGCCTCTACAGAAATGCATTAATTTGACTGGATATTTGATACAGAACCAATAATAAAAAATAATGTTGTTGTGAGTGGATGATTTCTACTCGGGAGTTAGTAAATTTGGACTTATTTGCACAGCGTTCAGTTTCGTTTTTAAGGTATACACTCGAAGTTTATTTGCCTGTAGTGTCCCATAGGATGCGGCGTCTCCCATATTATCTGCAGTTGACGGTTATTATGGGTACGGAACTTGTCAGTATTCAGGGCTTCTTTTGTATCGGTTATCAGCTTTGTAATAGCCTGACGCGTAGATACTTAATAACCAGGATATGATCACCAATAATTATGGTGCTTTCCCGTCATTACAGATGAACATTTGTTCTTCTGGGCTTCCTTAGCGTGTTGCTCGTTGGCCGTGTAACGTCACATCAAACACAATCATATGCAAACAATCTCATTCTTTGACTGAATTAAGGCTGTATAATATAAAGGGAGCATATTAGCTATTATCTAATCAAAGCTTGGCCCACATTCACTGAATTAATGTTTAACATGTTCTTTAATCATAAATAAAGGGATCATTTTTTCTTCGATTGACACTATATGTGTCTTTGGCTCAGCCAGGGTAACTTGTCAGTTTTGAATTATGAATTGTATTTGTCAATGAAGGGTGTCCTTGTTCATTGACAAACACAGGTAAAACATCAACTGTGTTTAATATATGAAAAATAAGGAGATATGAGACATGTTGTGTGACATGGTTCACATTACCCTCACAGATATGTTATTGTGAAGTAAATCAGTAAAAGACAATAATTAATGGGCAAACTGCAATTTTAATAAGTGCAGCCAAAGGCACAGTCGTGTTTCCTTGCTTTCAAGATTGTCTAAGGAGATTCCCAGTGAAGACTCATATCTGGGACAGAGTTGGGTACTTCAAGTCCAGAGAGTAGGAGTCCAGAGTCCAGACCAAGATTGCTGAGTCCAGTTGAGTACTATGTGTCAGTGACTTTTTATACTCAACTGTTTGATTGAAATAAAAACCTGGTCTGGACTTGTACTCTCTGGAGCCAAACTAGCAGGCTGTGATGTGAGAACCATTCCATGTTAAGCTGTAGTGCTTGTGCATTTGGCAGCGTGGTTACATAAACAGCATGTGGAAAGTGAGTGATGGACTGTGATTATCGTTATAATGCAGACAGGGAAGTATCTCTAATATCTGCTGGCTGATTGGGTGATTCCAGAGTCTGAGATGACGCATTGCTGCCCTTTGTGGTCCCATGTCCAAGAGGGGGGGAGGATCTTGCGTCTGTGCCCTCATCTGTATCTCCTGGCATGGGGGTGGTACACTTTACAGATACCTGGTGTGCTGGTGTGTCATCACCCTGTTGTTCAGTGTACCCTGGAATTTATTATTCAAAACGTGACAATTTAATGTTTTGAATCTTCAGCAAATGACACAATAATGCATAGCCTAATTAGCTGTTCTCATTCATTGTCCTCTTAATGGTTTTCTGAATATGAGAGGTTTCACTCATACGATTAAAGAAATTTGCTTTAAAATCTCGATGATTCCATACTCATTGAAAAAAGCTGGGGAGACTCTCTATAAATAACACTGTCCAACGTCTCTGTAATATACAAGGGTAACACCCATTGGTCCATACTATTTTGTTCAATTTACATTCAAAATGCACCAGATCTTCTTTGTGCTTCACTTTGCATGCACACAAGTCATTAGCTCAGATCTGTAGATTTTCCCGGCAAAGTTGTCACTCCTGAAACCTAATTGTATAAATCCCATGAATCACCCTTCAAAAATGGCAGTGGCATCAAACAGGAAGTCAGGCATGTAGACAGACAGGCCTTTGTGTTACTGGGTCAAAAGGGTCTTTTAGCACAACATGACCTTTTGACAATTTCACTTTCTGACTTGTACTTGAAACACAATCTTCGTTAATCCTCTATAGATGATGTAAATATTTGCCACTGCCTAAGCTGAAGGCTAGTACAGCCTGTGTGTCCATTGTCTGACCTGGACAAGAGTAGTACCCCATTTTATACTCCTATTTTTTTTTACCAGTCCCATGAAGCTTTATTTACATGTTTCCCCATGATTTAATGAGAAAGCAGTCTCACAAAAAGCAGTCTCACAGAATGCAGTCTCACAGATTGCAGTGTCACAGAATGCAGTCTCACAGAAAGCAGTCTCACAGAATGCAGTCTCACAGATTGCAGTGTCACAGAATGCAGTCTCACAGTAGTGTCTCTAAAAACGTAATTTGAACTTTTTTATATCTAAGGTTTCAGTGTTTCAGACGGTTACATTTAAGATCCACAAACAGAGTATAAAGGGCTTACAGTCAAAGAGCTGTGCCACACCCCTAAAAAAAATCCCCCCCCCCCAAAAAAAAAACCATTGAAAACCATTTTAAAAACATTTAAAATCTATGCACTGCAACATAAACATGCTACAGACATATTAAAAGTTTATGGGAACATTGTGATGCCCAAAAATTGCTCTCAAGTCCCAGATCTTCACAGGCTAAAATTGTTAAGAAGCTAAAATTCTCCATGTGTTTAAAGCAGGTGAAGAATCTGAACGGCACGGGGGAACCTTAGAAGCTGACCCTGCATTTTGGCCTCAGTAACTGGAGAATCGTGCCATGGTGCTATATATTAGCTGAGGATCGATGTTATTCAGACTCCTATCAGCATTTTAATATAACGGCCTATAGCCCAGATAGCAGCTATTTAAGAAACCATCCGCCATTCTGTGTCACAGTGACCGTCGTTGTCTTCGTGCCGTTTTAACGATCAGGAACACGTACGGGGCCGCGGCAGTTGTCCCGACGCGGCCGGCCACGCTGGGACGATTGGTATTCATGGTGGTGCTGACTAACTGGTTCTCAGACCCAGTTCTGAGAGAGGCACGATTGTGATTCTCCTCGGCGCTGCCCTTGCGTGGCCACTGGTGACAGTAACGTGAGCAGAAGCGGAGACGTTGCTAAATCTGGCCCGTCTGCCGACGTCTCGCCTGTGACCTCAGTTTTCCCTTCTTGTCCTCAAGGCATCCCGCCATCCTATCTAATGCAAAATGAGCAGCATGTCTGGTGTTGTGTCTAGCACACGCCGAGCCTGAGAAAGCGCTCACACACACACACACACACACACACACACAGAGGTTTGTAATTATATCTTTGTGGGGACTCTCCATTCATCTCTATAGAGAAAAACTCTAATCCCAACATGACGACCTTAACCCTACCCAGCCCTAACCTTAACCACAAGTAACCAAACTAAATACAAGTCTTTTGTCATTCACAGACCTTTGTGTGGAAGTGAAATATCTTGACAACATCGAAATAACAGGTTTTTATCGCATTGTGCGGTGCATTTGGTCCCCACCATGTAATATAAACATAATCACAAACACACACGTATCGGATTCACGCTGATGTTAGTCAATGTTTCCCATACACATCTGAAATAGCTGATCTGACTGGAAAATGTGCCCTGATACAAAACAACCAGTATAGACAACCACAACTACCTAATTACCTGCCGGATTTTTCACCAGGAAAGTTACTGGGACAACAAAGACCAACAGACCAGCTACCAGGTAAAGTCTGGCTTGAGATTCGGATGACAGTCATGTCAAAATTTGTTTTTGCCAAGTTCCTTTAATGTCGTCTTTCTATTTATAACCAATTCTGTTTTTGGACAAGTTCCTCAGAGCTGGCGACCTTGTCCACCTTGAAGTGATTCACAAAGCAACACTTTGATAAGCCATTAGGAATTTTACAGATGGTTGTTGGGGCTACAGTGGGTTTCATATCAGAGTTTTAGTTTCTTGATTTAGCACCCAGTTGTAAAACAAAATTGCAAGATTGAATATAGATTCTGTGACTAACATTACAAGGAGTATTTCAGGACTAAAAACAGTATTTTGGCTTTCTGATATACTTCAGCAGGCTTTGAAGTATGGGTTAGGCTATTCTACTGACTTAACTTTAAATGAAATATACTTATGCATTCAACACAGCCTACTGAATAAATTAGTATAACTATACAGTTTACCCAATTTAATGATTATAGTTAGTTATTTAATTACTCTAATTAATCAGCAACCATGTTAGGAAACTTTTACTGCCAAAGATAATTATTTTAAAAGTTCCTCTTACGGCAGATTTTTGGGGTGACTGTTTGTTTCAACAGAACAAAGTACAACCATGACGTTATCTTTTGCAATAAATTGCTGTTAATTACACTGAGATCATTCATACACAAACATGTGGGCACAGGTAGTCTCCAGATTAAGAACGTCCGATTTACAGACTACTCGTACTTACGAACAGACTGCCGTAAAGCCTGCTATATTAATAAAGCCTGCTTTGTTATTCCGGTTTAAATACGATGGTTGGTGATAATGAATGTATGCACTGCTTTGTGATGTGCTTGAGAATATTATGCGGCAGTTCATCAGTTTGAGGTGCAGTGCAGTACCACATGCAGTTAGGTATTATGATTATTATGTACTGTATCATTATTTGGTTTTAGTGTATTTCAAAGCGTTTTATATGTATAGATATATTTCAAGAATTGTATATTGTGTATTCAAATATATTGCAAGAATTGTATACTATGAGAAGCTGTTGACTAACTGATGCTAATTATGATTCATATGTACCTTCTGACCTGCCTACAAATTCATCTTAAAGACAGATTTAGGGAGCAGCCCTGATTCGGAACCTGGCCACCACCTGTATTTTTGTCCACAGGGTCTGTCAGGTTCCTTGGTGTAGTAGGGGTTAAGGGCCTTTTTCAAGGGCCTCAGGATGATATCACTCTTGCAGGTATGGGATTTGAACCCACAACCTACAGGAGACAGGTATGGACCACAGAATTATAGTTTGCTACATAAGTGACGTGAAATGATAAACATTATTGGAATGCTCGTAACTCATGGCCATAGGTGGAAATTAGTGGGAAAACATTTCAAACTGGATTTAAGGAAGCACATCTTTACGCAGCGTGTAGTTGGAGTATGGAATAGTCTTCCTGATAATGTAGTGCAAGCTGAATCCTTGGGTTCCTTTAAACCAGAGCTAGATAAGATTTTAACAACTCTGAGCTATTAGGTAAGTTCTCCCCAAGCGAGCTTGATGGGCCGAATGGCCTCCTCTCGTTTGTATAGTTCTTATGTTTTTATGTTCTTATGTAAATGCTCCCACATGCACAGAAAGTGACAATTAAATCACGCAGAGCAACCGGACCGTTTCCGTTATTAATGCCTTTGGGCCCCCTCACTAGTAAGGCTGGGTTTTTTTTTTATCCAATTTTACATAATTTCAAAAAGCCCAATTTGAAAAAGAATGCATTTTACCTTAAAGAACCAATCTATTCTATTGAGTTTAGATGGACTGAAGGGATCAAAACAGCTTTGCTGACGTTTTTAGCTGAAGTCTGTCACAGGTGGGACATGGGACTGTTGGGGGAGGGAACTTCCAAATAATGTTAGTCAGCAGCATATTTTCAGGAATTTGTGACTGTATTATTCCCTCCCTCCATCTTGCTCTGGTGACCTGTCCAGCGATAAGGACTGGCACTGGGCAAACAGAGGAGAGCAGGAGGAAGATCCCTGCCTCTCAACAATAGCCTGAAACAGAGAACAGATGGCAAATATACAGGAAACCAGAGGCACTCTGGGTAATCCAGGAATGTCAGTGCTGAATAAGCATTCCAAATTGTTGAATACCATGCACACTTTACATTCAGTCATCTACATATTTTTGATGTTCTGAAATAATTTTGCCAGAATATAATGAATTTGCAAGACATTCATCCCACTGTTTACGTGGTTATGTGAAAGCATCAATAGAGACACGTTTCCCCTTTCACTGGCCTCCTGAGAACTGGTCAGTTGAGGCAACAAAACTAGTGGCTGAAGAGTACATCGCCGTTGATGAAGACACGGCCAGGATGAGATTTGCAGGGTCTATCTCCGTGGAGGTCATGCCCAATCCGGCCTCAGGCCTGCAAGCTGGAATGACCTTGGCACAATGACATTCTGATCTGTGTCAGCGATCACATCCTTGTTTACGACTCACAATAACGGTGTAGGCAAGACCACTTAGCTGGAAGCGAGGGGGATCAACGAGCAGGAAAGGACAACTCCCACACCAAAACACTGCTCCGGAAAGCCTGCCGCAAATAACCGTCCCATGCGACGCAACACATTTTCACAGCGACACAGGGTGACGTGTCATTGGGGTCCGGGATTGGCCCGAAATGTCCCCTTTATTAAGCTGTCAATGGGAAATGAATTGGGTCAACAGGCAAGGCTGAGCATTCTGGGTCAGGTCCCACCTCTGCAGAATAGTCACATGTTTGTTGGCCTCTTAAACAAGGAGCCTTGCCCTCCCCAAATAATCCAGGGGTGCCAGATAAGTGGCCTGCCCCTGCACTCAGACCTCAGACTTAGTTCTAGATCTGAACTAATATATATATATAGATATATATATCTTGCCGTTGAAGGAAATGACACAATGCTTTATTTGCCATTAGCACTGTGAAGCTTCATTTCATAATATCCCATTTTACTTTTTCAGGCACACACACACACACA
>JABFEA020000085.1:2657526-2678392 GCA_019775915.2 Cyphomyrus plagiostoma
AAATGGGATATTATGAAATGAAGCTTCACAGTGCTAATGGCAAATAAAGCATTGTGTCATTTCCTTCAACGGCAAGAATTAGGCACTGGTGTCAATCCAGGTTTTGTTTTCCTTAAATCTGCACCTGGCTGCAGGGTGGAGGACAGGGGTGTCGGTCCATTCTGTTGTTCTGTCCTGTCAGGTTTCATCAGAATTACAAAAGACAACAACAATCCCCCCCGGAATGAAAGCCCCTTTTAATCGCAGCTGGCGAGTCTCATTCCCTCTGCAGGAACTGCATTCTTTGGAGCATGAAACCGGTAAACATTAGAGAAAGTGTAAACAGATTACCAGGACAGGATACAGAGCAAATAAACTTCGCTGTGGGTATATTCCTTCATCTCGTCAGGGTTTATATAAAACAACTGAATCACAACACAGATGGTAAACCTTAAAAGGCCTTATACCCTTTGAAGTTGGGAGGTATTGATATAATTAAATGTAATTGCATATAATTAAATATGACTGCTGCCATACCACATGGCACTGTCCATCTTATAACACACGCGTGCTTCGAATACGTAGAGAATTAAAAAGGAGCCTGAAACACAATGATCTTTGTTGGTATAAACAGAGCCTCGGTAAACTCAGAACTACCGAGTTTGCAAGGCACCATCTTACTGGGCTGTCATTCTGCTAGATCCAAACCCAGTTTAAAGCCCTTGGGTGACATGGATATCGTGAGTTTAACACCATTCAAACTTTACGGAAGAAGAAAACAAATAATGGGAAAATACAATGCAAGCACGTTGTGAAACGGAATGTGAGACGAGCACCCCAAGAAATTCATCATCATTCTTTTTTATTGAACAGGCAATAGTGCATTTACACACTCACATGTATTGTTACTATTTACTGGTATTGTGGGGGAATCAAAATCCATTTTTGTTTCCTCACAAACCGGCATGTCACAAGGTGCACGTCCGTGGTGAGACGCTGGGGGCCCGGGGCCCAGGACTCGGATTGCGCCGTTCCCACGAGAGCCGCCTCCTGGCGATTTGGTCTGATTCGAGCAGGATTTCGGTTACAGATTCACACAGTGATAAAAACCAAACCTGGTGCAGCTGGGCTGCCAGTTATCGCTGCATCATCGTGCCGCGCGAGATTAACCGCCGCTGCAGATCAGCTCTCCGTCTAATTAAACTCTGGTTGGGCTGAAATTCCAGTTTCAATCACGCTGAAGCTCACATTGAAAGGAGTCAGACACACGCGGGATACGGCCTACTTTCTCCGAGGAAAACGGACCCGTTTCTTTTTGTTTTTTTTGTCTTTGGTTTTCTTACACTGGAAAATGTTTGAATATTTAAACTTTATACAAAAATAGAAATATCGGAGAATAGCAGTTTAACCGGTTCAGACGTGGAATATGCAGCCGATTGAGAATCCGGTGAAAATCTTTGCGAAATAAGGGATTTAAAAACAACAAAAGAAAGAAATGGAAAAAGAAACATCAGAAAATCCACAAATCAATTTTGTGGTCACTGTGGTCATCAGTTTCCCCCTCGTTGCGTATCATAGAGGAAATAAATTGGGGGCCGTAATTAAAGCTAAAAGATAATACTGAATTAATATCTGATAGCTAATACAAAAAGCAGGAGAAACGGAAAAGAAAAGAGGCCCCACAGAAAGTAGGCAGTTTCGCTTGATCTTCAGTCACCTCAACACATTCGCTCATCCCCAAGCACAGTTTCAGTTCATTACATCATCGCACTCCATTACCCAACCAGAGTCACATGACCACACGGGGGCTACATCCTCATCATGACCCACACACCCTTGCTATCGCTTTTCTCTTCCAAAATAGCACCGTAAACGTGCTGATAAAACACTCTAACGTAGAGTACTGGGGGGGTGGGAACAATACTAAAAAGGCCCCAATCCTCATTTCTTCAGATGAGACGGGTAGTAAGCAGGAAAAAGACCGTAAGGAAAAAATCCAGGGCTTGATGACACGGCGTGTTCAGCTCCTCATTCGCCTGTGTAAAACTCAGTTGGCCCACAGTACGGAAACTGGAATGATGACAGCGTGTTACAGTGAATTACGTGTCCGTCGCACCAACAAAATCCACGCAAGATCTGCTGCTTGAGGGTAATGAAGAACAGCACGTTCAGGAACATCGCTCCTGAACAACTCGGCCGTAAAGAGCTTCCTAGTGCTGGGAGATGCGAGATCAATCTCCCAATTAGCATGGCAACAGTTGGCATTCCTTTCAAAAGTCCAGCAAAAGAAAAGAGCACTTACGATGGTGAAAGTCAGGAAGAAAAATGAAGAGGACAGAATCAGAGAGGGTCAGTCTTGTCCCTGTAGGCCACTGAACAATGACTTCAGGATTTATTTCATTTATATAAAAAAATCTGAAGGCACCCCAACATGCCAGAGGTTAAAATATTGGAGCTCGAATGTAAGAAATCAGTTCTGCACAAACTTCCCATTACCCGCTCGATTGAAATATCAGGGACCAAAAGATAAGTCTCTGGGAGGAGACGATCCACTAGTTTGACACTGTGAGGAATTTTCTAGGACGTATAAGCGTCCGCTCATACCTCTTAGAAATCAGACACATTGTTAGCAACACTGCAGTTAGAAGAGCACTGAGATGATTAGAGACTGGTCAGCTCTGGAGAAAACAGAACATCTCCCCTTCTGAATCTTCTGCTTGTTAGCCTGGGTTTGTATTTAAATTGTGTTTCTGAAGAAGCGATAGAGGTTCTGCTAGACTTAATGTGCTGAGAAGGCAGGACCTCCTAGACCCTGCTTTCTGGAGAAGCTAGGGGTTTCTGGGTCCAGCAAATGGGAGTGGATGGAGCTTCTGGAGGTGCTCGCTCCAGCCCAGGCCACCCAAGACAAAGGTTCCTCCACGATGGATCAGGAGAGCGATGGCAGCTGCAGCTCTCCTGACAGATAGCCAGCGCTAGGAGCTTTGCAGGAGACGTCTGTAGTGGGGCATGATCTCTTGTTCCGGTAAGTGCAGGTTGAACTCCAGGGCCACTAGAACCGGGAACTCGAAGGCGATTAGCTCTCGTCGATTCAGCCGGAACTTCTCTTCCAGTTTCTGAACGAAAGAAGAAGCAATGACATTACTGAACACACAATTCCTGAAATGAAATGTGGCTATTTACACATCATGCACAGCTTAATAAAATAGAGACACACTTATAGTTCCCTAACTCCGTACAGCATAACAAATCCTCACAAAATGTGTACTGGCCTCCATACTGTTACTTCGCGTAGAAGTCCATGGATGTTGATATAAATGAATGTTTATGTACTGATTACGAAGAGAAGACACAAAGCTTATAAAGGCAATATGCTTACGTTTTAACAGTAAGGAAACAAAGATAACCTGGAAAGAGCAGTAAAACAAGAAGTTCTTGAGAACTTTCTTAATACCTCAGCTACTCAGACCGGACCTTAACTGGATGTGTATGAGGAGCAAAATATTACAGGGTGAGCCTGCAAATGCAGGACTCAAGATAAACAGGTGTCAGGGTCAGCCATCTTGGTTCAGAAGGATCTGGAAAGTGACTCACGTCGATGAGCTGCTTGACCTCGTGCTTCTTGAGGTCGCTGCCGATCTTGGCGGCCAGCAGCACGCAGGCGCCGGCGCACAGCTTGCGGTTCTGCTTGTTCAGCTTTCCCCGCAGCGCCAGCTTCTCGAAGTAGACGAAGGCCATGGCCACCGTGGACTCCTCGTAGCCGCAATCCTCGTGGGTCAGCTTGCGGATCTCCCGCTTCAGGCTGCCCGGGCATAAGGAGGAGCACGTTAGCTGGGGGGCGCTGCAGGGGTACGGACTGGGCCGGCCGCCTCCGACGGCCCTCACCTCCTGATCTTGCTGAGCGTCAGGCGGATGTGAGGGAACTTCTCCTTGAAGGTCTCGTTCATGTCCTTCTTGAGATCTGACGGCTTGACGTACTCTATGACCGTGGTCTGAAACAGAAGCAGAACTGGTCATGATTAGGGTTGAATGCCCGTTGGCTCACCGATGGCTACCAAATAACCAAGCACCGATCAATTTAGCCGCATGGTACTGGTAGACTAAAGAGTTAACCTAGCATGACCAGATAATCCATGTCAAGGAGGATCCTTCTGAGATAGTAGTTTACAAATCTTATCCTATTTCCATTAAAAGGACCTGGATTTCACTTAAGCATTGCATTCTTGTGTGCAGACTGGTCAGTCTCCTATAATCATGTGTGTGTGAAACAGCCGGATGAGTCTTTCAATCAAGGAAACCAACCAGTAAAAGCACAAAAAGTACTGAACTAATTAGCTGAGCACAGGAGCCTTTCAGTTTGCAAAACCTGAATTAGCTCATAATGTCCCCTCAGACTATGGATTATCTGGTCACACTAACTCAGGTCAACTATGCTTAAGCTGTGGTGCAAGGCAGGATGGATAAAAAGCGTGTTACACGTTAGAAATAAATTTTATATTCATGAGACGAGTTTAAGCAAAAAACAAAAGTTAATTTCTCAATTCAAAGATATAATAATTCTGTCTGTTGCTGCGGTATCTCCATGGAAACGCAGCCTCAAAGGAAGTAGAAGGCCAATGTCCACCTCTTTGATCCAGTCACTTTGTTTCACAGCCATCACAGGAGTTACAAAGCGTTCCTGCGTCGTTCTGATAATTTAGTGTTATATAAAAATACCTCTGCATTTTAATCAACACTTTTCCTTCAAGAGGCCACTGTATTGCTGAGGAAGCAACTTTACATAAATCATAAATAACATCAGAAATGGTATCCTGGATCATTTTCCGTTGTGGGCTCAGTTCTTGGTTTATTATTACAGTAACGGCAGCATCGCCCCGGGGTGGTGTGTAGGGTTAGGGGCCCTGGAAGGGTGTGAGTTTGGACAACTGATGAGCACCAGAAGGAGAAGGGACCAGAAAGAGGAGCAGGTGAACCCCCCCCCCCCTTGTCATTGCCATGGAAACTGACTTCCCGGTAAGTTTCCCGGACAGTAACACCAGTGGCGACCCGATGAGGAAACAAGGGGTCTGCGAGTCCTGCCCCCCCCCCCCCCAGACTATCGCCAGGGGGAGTCATAGGTCCATCCACCTGGTTATCTAAGAGGGGTAACACGGGCTTATCTCAGTCTAAACAGATCACTGCGGCTCGCTGGTGCAATGTTTACAAGTCGTTGCCGGAGCTGGATCTCGTGGCACAGAGCCAGATGGCATACGTCATGAAAACATGCGCCACGGTGTGAGGCGCCAAAGGGGGGCAGGGGGCGGGTGAGATGCTGCCAAGCCGAATCAGCGTGCGGGTGCATCAATCATCCCGGCAGAGGAAACGGTCCCATTCATAAACCCAGTAGGACAATTGTTCATTTATCCAGAACTGTAAATTATTTATACGGAGGCGAGTTTAAGACAGGAGTAAGACCAAACTTTATAAAGACACCTGGAGGGCAGACACACCCCAGAGATTTAATATTCACCCCTCACTGGAGGCTCTGCTCACCCTGTTCCTGATATAGATTTTCTATACAGGTGCGTTTCAATGCTGGGGTACCCTGAACTGAACTCACAGCAGACTGTCATCATTATTAAAATGCCAAGAAACAAAGGAACAATAACTCGACGTACTATGGATACCACAAACTGGTCCGAGCCCGGAACATTCTCTTGTAGCTTTGACTCCTCTCTCCTGATCGGCAGCATGTTTTCCTAACAGACCTGGGCGTTGTGCTCAGTCCTGGGTCCTCTCCATGGTAACAGTGACATCACTATTGGCTGCCTCGACCCATTTTGGATTTTCTGTTTATTTACTAGATTAATCTTCCGATGCGTCAACAAAATGACTGAATCGACACTTGGATCTCTCCCATCCTCAGCGCCGGAGAGCCAGACGTTCCAGAAAAGCTGAGATGTGTGACAGCTTTGTGTCGCGTTGCTGGGTGAGCACGTCGGAGAAGCTAAAAACCATCGATATCAGGAACTGGTTTTTGGACGTCTCAAGCTACAGTCTTGCTATGAAGCCTAAAGTTGGCTTACTGATCCTGCCCCAAAAAAAAAATTAACGGCACTCAAGAGCCAATTACATCATACCCAGGAGGGAGACGTCGTTAGATCATTGTGTCTTTGAGAACGTGACAGAATTCCCACAGGTTTCAAATTTAAAAACAATGAAAAACATCATTTAGAAAGGAGAGGACGATACAAAAGAACCTCAACAAATCAGTCCGTTGGGAATCTGGCTGTTTGCTTTTCATCTACAATGTAACGCACATATAGTTATTCTTCCACCAGAAGCAGCTTGGGATCTTCGTAGAAGCAGCGTCAGCTGTCGGCAGAATTGCAGTCCGCTGCTGGTAATTAAGCGCATTAATCAACTTCCTGTTTACATTTGACATTCTTATCCAAAGTGTCTTACAGCGGAGACACAGGTTACTTTGTGCGTTCTCCACTACCTTAGCGTTCTGAGCGTTATGCTTTACTTGTCCAGTTACAGAAGCAGTCACTTGCACCCATACACTTCATTTAAGTTTGTCCTCCACAGATGCCATCTGATCTGTAGGAAGGGCTCATGGGACAAGGCTATCTGATCGAGTGAGAATGAAATGGCAGGACTGAGGAGAAACTGGTGAAACTGGATTCAGTGAGAGAGGCTAAGACTGATGCGTTTCAGAATAGGAACCACGTGTTCCTAGTAGGGCGACAGGGAACCTACTGCGGAATTCCTTAAACGAGAAACACTCAACCAACGGAACGCTTCAGCGAACGGGTGAAACAGAACTATCATAACAAGTCAAGTTTCTCAGGGAAAAAAAAAAGTCAGTGACTAAGCGATGAGATACCAATAAGTCATGCTGCGTCTGGAACCAGAGCAAGGAAAAATGGGAAAATCCTAGCGCGACCTGATTAGACAGGGCCGGGGGTCACTCACCATGTACGAGGGGAAGATCAAAACCCTCTTGTGCTTCCCGCACGGCCACTGGGGGTCATCCAGCAGGTTGGGGTCGTATTCGAAGAAGTCACCCATGTCGTTTCCTGCGCGTTAGAGCAACGAGGTCAATGGCCGATAATGATGCTGGAGGAGATGCGTCACTGTGAGCTGGTCGACGGACGGCAGCATGAATGGAATCACGCAATGTCTGCCTTTAAAAAACAGTTAGGAGGCATGGATTCTAGCAGGAATATCTATAAGGTTTGGGTTTGGCTCCTTGGTCACGGATCAGTGTCTCAGCCCGGTCCTTGGGGACTCCCAAGACCACATTTTGCTCCCGCGGTGTTCTTGACTGCTTGGTTCATTCTTGATTCTTTGCATTAAGTGTGGTGGGAGCAAAAATCTGGAGTGTCTGCGGGTCCCCGAGGACTGGGCTGAGAAACACTGACCTGGATGAACCACAGCTGCGATGGCCTTTAAAGAGCTCTAGTTAATCCCCAACGAGGACTGGGTTACCGACGATGCACGCTGGCAAACACCATGAGATAAGCTGCGGCGAGGGTGGCCCCCGTGCAAACAAATTAAAAATGCATACAGTATGAGCACACGGCTAACCCTGGCCACGGTCCCACTGTGGTGATCCTATTGACCTCAGGCTTGGAACGAGGGAGGGGGTGTCAGCGTGCCCATAAAAACATGACCTCTCGTTTTTCCACAAAAAGGGTGTCGTCTCCAAACTGTGTGCCACCCCCAAAAGGAGGAAACCCGTTATTGTGCAAACTTTTGACCTGCTTTGCTTGACTGACCCTGATGACATTGCTGCTGCTGCTGCCTAGAGGCAGGAAAGGTCGTGATAATGTGCAGAATCTGATTTCACACCTGCGGGAATAATTGGGGCGGCACTGTCTGCACCCAAGAAAACTGAAAAGGCATTTACATGCTAAAAACAGGAACAAAATATCAAGGAGATCAGCATTTCATTAATGTACTTTCAAAAACACCACTCTTAAAGGTCAAAATACATCCGGTGCAATCTGAGTGTACTCATCTTGCAGCCAACTGAATCATTCTACGTTAAAACAGATCTTTCCCACAGGCTAAATAGTTCACAATCACATATTTATTATTTAAATATTTCTCAGTTATGTAGACTTTTTTTAAAAAAAAAGGTTTGTTAAAGAAACACCTGACTGAACTGTTCATAAAAACTGTTCCATGGAGAACATGCAACATTAAAAAAAGAAAAACAACATGAGTCAACAGCAAATTATTCATGTGGTGAAACGATAATGTTCCATTTGCTAAATTATGAATTAATTATGCCTATTCTTTGGTTGCAACAACACTAGTCGCGAAAATAAAAATGTTTTGTCCAGAGACCTAGTTTCACTGTACATGAGGGAAAAAAAAAAATCAAGGTGTCAGATTTCAGAACAGAAGTGGCTTTATCAGCATGTGACACAGTAACCACATTTAGTACAGAGGTTGGCCTTCTGGCTTGCTTTAGAGAAAGAGAACATCAGCCGCCAACTTTCAATAAGGTTCCAACAGACACGGCGATAGCGTGTCTCGATGTGATTAAACATTAAATGAGGTTTTAAGAGACAACCATCTGCATCATCTATTAGAGCTGTCAGTTAGTCTTGCCTACTTGAGGTCCAAGCTAAGATCCCACAATATGCTGTTCTTCACGATCCTTAGTCATTGCACTATGCATTTGTTTACGGCATCGCAGTATGGCAGTATCAGAGGTAGATGTTTCACATCCTGAAAATAAAGAATCCGGACAAAGATTTTGTTTCAACCAACGAGCTGAGCATAGAGTCACAGTCTCAGAGTACTCAACTGGATGACTGACACAAAATCTTGGTCTGGATTTTTACTTTCCATAAGAGAAAAACATGATTCCATTGACAAAGTTATCAATAAATAAATCAATAACTTTACAAATAAGATTAGAGACCCCTGCCCTACATTTACGCAAACTTGTTACAGTTTCACGTCATGGTTGGATTGCCCACCAGGGGGCCCCCCAAGACCTCTAAGAATTCAGACACCGCTTGTGGGTACGATGGCCAGTACAGGTGAGCTGCTGACCTGTATCGATGCTGCCCTGGGTGCTGTTGGCTCGTGCCAGGCTCAGGCTCCGGTGGCTGGAGTGGCGCGACTGTGAGAAGGACGAGGTGGAGTCGATGGTGTTCCTGCGGCAGCTCAGGGCGTTCGTGGGATACAGGAACTGGGTGTAGGACACCGTCTAAGGAGACAACACAATGGAGGCCACACAATGAATGGGAGCAGAGTGCGGAGAGAAACTTCCACACGCTGTGTTCCTCTTCAGCATTACAGGGTATTCAGGACCAGGTTTGAACCCTCTAAGACAGCTATAAACAGGACCTCTCCACCAAAGGAAACAAACAAAAAAAAAAAAAACACACCTGCAAAATGCAATCAACAAAATGACTAAGGTCAGATGTTCGACGGCTCTTGGTCCCTCATGTATCCAAGCACCGTTTCCTTGAAAAGCCATTTTGAATCAAAGACTTCATAGGGTTCCTAGATGGTTACATTCAATGGTGCCATCAAATGAAACTCTAGAGGAACAATGAAGATCAGCGTACAGGAAACCCAATGGTGCCAGAATTTACAGGAATGCTGCTGCAGGGATCGACTGATTCAATGTCAAACCGTATGTTGCATAAAGCAAAAAACGGCCACCATGCAGGGTCACCTCGCCTGGTAGGCCTCAGACCAACCTGGCCACCTGCCTCACCTTCCCATCTGCCCCGAGCTCCACGCCCTCCAGCCCGATCACCATCTCCTTGGCGCTGACGCCTCCTGAGGGGTGCCGTTGACGCCCTACGTCCACTTTGGTCTCCCTGTCAGTGTAGAACACCACTTTAGTTGCCCCCCCTCCCAGGCAGCCAGACCAACTCATGCCCCCCCAATCCCACATGGTAACCCCACTGGTCGGCAATGATCCCAGTGCTTGATTTGTGGGGTAGTTCAGACTCTGAATTCTAGAATTACCTCTAAAGGAAAGCACCGTACCCACAGGTCTGTCTGGCTGTTTGATTCATTTAAGGCTGTAGTTTCAAAACGAATGCATCATCCAAAAGGCCTGGAGTTTGTACCATGTAACATTTCTTTGGAAAGAGTCCAAAAAGAAAAAAAGTGCTCACAATAGAAAATGTGGCCATGAGTCCCGATTCCTTTAACTCAGCCTGTGGAAAATGGACTTTCCGGAAATTCCCAGGGCACCCCTTCAGCGGCAAAGTTCCTCAGTTTGGCAAACGCAGGTGCACGGACATCATTGTCTCTCAGCCTTGAAAGCTTGAAGAGATACTACGATTGACACTCGATAGGAAGGCTGAGAGGCTGCACGTACGCAGCAGGTGTCATGGGACTTAATGAGACCAGTGGCAATAACCGAATCGCCACGGTAGTTTCCGAGAAAATCATTTTCCACTTCATCCAATTTGATTTATTTTTATATAGTGCCTGGGCGTGTGGTAATGCATTACTGCATCGTTTATACAGAATAATGCATGAAACATGGAAAAGGGGAAGATGGAAAGAATGAGTGAAAAAAAGAGACCGAAGACAACAGAGGAAATGTACCAAAAACTCCCAAGTAAGGAGAAGATCTCAAGATCTATGGTCAAACAGCTGCCCCCCTCCCCAAGCATACTAATATTATAATAAAATGGGCCCGCTGGCTAAAAGCACGGTGTAAACTGTGGTCAAAGCCAAGGTCCATCTGAGTCAGCAGACTGGAGTCCGTACCCACGATGTCACAGTTCATAACAGTTCTGTGCTGACCCATTCAGCACGGGAATGCCACTCAGGGCATTGATTTTTTTTCAGACAACTGCAGAAGCTTGCATGGCTAATTAAAGCAGTTAAGATGCCATAGCTCTACGATCCACAAAAGTGTTGGCGTTGAGGCTCCACTCCTAGGGTTCTTCGGTCATGGAACAAATGGCATCATTTTGCCCTGGGGAGGAGCGATGAAGCTGGTCATCAGGGATGACCGGCTGCTGCATGACTACCTCGACGGAGAAGTTCAATGGAAACGTGAAGCCTGAGCAGGCCGACGGTTACCAGTGGAAACGGTATTACCGCTCCTGTGATTAGTGGCTCTCCTATGCAGTGCTATGTGACCCGGCTGAGAGGTTTATTCATGATTAAACGCACCTTGATACCTTGACCTCTAAGGCTATTTTAGGTTTCCAGTAGGGGTGGAAAAAAGCCAATTAACTGTTGTGTGACCTTCTGCAGATCATGACATCATAATAGTTCCTTCCTTAAAAGGTCATACATCTTACAAAACCACACAGGTGTTAAGGAGGGGGTTATTATACTCCCCAGCAGGAATTTACAGACCCAGATTCTCTCCCATGACCTGATGTTGATGGGGACTCCAATTCAGCACCATCTAACTGCTGCTCAGAATAAAAAATCGAAATTTCTGCAGCTTAGCTTGGACCTCAAGTAGGCAAGACTAACTGACAGCTTTAATAGACTGTAATTTAATATGTCCCTGAAATACCTGGGGGAGGGAAAAAGAAGAAAAGAAAAAAAACAGAAAAGGAGGAATGAAACTGAGTGATGTCATCTAAATTCTCTCAGTCACTAAAAAGAGCCAGTGAACAGCATTATACCGAGGAAGGTAATGACATGTCAACTACAGGCCTTTTTCACCTCTCAAGTGGCTTGAGCCTTTTAACGGTGTAATTGAATTGCACGGTTAATGAAATACCCTGTACCAAATCAATCCAAGTAATTAAGGTGAGGAACAGATGAGCATGCTTTAGTCTACATTTCTGTCTATATAGACACCCTCAATAAGATGCTGGCCAAAGTCACAGTGCATCTAGCTACAAGTATGGAATCAATACAAGGTTACAACTTTCTGACTTGTATTTCAGGAGACGTTTGAAAAGTTGGTTTCCTGTTTGGAGAAGAAAGAATAAGACCCAAATAAGGCAGCAAAACTCATCCTTCACCAGTGATGGTTGTCTTGAAGGTTATGGACTATACATTAGCCCAGTGGATTTGTTCCCCATCACAACACATGAATGGACATGAATAAACTGTGTGATATTCTTTTTCTTCTGAGAATCTCAACACCTAGAGGGTCTGCCGGGGATCTGAACAAACACGTTAGAGAATGCGGATACCTAGCAGGACACCAAATGTGTTTATACACCTGGATAAATATGCTTCTAGAAAATATTTGCTGTAAAGTATACTTGTCACATCTGCAGGTTACCTGCAGAGGATTCTATTCAAACAAAACTCTCCATAGTTTGGAAAAATAAAATTACTTAATAATATATCTATCCTTCCCGTTCCACAAGCTGCCTGCCTTACCATCATATCTCTTTCAATAATCTGAAGTTCTATCAAACAGTGCCTTGCTGAAAGCCAAAGTCCCCAGCAAGGCCACGTTCTCACTGACCAAGATCAACCAGCCTGGTCATGACGTGGAATAAACCTCAAGCAGATGCTGAACTTGTTGGACCGATGCCACATTTCCACAATGCTCTGTAGAAAACTAACCAACTTCTGTAGGTGAAAAGGTTCTCATTAGTGCCTTGTGGCATTCTGAGGTTCTCACTGGTGCCTTGTGGCATTCTGAGGTTCTCATTGGTGGCATGTGGCATTCTGAGGTTCTCATTGGTGCCATGTGGCATTCTGAGGTTCTCATTGGTGCCTTGTGGCATTCCAAGAAAAAAAAAACTAAACAAAATACTTCACACACAAACTAATGTGATGAAACATCCAGATCTCTGTACCTATTAATGAACCGAGGGTAATGTATCCTGGCTCCTGCCACAACATTCTTGTGGGAGCTATGAGTGGATCTCCAGGTGAGATCTCCGTGCCCATGATAGGAAGACTGCCAGCACAAATTCTGTGGGCAGCAAGATGATGTCACCTTTGGGCCCTTGAGCAAGGTCCTTAAAGGGGCAGTTCACTCCAAAAAAAAAAAAACATTTCAGATATGCTATTCATTTAGATTGTTGTGATGAGTGTTGCCTAGTTTTGGAGATACTGGGCATAAAAATGTCAGTCTTCATGCGATTATAATGGGACTGAATGATTCTGTCTGTGACAATCAACGCGCTAAAAAAACATTTGAAAAATGTCTCTGACCAGGAGTCATATCTCCAAAACTAGGCAACTCTCACCAAAACAATCTAGATGCATAAATAGCCAGAGAGCATATCTGAGACATATGTTTTTTTTTTTATTTTGGGGTAAACTGGCCCTTTAACTCTCACACCTACTGTGGGGTTAAACTGACCCCAAATGTCAGGTGAGTTCTCATAGTAACATTATTATTGTAGGAGCGTGTAAGAATTAAGCCCACTTCCTACATGAACTGGGTGTACTTTCTGAATCGTACATCGCTTAGGGTAAAGGTGTTTGCTAAATACATGAATGCGAAATGAATGGAGAACTTCCATCGCAAGCTCTTCTGCTCTCATCTTAAAGGTACTACTCTTCATTAGTTGACCCTTGGGGTTTCATGGCACCAGGAAAGGGGACCGGGGGTGCCTCACGGTCCGAAGGAGGAGGGGTATCCGTGTACAAACGGGCCCTGGCTGATGGCAAGTCGGCCCTGAACACGCCGATGTCAGTGCTGTAAAACCAGATGCGAGCATCACCGCTGGGATGTGTTCGGATCAATGCCGGCAGTCATCCATGCGCTCCTGCTTAAGTGAGCTATTTGAAACGGCTCCTGTGATATGAGCTTAAAAAGGGGATCAAACCAGGGGTCAGCTGGCTTTCCATTGTTGCAACAGTGGCTTTCAAGAACAAAGCGAAAGGAGCAAGGAAACTTTCAGGAACGGACTGTTCAGCTTGAATTTCGTCACATTCCCAGTGTTTACCAGCCCATTGTCTTTTAATTGGACTTTCTCCGAAATGCAGCCCGGTTCAATGGAAATCCGGAATGCTGCACAAGGTCAGATCAGGATTTAACTCATGAGTGAGAAACAGGAAGCTGGAAGGGCTGATGTGAGACTGCTTTTGTTCCCAAATCCTGAAACAATGGCATGATTAATCATCATGCAAAATGAGGCATGAGACAAAACAGTCCAAATTTTCCCCAAACAGTTTTTTTTTTTAATCATTATTATTTTCAACTGAAACATTCATAAAACACAGACGTTGGTTTTTAAGCATTCAGACTTCATCCTTAAGCAATCTCTGTTTTGACAAAAAAAAAAAAAAGTGGAAAAAAATGCATTCCTCTAAGAAATCTTGTCTTCTGATGTTGAGGGTTTTGATGCTGAGGTCGTCACAGCAAAGTTACTTTCATTCGATTAAGTTTATATGGGAACCAGGAACACAAACCAATGAGTTTGATATGGGAGCGTATGAAGGACTAGCAGCCAAGCAAAGCATGATCTATGGCAGAGGTGCCCAACCTGGCTTCTGAAGAGCTACCACCCTGCAGAGCTTAGATACAGCTCTAATTTAACACACCTGATACAGATAATCAGTAATATCTCACTATGAGAACCAGCTTAACTTCAACATAAGCTGACTCAGATACTGAGAGTGCCTGATTATCTGTATCAGGTGTGTTAAGTTAGGACTGTACCTAAGCTCTGCGGGGTGGAGGCTCTACTGGAGCAGGGTTGGGCACACCTGGTCTATGAGGTTCAAAAACAGAGGGGTGAACTTTGCGAAAGGAACACAGTATGCGTAACACATCAGCAAAAACAGCATCCTCGGCTCCTCGTTAAACGTTCGTTAGCGCTTGAACTAGCTAAAGGTGCCAACAGTTATGCTTTTCGCTAAGATCTCTGGAACCTTAAGGTGTGCTGCTAGAAGCTTTTAAATCAATATATAAAGTACATACACACACATACACAGGCAGTTCTCAACAGACGTAAGTAATCCGTTCCACAAACCCCCATGCAAGTCAAATTTTGCGTAAATCGTATTTACCCCCCCCAATACCATTCAACAGCCTTGAGCGTAAAAAAACAAAAACACGTACTGCATAACATATATTAAAAAAATTAAAATAGAGTGCAATAGCACTTCTGTGAACTCCATATAACTCGATTTTTTTTTGCGTACGTGCAGATTTACTTACGTCGATGTTATGTAAGTCGAGAGCTGCCTGTACATGAGCGGATGCGTATTTCCATGCGCGGGAACACCGCATGACATAAAGAAGACAGAAGTAAATGCAGGATGCTTCTGGATATAAACCGCTTCTACACAAAAGCTCAGAGCTAGAGGCGGGAAAACAGGAGCGGGCAAAGAGGATGGGTGGGACGCGTGAAGGTTAGCATGCTAGAGGATACATACCCTGTTTGGCTACAGTCTCGATAGGGCAGGACAGAAAACACACTACAGAAGGATCTTCTGCCACTGATTAGGACTATCCTATAAGACAAAACAATGACAGGCTGAGTGAGATCTCTACAGCAGGGAGACTCTCAGGTTCAAATGGAGATAGGGGAAGAGATTAGAGAACGTGGCACACAGGTGAAGCATGTCATCTTTGGCGTTTTGGAGCCTTGCGTGACACTTATGATGTCATTTTCAGTGGGTTCTCTCAGGTCTGCGCACACAAGACCCCTAACCCTCCTACCTATAGAGACTCTCTGCCCAATTGCGACAGAATGCTCTGGCAGCCGGTGCCAGCCTCGCCCGTGGCGGACGGCGGTCTGAGCTCACGGGGAACAGCTTGAGGAAGCTGGAGGTGTGCCACGCTGACGGCACTCTACCTGACCACCTGTTCAAATGGCACTCGATATATATCTCGATGGCTGAGGCCGTCTTAGGTTTCCGTCAACGTGGCCTTATCACCATCTACGCTGAAGGACTCTTTGCCAAGCCGGCACCCCACCTGACGATGACAGCGGACCTGAAAGGCTCTCGCTGACAAAAATATGCGAGGCTAAAAAAGACCACACAATCTCACTTTAGGTTCAGATGTGGTGTGGAACTTCGTCTTCTATGGATACAGAAGCCAGGATCGGCTGGCTTTTACTTTTGTGATGTGAAACACAAGTATGGAACCAGCAGGGCGTACATAAACACAGACATACGAACGGATCCACGTGCTAGTCCCCCAAGACAGAATTACTTGTATAAAATCAGAAACAACTGGACTCCAAAAAATTGTTTTATGGCGACTTTCCTAATAAATGAATGCCTTTATGCAGAATCCATCTGGGAAAATGGTGTCATTGCATTATATTGAAAGAATAATGCAATGAAACTGCAAATTTTCTTTTAGCCGTGTTTACACCAAATTTGTCTTCATTTGCACTATGATTTTTATGTGTACACTTTACATACCTCACTGCTATGCACACAAGAGATTCCCCAGGGATTAAAAGTTAAATGTTAATCTTATAATGGCTTTGAAATTCCTCAATGTCATAATGGGAACCTATCGATAATGGTCAGAGATGTACTCATTTCTCTTTAAGCTGAGGAGGTTTTCCTCCCTCCGTGTCTGCTATGGTCTCTTCTAAACAACAGTTCCAAATATACCCCGGCAGAGTTCTTTGTAGAGTCTTTTTATGGTTCTAGGCAGAACCTAAGCTCAACAACAAGGAACCCTTTTCAAACACTTATTCTTATCAGTCTGGAAAGTCATGAGAAATAACTGGCACTCTAAAAACGTCTCCTGGATTTGCAACAAACATAAATCTTACTGACGGCCTGGTGGAAATTCTGGTGGGTGCATGTGGTTTGTTCTTCACATCATATAGCAATAGCTTAAGACTTTAAAAGTTCTGAAAACTTATCTTCCATGAGAACCCAACTGTGTTAGAGAAAATATATGCTAACAAGGTAAGGTTAAGAATATGTATAATAGTAGTACAACTTAATAAATTTAGTAAAACTAATAATTCAGCACTAGAAATGTGATATTTGGTGAAATACAAAGACTAGAGGAACTTTATCAGCCTTGGTTTGTGTTTTCAATTAAGAACTGAACAGGCAACTCATAAACTTTTCAAAGTTAATTTGATTCACACAGACCCAGGAGGGCTGTAAAAATATGGGTATTTACAGAGCAGCCCGGATTTACAACAGCCGCTTGTGTTATGTCTTTTTTCATTAAGCAGAACATCTGAATTCAATAAATCTGAGCTATCAGAAAAAAGAAAAAAAAAACACACATCGGCAGAAACTGGCATGAGTCCACCTACACGGTAGCAGGAACCAGTAGAAACCCGCGTCCTTTTCCATAGTCACCCATTAGCCTGTTAGTTCACCTTTAAGATAAAATCGATCCCCGGATGGACATGTGACACCGACGCCTCACGGGACACATCAAACCCCAGAGTGCCCGATTTCCAGAGTTTTCCGCCGCGGGGCTGAGCAGATCGGAGTACACACGTACCTGCCATTGCGAGTGTCATGCTGCCTCATGTTCTTAATGAAGTGGACCTTCTTGAAGCTCTTTGGTCTAGGTGAACCCGACAGTGTTCGACACCTTAAGAGAATGCCCAGGAAGACGGCCACGTGTTAAAAACACCCCCCAGTGTCAACAAAGAGATGAACATAGGTCTCTGTTATCACAGAGATTCAATTTATTTCACATTATACCAATAGTTATATTATTTTATGTAGTACAATACCTTCGGAGGGGAGCGTTCTCCTCAATGTCCTCCAGAGTCTCCAGAGAGGAACGCTGGGAGATTAGCCTTCGCCTGGGGAAATGCCAAAAAACGAGAAAGATGGAGCAGGTTGGCTGACTGATGCGCCCACATCTAGAAGCAGGAGGCCCAAGGATGTCGCCCGTGTCTGGAAGACAAGGCTACCGGGTCAGGACTCTGCAACTAGAAAGGAGAGCCGCTAACAGGCAAACTCCGAATGTTTGGATGGGTGGCAGCGTTCTTCGGTGGATAGCACCTCCATGGCTGGGGGTTCGAATCGAGTTTGCATGTTCTTCCCATGTCAGATTTTTTCTCCTCTAGTCTTTAGACGGCACTTAAGCTAACAGGCGTCTCTGAATCGCCTGTTGTGTGCAAGCCCAGTGATGGACTGGCATCCTGTCCAGGCTGAAATCCCCCTCTGCTGCCTGAGGTAGGCTGCAAGGCCCCCTACCAGCTGGAAGATGGATGGACTTATTATTTATGAGCCCATGTAGGATTTGGTGGTTTGACGGTTTATTACTCGGAATTGCTCTGGTACATTTGGATCCAAGACAAGTCGTTCTTGGGCATTTAGTCATCTAACAAGTCTCCAGTCAGGACAGAAAATACAGACACCGTCTGAATAAGTCCAAGGGTTCACTTATGGGGGGGGGGGGGGCGGCAATGTAACACTTACTATCACCTTCAGAGCAATGACTTCATTGAAGCTGCAACAGCCCTCACTCCTATAACACAGACTGCCTCACCTGTATGTCAATTCGGAAAAGAGCGTCTGATAAATAAATTAACGTAAAACGTAAGCACCGCTCAGCGACGCGGACTATAACGTGATCGGTATCCTCCGTCAGGGGCATGTAACGGCAAGACGGCGGGTTAATGTGAGAAGCACTCCTGTTCCCCAGCTTCACTGAAACTGCATGCCCCCCCAAACTCGAGGCGGCCTCTACACTGGATCCCGGCGGACCGCGGTCGCCAGTCAGGATCAGCGACTGGATCAGCCAGTCGCAGGAACACGCAAATCACTTCCTGAGGAAAACAGATCTAGAAAGTAGCTTTGCAGTCTTCCAAGGTCCTAAAAGCATAAGTAAAAATATCACCTCCCCCCTCCCCGAGTGAAATTCCTATATCCTTGTTATTATTGTATTGATTGACCAATGATCTTGTAAGGTAACATGCTGGAACTGAAGTACTCAATAGAGTTTCAAGATCAGCCTGCATATCTAGTCCAGAGCAAGATCATTTTAACTTCTTCAGTAAAATACTAACTTTTGCATGATGATGTAAATGAAAGATAAAAAAGAAATAACTCTGCTAGCTGCTAGCTGCTTCGGATAAGTCCACATAGCCGATGACTAAAAATGTAACGTATGAAAAACATGAGCCTTTAAAATCTCCTTTTCCAAAAAAAAACCTCACGAGGCCTTAATCATATGTTGTGTACAAAGAGTTAATGTTGCAAACTTGTTCGCGAAGCGATCATGCAAACGTGTACACACCTCACAAAAATCTTCCGCGAAATCTATACGCCAGTGAGTCCTTCTGAATCTCTATAGTATCCGAAAGTCACAAGATTGACAGGCATGCGCGTTCATCTCCCCATCCCTAGAGTTCTTTGCGCCGCATAGGTCAGAAAATGGCGTGACCGATCAGTCATTATCTCAGTGTGGTAGATGTCAAAACCGTAAAACCCACACAAAGGTCACCTTTGTGCTCTGACTCGATATCAGAGAAGGACACTGACTGCACAGAGTGAATGAGGCATCGTTTGTGTAATACCTCATGCTCACGACAATCTGACCGCTAACGTACGATTGGGTGATATTATGGTAATATGGTATAATGGAGTTATTCTGGTGTATTGCGTAATTTTGTAAAAAAAAAAAAGTAAAGAGATGTTAAGAGATGTTTCGAAAAACCCTGAAAATACTATACTATATGCCACAATACAATGTCGGGACGGTACAAAAATAATATACCGTCCACGACTTCTGCTACGTTACGTTTTGGTCGAGTGTGAGATGCTCATGACAGAAAACACGTCGTTCGCTCTTTAACGGAAGAGTGTTCACTTCACAGACCCCCACAAGCTGAAATGCAGCCCGAATTAGTGTGAAATCCGATCGCGTTCACTTCATTTAACAGCCAAAACACAAGAATGTGGAGCGGGAGCCAAAACTATTTCTTTATCAGCTTTGTGGTTTCATGGCTAAGAAAAGGGACATGTCCAAAAAAACAGAAGCTTAACTGCACAAGTGGATTTTACCCACCCGTCTATGTCATCTGGTACAGGGTGAAATGATCTAATTTAATTTTCCAATATAAAATAGACACACAAACAAATTCTAAAAATTGAAATTTAAAATTTTAATTTAAAAGGCGATTCAACAGTGCCAGAACAACTTGGTCAACAGACAGTAGTCTCAATGAAAAAAGTAACAAAGTAACAAATTAAAGCATGAGGAATCCAATGACAAGCCAGGCCCAGAGTGCAGTGGCACTTCCCATTAGCAAACAGGAAGTCTGTGATCGAGAGCTGATCTAAAAGGAGCCACACGTTTTACCGTGCTAAATTGGCAGACGGCCGGGTGGGGGGTACCCGAGGAATGGAAAGCAATGCATCCACAGCATCAGCGGACCAGTGAGCGAACAGACTTTACAGAGGGGGGAGGGGCTTTTGCTGAAGGAACATTCAAACTAATTAAATCACCAGTGCCTGGAATGAGAAGGATTGCTTTCTTAAAATGAATAAATAAATAGAAGATGCTAAAGGGTTTCTCAAACGCTAGTGGCGGCAGTCATCTTTTAAAGGAATGTTCCATTCTCAAAATGGAATGTTCCACCCCATTTTTCCTCGGATTGTCTGTCTGTTCCCCCAGACAGACATGCCAGGCAACGCCCTCCGACCTTTGACCTAACAGCTCTTGCCCAAGAAAAAAAAGGGGGGGGGGGGCCGTACCTGGGGGGTTTGGGGAGGTTAAGAACAGAGTTTAAAATGTATGAGTCTCACCAGCCATCTGTGTAGGGGGCATTTTCATTTAATGTACGTTATCGTACACATCTCCTGTGACGGACCAGCAAGAGTCACTTCCCTGAGACCAATAAGAGACACATCCTTCCTTTCTCTCTCTCCATCTCTCTCTCTCAATTATTTGTCCAAAGAATTTTTGTCTCTAGTGTTGTCCTTGCCATATTTCCCTATAGGAAAATGTCTCTCTCTCTCTCTTTCACACACACACACACACACACACACACACACACACACACACACACACACACACACACACACA
>JABFEA020000085.1:2680959-2706922 GCA_019775915.2 Cyphomyrus plagiostoma
ACCTCAACCACGGCCAGTCATTACACACAAGAGGACGACTAACGCCCTTAACCTCAACCACGGCCAGTCATTACACACAAGAGGACGACTAACGCCGTTAACCTCAACCACGGCCAGTCATCACACACAAGAGGACGACTAACGCCGTTAACCTCAACCACGGCCAGTCATCACACACAAGAGGACGACTAACGCCCTTAACCTCAACCACGGCCAGTCATTACACACAAGAGGACGACTAACGCCCTTAACCTCAACCACGGCCAGTCATTACACAGAAGAGGACGACTAACGCCCTTAACCTCAACCACAGCCAGTCATTACACACAAGAGGACGACTAACGACCCCTTTATTCATGTTCCCGCCCCCATGTGGAAAGTCAGGACTTAAAATCTGGCTGGATCTACCATGTAAAGGTCTACAGCTGTAAGATGGATAAGAACCTCGATACAGGATCCAATCCTAAAGAAGAGTGTCGGACGGCACCGTCCGCGCAGCCTGGGGGCGTAGGAGGGTCTTGAAGCACCCCCCTCAGGCACACCGGCGACGAATCGTGAGACGCGGACCACTGTCTCCGTGGAGATAAAGACCATCTGGGCAACAGTGAAGGCTCATTCGAGTGTGGGTAAGAGACGCCCACCCCTGGAATGTTGCCACGCAGACACACACACACGCGCGAACACACACACACCAGCCCCAGCTGAGTCAACATGGAGGCAGTGCAGAAAGGCCCCGCTGCTGGTCACGAACACTCAGCATCACGCTCCGCTTGACCAGGATCCCCCCCGCAGTTCTACAACCATCCTCCCTGCAGTGCCGGGCGCCTTCCTCTGAACTGTGCACCTGCAGGACCTGGCATGTGGCCCCTGAGGTCCTCCGAGGTGGCGCACGCCCACTCCGACCGCAACGGCGTCCAGCCAAGAGTGCTTCGGGAACCCAAACCCTACACCCTCTGCAAGGTCTGGCCGAGAAAACCAGGGGGGCGGTCTCACTGCGCCAGTGACAGGTACTCCTGTCTTGCAGTAAACTGTGCGCCACTTGCTTACCAGCAGGGGGCATGGCAGTTAAGGACACTGGTACAATATCCTCAAGCTGTAATCGGGTAAAGTTTCAAGACTCAGGGCCGGGTAAAAGGATTGGCTAGGCAAGTAAATAAATAATATGCTGACGGCCATAATCTGAACACCTGCTGACTCACCTGGGGGGGGGCGATTTTCCTGCTTAGGGTCAGCACACTTTAAATATATGTAGTAAATTAAAAAAAACTCATTTATAGATGACAGTTTCCTGCCAATAGGGGGCGGTAAAATTAAAAACTTATTTTGCACCAAGCTGAAGAGCAAGCCCAGCGGGTTGTCAGCTGACATTTCAGTGTGCCGACAGATCCCTGCCAATCGCACCAGAGCGGGAGGTGGAAAGGCTTTGGTTTCAGAGCGATTCAAAGCTGGGGGGTGTGGTGGAGCGGGGGCGCATACCTGACTGCTCAGAGCACAGAGAAGAGGCCCAATCCTTTTCAAGATTAACACAATGAACAGGAAACAGTCGATGCCCGTCGACGCATCCCTGAAAAAAAAGCGCCGAAAAGGGAAAGTGATGAATTTTTCAAGGACGTTTGGTGAGGCTGCCGGGAACATAAGGTACCGATTCATGTTCTGGGGGGGGCAGAAAGGAACAGGGTCGCCTTTTCATGTGCTTCAAGGGTTAAGGTGAGGAATGAGTGACGACTGATAAGGAATTAATGAGTGGACACATGAAACATTAAGGGCCCGGGTTCGAGGACAGACCAAAACGGTATCACACAAAAACTGGTGATAATTCGGAACAAATCAGTGTCCCAGAAATAAGCTCCTCCCACAAGCAACTGAAGAGGCTCTGAGGGATGGGGGGGTTTTTCTGGCAGTTTTTCCCAACAGGAGCAAGGCTCCTCGTCTGTAGTGTTTATAGGGCCTCCGTGGTCAACTTGTCTCCCTCCGACCTCCCTGGCTGGAGTCGGGGGTTGGAGATGGGGGGGGAGAGGGGGTCTGCTGGTGGTTCACACCGGATGCCGAAGATGTAGCAAGCGCAGGCTCCGAGCTGCCTGCTTGGGCCGGCCAAGGATTGCGAAACATCCTCCTATTCCCCCCGTCACTCAAGGCAGAAGTGAGACGCCGTGCTGGATGTCCACATCCCACGTTAAAACAGCCAGAAGGTTTCTGCGGCCTTGACGCCCTCGACGGCTCACATCAGACGCGAGTTCCACCAGTCCCCGTAACACTGCTCGTCCCCCAGCAGACAACAAAGGCAATTCTCAGCATCTCCTGGTATCAAACCCACCACTGAGATCCTTGCTGTTAATAGCAGAGCCCAATGTTCACCGAGACGTCGTCACCAGAAGAGTGCAGACTGCGGTGAGATGATGTCAGGTTCTGGAGCTGTCACGGGGCAGTCATGTGACCGAGTCATATGACCAATTCACCTTGCTCTTGTTTCCAACCCCCACTGACCCCCCACCCAGAGCCTAAAGCCTGACCCAGCCCTAGGTTAACCTCCAGAATAAGCTCATTTTGACTTTTATCTGACCCCCATACTTACATTAAAACAACAGCCTATTGATATGTCCTCCACCACACCCAAACTGGTTTTAATTTCATTTCTGCTCCCAGCCCCAAATAACATCCCAGTTCATCAGTCACCCGTTTCACAAGCTTTTGCACAAAAAAGCCAGCTCCAGAGCTCCGAACCACAACCATCCGTTACAATAAAATTTTATGTCCTTCCAACATAAGCAGTTAAATAGTTACGGCGTTTATAGGCTTCACTCATTAAAAATGGCAGACTGAAACATGAAGCCAATATGAAGCAGGGTGTCAGCTTCAGGGATTCAGGATGGCGAAGAACATCGGGCACAGACGATGCTCCTCTCGATCCAGAAGGTGACGGTGGCAGACGGAGTGCGCCGCGGACGCCCCCCCGCGCACAGGAAATCCGTTAACCCGAGCCACGTGGGAAAACCCGCAGGAGTGCTGTGGGCCCCCGCCAGAGGAGGGAGGACACACAACAGGGATCGAATCGCGTACCTTTCCTGGAAAGTCACTCACTCGCACGGCACTCACTCGGCGTCGGGCCGCCATAAACAAACTGAAATAATAAACAATGGTCACACATCACCAGCCGATCCCACTGTTGGGGGGGAGAAAGGCTCTCGACCAGCTGCACGTTACTCAGGTTTGCACTGTAGTGCCAGGAGGCCCATCTCAAGCGAAAGGGTTAGGAGACAATAAATTCACACCTGGTCGTTCACATCAGGGTGTTTCTTAAACGCATTACAAAGCCTTATGGGGGGAAAAAAAAAAACTGATTTAAACAAGCTACAAAATGTACCAATTCTCTGCCGACATCAGCATTAAAAGGGGAAATGGTGCATGTAAAGTTATGCTGTGCTTAATTAATTTTCTTCTGTAGAATGTAAACGATTAACTTTACACCCATCGGGCAACTGCAGCCAAATAGCCAAACTTCTCAGAAAATCATTTCCTGGGTCTCCCAGGCACTAAGAATCAGGCAAGAGCAGGAGACAAAGTATTACACAAGAGTGTGTTTCTCTTCATTTGTGCGTGAGCAGCAGTCAATCATCTTAACACAATGTGACACCAGTGGGTGGAAAGGAGCCTGACACCAGAGCGATATATTAGTTTGCTGGTACTCCTTGCATTGCCCAAAACAGCACCAGGGGCTTGTGGGTAAAGAAAGCAAGCTGCAGATGGCATAGTGAGGCGCTCGGATCCGCACGGGGCCGAGGGCCGCATGCACGACTGGCCTAATGACTCCCACAGGTACTTAATATGATTTTGTCCAGCCCGATACCAAAAGGCACTAAATAAGCAGGAGTCTGTGTGGGTCTGTGTGAGTCATTTTCCCCTAATCATTCGCTGAGCTGCAGCCAGCCGTTCCACGCGGGCTAGTCTTAACTGACCGCAGAACCCAATCTTCAACACATAACACAATATTCAAGGATTAAAGTCTCCCTAAGCTGAATCGCAGAAAAGACAGGACAGACGTCACGCGATTTTGTTCATCATAATCATCATTTTTTTGATTATTTCCCAGGGAGAGAGTGCGATCCTAATAAGTCTTGTTGACATCTGCCATTTCTCCATCATGATCCACCGCAGGCCTTTAAATCTGAAACCGCTGACATGTTAGCCTGCTGCCCCTGGGAGGCACAGAGATGCCATGCAGATTCAGCAGCCTTGGAGAGCTGTGTGTGAGGAACGCGGCGTCTAGAAGGTTCCCACCTTTGTGACGCTCGTGTGCAGAATGCCAACCTCCAGAGAGACGCCACCCAGAACAGGCTCTTAAGCAGTCACTGGTCTGTGCGGATTCCAGCCCCGCACGGGTACTTATCACACCCGCTGCTGAAGCAGATCCTGATCAGCGGCACACATCAGGGAAAGGTCACCCAAAGGTCACAGGGGAATCGGCTGTAGTGGGGGTCCACCTTTATTGCTCTTTAGTCCCAGGCGGAGATGGGGGGGGCAGTACAGCACTCGCCCACGTGCCAGCTGCAGCCTGTGGGTGTCTGTAAACTGCCAAAAAGGGCATTGAGCCCCATCGCCACGCACCACTGTCCCTCCGTGCTGGTTCTGAAATGCCCGAATCCCAGGGGCGCTATGGATAACGGGACCGGCGAGCCACTTTGTCGGGCCTTTCAGGACGGAGGCAAGTCGAATCATGGGACCCGCCCGCCTCGCAGTTTACTGAAGAACCATTAGGGGAGATAGCCACCAAGCACTTCAATATCTATTCTCCCTTTGCATTCCTAGAAATGTCTGGATACACTCTGGACTTCTCTAGTATGCACTGCAAGATCTACGCAGAAGGAGGGCCACCGAATCTGCCAAATGTGCCCCCCCCCCATTGAGGCCACTTTACTCACACAGGCACCCTCCAGGCATGATATCCGAGAGGGTGGCAGTTTGCCCCAGGCCTCTCTGTTGACGGCAGGGCTATCAGCGAGTCCCAAGAGCCTGGGGTTTGTTTCGCAGCCTTTACTGTTTCTTAAGATGTGGCTCCACCCCCAGTATCTTTGCAGTCATGCAGTGCACACAGCTTGGGGGGGGGGGATTATATTTAACAGCCAAAACAGTGTTTTTGCTTCCTGTATCAGAAGCAGACCAACTTTCCCCTTCCTTTTAAAATTTCTTAGAAGCACATATTGTCACTCAAACATGATGGCAGTGACTGTCAATACCTCCAGAAAGGAATGCTTGAAAACCACACAGGTTTTGCTGTACAGATCTGGACCGGAGTACGTTCTTTCACTCAGAAGGTGACAACAAACTAATATTGTGGATCTCTATTGCACTCCTAGATACACACTTTGGTAGTTTGAAAATGCACACATTGAGTGAGCTTTGCAGTAACGTGTAACAGATGACCTAAAGATTTATGCGCTTCAACTGAAAGCGTTTGAAAATAAATTATCAACACCTGGGATTAGCGCTGTCTCATGCCGTCCTGGGTTGACAAATTCCTCTGGTGTTTGTAGATCCATTAAAATGCAGATCTATTAAGGCAGCGCATTAACGCGTGCGCGCGTCTACGGTGTACCTCCACTCCATGTATCCTCCAGATCCCAGCGACCACAATTACGGATAAGCGGTTATGAACACACGGTAAAATCCCATCGACTCATCATTTCATTGGAACATGGAAGTATTTAGTTGCAAAGTATTGTGTCGGCTTTCGGGGAGGAAACAAAGAAGCAGGGTATTAAATTTATTCGACACAATACAGATTTTAGTACGAAAAATTCTCTCGCCACCATCATTATAAGAAGAAACGTCAGTTTTATACCCAGCTGAAAAGGACCCGACGTTTTTATCTAAACTAATTTAATGCAAGAAAAGGCGATGTTTTCCAGGTCCAATTACTCTTCTACATTGGACCTAGTCTGCAATGACAGGACACGCTGTTTAACAGGTGGGGACTGGTAACATTATTCAACCTGGTGCGATGCTTAGTGATTGTGGACCATGTGAAGCTGACATCTTAAAAATCGTGCGGTATAAGGCAGGCATCGATTTCCCGCTAATCCCTAGACTTGTAAGGGACAGGGCTGATCTAACTAATTGCCCTCGGTGGCATAAGACAAGTCGTCCAAAGGTTTCTTCTGCAAATTCTCTTTGAACTTTAAGGGTGACAGAGGTGCAATCCAGAAGGATCCTCATGCACTCAGCCCGATGGAGTTTACCTGGATCTCTGCAGGTCCAGAGCGGAGCCAGCGATCTGTCCGCCCTCCATGCAGCAGTAGCTCTGGGCGGCTTGCCTGGAGAAGGTGGCAGGCACAAATCCCTGAGTGAATGTCTGGAGCCTCCCTCTAGTCGCTGCCGACACGGCCGGGTACGGAGCACCGAATACTGACTGTACGCGACCGAACGTGATGCACTCCGGGGCGACGCAAGGCGGCGGACTGCCAACGGGATTCATCCCGAAACCAGCCCGGGCGCCGAGCATGAGAGTCTGGTTGGCACCGACGAACGCCTGGGCCGAAGCGCCAGCCGGATGCATCGCTAGGCTCTGTCTAGTCCTGGCCTCCACTGAACTTCCCTCGTCCCCCAGGTTTTCGCCGTCGTCCTGCACCGGTCGCCCGTCCAGCGAGATGTTGCTGAGGAAGGAGAGAGCCGCCTGTCTCCTGCGGGGATCGATGCGTTTCCGTGCATGCTCGCCGCCGGAGTGTTTCAGCTGCAGAGCGGCCGTGGCCGAGCCGCTGCTGGTAGCGGCCGCCATGGTCCGCACTGTGCCAAGTAGTAGGAGGGAAAAATAAGGGGCGGGGGGAACAACCTGGGATTGCTTTTCAACGGGAGCCTGTGCACAGCCGCGAGCGCCCTTGCAGATCCCGATGTTGCGCCGAGCGCTCCTCCGGGCTCAGGCGCGCGCCCTTAGGAAAAGGGGACGGGACGGTCACGTGGGTGCGGTAATAAAACATTATGGCGAGTGAAGGCGTGATTTCGGCCAATGGGAGACGCGGATACGCTTGACGGACGCCTCGTTCCCTCCTCAAGTCCCGCCCCTCTCCGCCACATGGCATCGCAAGATTACATAATATGAAATTGTCAGCGGGGGGGGGGCAGACTACAGCCTGCGATGACGGTTTAACTCAACAAATGTAAAGAAGTCTGATGAGGTAGTTTGACATTCAGGATGGGGGGGAGGGGCGACGCATGTGCTACCCTAACCCTTTACGTTGTGTACGCACTAATTAATTTACTAATTAGGCAATTCACACATACACCCTTGTTCCTTGTATCAGGGCCGTTGCTTGACATAAAGCTCTATTGGGGCACAGGCCCCCCCATTACTCAAATCACACAGTTTTTCTTCGAATACCTGCTATATTTACAAAATGTGCTGTAGAATGTGCTATTTGGACTAGCCTTGATTAGCTCGCTGCTCCTTCCACTGCCATGCTGATGCTGACGCCAATAAACAGGAGTCAATAATAACTGAGTTAAATTGAAATCAAAATATGATCATCGGGATTACTGACAAATTTGCTTTAGTCACATCGTTTTATCATTCCTCTGTCCCAATTCCTGTTTCTGGCGCCGATACATGGATAACTCGCGCTGGACCGGCTTCGACACGCGTAAGGGGTGCGCGGACCCTAATGTGCGCGCCGCGGGGTGCGTACCCTCACCGCTAGCCGCGCGCCTCACCTTTTATTCTGGGTTAAACTGTGTTGCTTTGACCTTGTGGATCAGAAAAAAAACAATTCTTGTCCCGTTATTATCAATCTAAATTAATACACTGACAAAAATGTAGGAACTGGTTAAAACTCGATTGTGAGGTTTTACTGGGACACATCGGATCAATACTGGGGCATGTGCCCCAGTAAAATGGGTCTAGCTACGGCCATGTCTTGTATTATTTGCACCGCTCACTGTTATTTGAGGGTGGAGTCCGACCTTTTTTCTCCCCACACAAAACAAGTTAATCGGGTTAGTGGGCTGGTTTATCATGCGTCATTATACAAGTAAACGCATTTTACTTGCAAACTGCTAAATCAAAAAGGTCCGATTAAAAGCGAAAGGGGACCGAGTAAGGAGGCTGTTTTGAATAGAAACTGTCATGATGCAGCTGTTTAAGACATAAAATATAATTCTGAAATATAGCTTCACTTGTGTCTGCTAGGCAGACACCTGAGTATTACATGACGTCTTATTGCAGTTCCTATAGTGTTATTTAGAATCACTGTATGCCAAACTCACTATGTAACCTACAGATTCTGTGTGGATATTTTATTAAGGTGTCTTTAATGCTTCTCTGTGATTCACCGACAGGCGACAGATACCAGCCCAGCATTACTCATTTCTCGCCCTCTTTCTTTTGTGATAAGGCACGCGATCCATACCCTCAGCAGTATAACAGACTTCCTTACGTCTGGGACTCCACCGATGCGCCGACAACATCCCGAAATCTGATGAGAACAAATGCTAAGTGAACGTCATGCAGCACCCGCGCCGTTCGATCGAGTTATTATTATTATTACTAATAAAGGCATATATAGCATATATGATGTAATGTAATATAATAGATTTATATAGCGCCTTTCACAATCCAAGGTGAGGGGAAGGAGAAAAAAATCACTAATCAGTAAAGGAGAAAGAGATAGATAAATGTTCAAGGAAGACACGTGTTTAGATTTGAAGGAAGACTTAAATATTTAGATCGAGTCAATGGTAATCACCACAGCCTAGATCAGGGGTATTCAATTATTTTCCCCGTGATTGAAATCCCATCAAAGTCAAAGGTCCACGGTCACAACACAATATTCCAGGGGGTGAGAAGGTCCCACTTGCTAGATTTCGCCGAACAGGGGATGGTCCGTAGGCCGGGGGTGGGCGGATCGACCACGCGGTCAGTTTTGAAATACGTCCGCAAAAACTGCACTCCTGCCCTAGATAACACTGCTACATGCCGGATCCGACTGATTTAAGAACGCTTTCTCCGCAGATACACATTAAGTACGGTGGTGCAGAGCTGGATGGGCTATTTATAGTATAGTATAGTTCTTCTGCTTAAGCCTTTTTCTTGTGTGGTGGTCCAGTTACGTGGTAAAACATGAAGTCGTCCAACGGGAGCAAAAAACACGTTTGTATTTGCAAGGTAATAACTGTTATAGTTTTTTGCGCCCAAAGGTGAGGCATTCTAAATATTTTACTGGCCATCATTGTCATAAGTGTATACATCGAGCGTGTCAACTAAAGAGAATATCTGCACATGAATGAAATGAAAAGGTTATACACGAACGGTCCAAAACGCCTTGCGGCGAGCCGTTTGTAATACAGAGATATTGCGCCATCTTCTGGTAGACAAGGAATTTAAAAAATGGACTTTCGCTAACACTAAGTGTGACGTTTACCAAGTTTCTGTAAGGTCGGGCAACTGCAATATTAGTTGTAATGTTAGCATTAAATAAAACTGCTAATAACAGTTAGCTGGGGTAAATTTAAAGCATTATCTATAAACCACTTTCTCAGGTACAAACCAGAAGAACCTTTACAGTTAAGTCACTGATTATGGCTACGTCTATTATACTTTTGACAATCTGTGAAAAGTCTTTGTGTCGGCACAGCCTGCTACAGTTAGAGACACCATGACAATGTATGATTAACAATTAGGCATGAAGTGGACAGAGAGCAAATACAAGACACAAAACAGACAACAGAGGAGTAAACGCAAGATATGGTACAAATATAGAGGATGGTCGAAGCTGACACAGGTAGGCTGCATACAAACAACGGGTACGTATAGTGCATAACCAACAACACAACGTGTAAATGGATCATCAGGGATCTGTGTTGATGAGAAAGTAAACATTGAAACGGTTTGAATATTGCATTGTTGTGTAGAGTGGGAACTGCTGCCGAGCCCAAGGCAGTAGGGAAGAAGCTGGTCTTGAAGGATCTGAGTACCCAAGGGATGCAGCCGAAACAGATCATGCACAGGATGTCAGGGATCCTCCGTGATCCTTTTGGTACGTTTAGTGATGCCTTGAGTGTATAGCTGTTCGATTGATGGCAGAACAGAACCACAGATCATTGAGACCTTGATGAAGATTCTCCTATGGATGGACTCCATTCCACCATACCAGACCTTGATAGAGCATGTCAGGATGTTCTGATGGAAGTGTAGAACCGTACTATTATGGTGGGTTCTCAGTTGTTCTGGGACAGACCTCAGAACCATTTTGCTTCATATAATGACTTGATTTATTCATTGTATATGTATTAAAATTCCTACCCATTTTCTGGAAAGTTGAGGTTCATCTAGACCAGGGTTCCTGAAGTCTGGTCCTGGGGCTGCAGTTTGCAGTGTGTCTGAGCTTGGACATCTGCAGACTGTGCTGCATACTGCCCCCTAGGACCGGAATTCAGGAAAACTGATCTAGGCTCACAATGTCTCACCTCTCCTGTTATCTGCAAATAAATGTGCTCATGCCTTTGTCTCCAGCCATGGACACATAGATATGTCTTTTTGTGCTAATTGTAAGCGGTCGTTCATCACAAGACAGGTGTTATGAGCTGAAATTCAGCTCATGGCATCTTTTGTTGGACTGCAGTCGCCATAGCAACACTTGGTCTTTGGACCCCATAGTCCCCCTTATTGACACTGCAGGTCTCGGATTAACTTTGCTATTTGAGTAAGTAAATGTCCTATTTAAGCAAACAGCCTTAGTTTTGTTTTCAGAATTGTCAAAATGCCCGTCAAAAAAGATTTCATGGAAGCACAACGACACACTCTCGGGATTGTTTTTAAAAAAATACACTTAGGAAAAAATGGAAATTTTCACACCTGGGGCTGTTAGCTGAGATCAGACAGAAGAAAAATAATTGAAAGAAACGTCAACAGCCGGTGGAACAGTCCCTTTTATGCACCTATGACATATGTCGTTATGACAAGGACACCAAGGAAACAACATCGTGTACGCCTTTTTCCTCTGAATTGAATGTGTTTACAAATAGATAAGGCTATTATGGCTCGCTTCAGCGACACATCTAATGAAGTTAAATAGCGAGCATATCTTTCATAAAGCACCATTATTCCGTCCAGCTCGCATGTGATGAAGGTGGCTGTAATTAACTCTTGTTGCACTGCAATATCTTAACACATCATCGAAAAAACACACACAGCTCTGATTTTTTTTCTGAATTAATTACCTCTACAGCGCCATTTATATTACAGGTAATAAACATATCAATTGTACTGTCATCCCTATCGGCTTAGATGAAGCGAAAGACACTTGAAGTTCATTGTATTTGCACATCTCTGCATTAACGACTGCCTCATAATACACTGGTAATATCTGAATTCAGTGCCAGTTTTTAATTCTGTGATTTGTCAGGTTACAAAGAACCGTTTTGTTTTGCAAACAACACACTTACTTGATTTGTTCAATGTGCATCAAACTGCTTTGGAAGCTGCTTTACATTCATTGACCACCAGGGGTCTCTCTGTTCATATTTTCTTCTGACATAGTTTGTCTACTATTTCAGGGTAGAGAAAAAATCACCACGCCCGCCCTTGACAATGTTATTTTCTATTTGATCAACTGAATATGAAAAAATAACATAGTTACCCAAATTATGCTGCTGACTTCTTAACCCAGGCAACAATTCCCTATAGTTCTTTTATTAAAAAAAAAAACAGTCCTACGTAGTGTATTTGAATTTTAGCAGATAAGAGGGTGCTATCGATCTTAAATTTTCATATTTTAATATTTTCATGATATGCGTGTTATTTAAAGTTTGGTATGAGGAACAAAGGTCATTTGTCCAAAGGTATACTTTTGTGATGGCGTCCCGTGGGAGTAATTTGGCTCCTTGGTGCACGGATATCTGTGGTGCTGTGTTGAGCAGAATCAGCTGCCCAACTCTGTGAAGCACGCCCCATTCCCGCCCCCAAGCCCCGAGACAGTGTCCTCCACGCTCAGATGTTAAAATGACAGAATTGTCACTTTTCACAAATCTTTACAAATGTGGCAAACATTTACTTTAAGTATGTGGTAATACTGCTTTTTATGAGTTGTAAGTTCTAAATTAAAGAAATGAGAAAAATCTACTTTAATAAGCAACAGATGGATAGTTACTATTTACTTTGCTGTTAAATGTTTTGAATTGTTACCGACACACTGTATCAAAAAACTTATGAATTCAGAAATCACATCTGTGGAGTTAATTGTATAGTCTAAGAGTTTTATTTTTCTTGTTTCATAATAAAAGGGCGATAAAGCCCGTTTCTGAAGCACCATTCCTCCCGTCTTCTTTTCCATGGTTGCTGTCCTCGCTTGGACCACAGGCGTTTGTTTTCGCTCCCCTGAACTTCGGCTGGCGCCGGCTTGTTCTCGCGAGATTTCCTCTCGTCCATGTTTTTATTTTTTATTGGCGTGGCTGGTGCGCACGTCGTTGCCTGCTATTCCTGCATGATTCTTATCATCCTGACCCCCGAAAAAAAAAAAACATTTTTTTTAGTGCAGATGAAAATTAGCAATTATAAATCAAAGTGGGAAGTGTTGAGGGGGAAGTTATTTGAGGCATATAACGAGCCAGTCATGGTATCAGCGGAGCTCTACACACCCCTGTAATAGTGAGCTGCTGGTGAGACGGTGATGTCGACTCAATGATGATAAGACCCTGGGGGCTGTGGGTGTTTTTTTCCCAGGTTAATCTGCGTCGGCCATCAGTCGTGAGTTTCTTATGGCTCCGGCCCCTGGTCCGTGCCCCTGTGAAATGGGCCACTTCCTGTGTTTGTGTGTGACTTCCTGTCGGCACGACTTAATGGCACCTCATTGTGGGCCGCCTGGTACTGGGCCGTGGCCTCGCCGGGCTGCCTGGAGTGCCACGTCCTTTGGCAGGAGATTGGCTGCTCTCTTTCCACCGCTCAAGTGTGCTGATTAAGGAAAGCCTCAGCCAAGTCCACAGGGCCACACAGGTCAAAGCAAATTGATTTGTTATTATGCTTCACCGTACGGTAGCCGCAAATGAAAAGCTTTTACTTTCTCGCTGAGACTCTTCGGGATGGTACCGGCCTTACACATACCACTCTTTTTCAGTGGTCCGTCATGTTCATTTAGGACCATGTTTTTACAGAGCAGAATCGCAAAGCATTTCCATTCTGAAGCACAGAAGCAGATGGATTTTTTTAACTCGAGAACCAAGACCGGTATGATCATACGAGTCACCACGGACACTCGTTCGAACTTCCGTGTTCAGAAGAGTTCTGACACAATTAACGCAATTCCGAATGCTGTTCTAACAGGCCATGCTTGAATCCGATAACAAACAAAAGTTGCAAAGCATTGTGTGAGGATTCCCCCACGTCTGTTGCGTTTTCCATTTGCGGAGGCCAGAGTGATAGCGGAACCTGTGTCCACATGCAGTCACACGCTCACAGACACTCACACAGAGGATTCTGAAGTACCACTCTCGGTGTCAAGAGCCCAGTGCGTCATTACATATTCCGCCGGTTTAATGTTTCCTCCTGTACCCTCACCCACCTGCAGGCTGCTGATACACAGCAGACCTCCCCCCCCCACCCCGGCACTCTGCCCCATTAAGATTCCTGCCATTCTATTTCCAGAGGCTGTTATCTCCCCTGCTTCAGTTCCCTCCGTTTGGCTGGGTTTCTGGGGAACAGAGATTCCAGTGCCATGGACACCTAGTAGCTACTCCCCTCCCCGCTCGCCCCCATCTGGGCCCCCACGGCTTGCATGCTCCACCAAGGACACGGATCATGTCTTAAGGCATCTCTATAGGGTGGAAGAGCAAGTCAACGGTGCCACCTGACCTCTGCGATAGCATCGAGCAGACACACAAAGTCCACCCGTTGGGCGTAGCCTCCTTCAATCTCACAGGAAGTCCCGCCCCACTGGATGTACCTGAGCATGCTCAGAACAGAGCTGGGCACTTAAAGAGCCGTTGAATGGGAATATGCCCGTATTTATAAGGTTTACCGTAACCCACCCCACTGATGTTTGATGATATGTTACCGCATTTGTGAAGGGACACAGATTTGTCAAAATAAATGCTGCGTGTCACTAAATCCGGCTGAATTTTCCTCAAACTCTACGTGTCCTTTAACCTCGACACGTCCTTTAACTGTCTATTTGTCCCTTACCCTGCGCATACCTTTGCATGTGTCTTTTCCACATTCTGTCACCCAGCCCTGCCCCTCCACTGCACGATGTCACAAATGCCAAACCTCAGTGGCCAGCCCTCATCTCAACACACACGAAGCTTCCCTCACCCCCCACATACAGCAATGGGCGCCTCACTGTAAAAACAAACCGCAAGGGCACCAATAAAACTGCCTTATACGTCTGAACTGAAACGGCAGGCCGCCCAGGTGCCACTCACATCACTTCCTAATAAATGATTGACGGTCTCTAATCCGCTTCCTTTTGTTTTTCCACGTGTTCACTTTGATGACCTCGGCCGCATAGCTGACTTTGGAGACTAGGCTGTTCCCTGTAACACCAACCGCCAGGTAACTGGAATTGCTTCTTCATTTGAAGACCAGCCTGTTTTTTTTCCTCCTCAGTCCCAGAGCAAACACCCCTGTCCAAACGTTACAACTCCCACTAACTATCAGCTTATTTTCCAAAACAAGGTCATGGTGAATGTTCTTTCTGTACACTGTGTATTCTTTGGTAAAACTTTTTATGGATCCAAACCACCTGGAATAGTAGGTGTTAAAGTGGACTTACCATCTATGAGTGCCATCAAAACCAGCTATGAAAGCGATTCTAGGGGGGACTATTCTTAAAACTTTATTTCTTCTATGTCATTCTTTGACATTCCTTGTCCTTTTTTTATTACAACAATGTTTTTCTTATATTTTAATTTATTCATTAAAACACATTTTATACACAGTTATACAATTCAAGAGTTCATTTAGAATACAATTCCTCTCTGAACATTTGCTTCGTAGTGTATTTCAGTCGCATAAATATGATTAGTAGAGTAATTGATGCATGTACCCTTTTGACCACTAGAGGACACTTCTGTCACCAAAACCACAAATTACTAATCACGGGTTTGGAGGTTTGATCTTTACCCCTCATTACTAATTTTGTTACTTCCAAAATACTTAGTGAAGGTAGTAAACCTGATAATCTGCATAATAATAGTATAATGAGAAAATGCAATTTAAATATGGGTGCATGTTTATAGTGCGTCTATTGTTTGTATAATTTTTTTGTGTGTTTGTGGGTTATACTTTAATTAAAACAGACTATGGCTTTTAACGGTCTTTTTCTTCTTCGATCTTTCTCAACTGAACACTTATTGTATACTAATAATGTACAGAACGCAAGCAACACTTTATACAAATGAACAACTTCAACACTAGTCCTTATTATGTGAAATACAGTACACATACAACTGCATTGTTCAATTACTTTTCTTACAGTTTAGAAATTTTTTCCAATATCACTTGCAGACCAAGGTACAGCCAGCAAGGACAACTTCACGCCAGATTTCTGGATGTTAGCGGATTTATCTGCAGGTTCTATTACGTGTGACATAAAACCACGCGTCACTATAGTCACGATATCAACAAAGGAAATGGGGCCAGCTGATTGGCGCTTCACCGGAGCGCGGACCTCAGTGTGTTTGTTCGCTGCAGGATGGAGAAAAATACGAAAGGAGCACAGGTACTCAGGGCAGCCGGGAAGGCAGCAGCAAACAGCGTTGTTTAAAAAAGAAAATACGGGCAAAAAAAGAGGCGGCTTGTTAGCTAACAGAGGGGACACTATCCGTCTTAATAGATCACAGGCGATTGTGCCCCCTTGATGGTTTGCTTGCATACGGCAGAGAGAGTTTTGTTACTACTCATGGGAGAAGACTTCAGTGGTGACTTAGTCCCTAAGGAAAACAAAATTTAGCTCTAGCGGTTCCTAAAATGGCTCTGTTGTACCTTAAATAGTTATTAGCTTATTTGTTTGTAGCTAAATGAGTCTGTTACTTAAGCGTCGCCTTGTAAAAATCTGGTAACACAACTTAATGCATTAATTAACCAGACACTAAGTGTTACTTATATACTGATCCCATGTTCGTTCCTCATTAATCAGTCCGAACGATTTTTGTATTTCATGCAGTCACTATATATATTTGTTCATGTTTATTAACTCAGTTGCTACCCAAGTACAAAGTTAGGCCTACTTGTCCCCCCCCCCAAAGTACTACTAAAAATTCTGTGTAGCTATTATTTTGTTATGCATGTACATAATTGTAAACTGTTATCTTCTGGTAAGACTAGTAATGCATGAGCAGGACGTATAAGGCAGCTGTAAGATTCCTTGTTAAACCGGGTCTTTGTTAACCTTTCAGAGCTGCACTGTCATGGTTCAGGGCCTTGTAACCACAAGTCACCCCATGGTTTATCCCTTACGGGCTTCCGTATGCTTTTAGCTGCCTTGGAGCAGAGATGCAACTGAGAACTCCGGGTTCGCTCCAAGACACTGGCGGGACACGGGATCAGACAGATTGGAGGGAGCCGTCACTTTGAGTTATTTCTGGGGGGGGGGTGAATTAAGTTGCATTTTTCTCAGGCCGTGACGAGGTGAACTGAGAGTATGCTGTGCACTTCGCCTGCCAATCTCCACAACCTGTCAGTCTTCGAAAAGTCATGCTGGGCCCCTGAGCAAAACAATATGCAAAAAGACATATACCTCTTTGAATATGTGAAGGAAAGTAATATTTTTCCCATCTTTTAGAGAAATGAGAAAGAATGGGGATTTTTTTTTTGTGTACCAATGGGAGCAGTAAATGGAATGCATTTTTTATATCTTACAAAACCCTATCTAGTTCAGTGCTTCATAATGGTGTTTAAATAATCAGATAGCACACACCAGTCACTCACACATGCACACCTACGGGCAATTTAGTTACTTCAATTAGCCTCAGCATGTCCTTGGACTGTGGGGGGGAACCGGAGTCCCCGGAGGAAACCCCACAACGACACGGGGAGAACATGAAAACTCCACACACGTAACCCAGGCGGACACTCAAACCCGGGTCCCAGAGGTGTGAGGCAACAGTGCTAACCACCACGCCACCCCCTATATTTTTTATGTTATGTATTTATCTCTCTGCTCAGTCAGTCGAAAATGAAATAAGCATGTGATGAACTGTCTTTAGGGGTGTCTGTAAATGCAAAGCGGGCAATTAGCTGATGACTGGGGCCGGTGTTAGCATTCGTGCTACGTCACAGTCCAGCTAAGTGCAATGTGCTTCCGGGTGATAGGGGTCTTTGGCCAGCAGGGCAGAGGTCTGGGGCAGATGGGGAGGGCCAGGACCCGGGTCAAGCCAGAGGATTGATTGCCCGGGGAAACCCCTGGTGGCCCACCCGCACGGGGTGGCCCTCCTACATCAAACGCGGGCTGCCGGAATGATATATGAGGACGGCCATGCAGCACTTTCAACTGTCGCCCTGGCCAGAGGCAGGACCCAACCTTCAAAGGACCAATCCCTTCGCCAGATTAAACACAGGGGGGGTCTCTGCCAAATGATGGTCGGCACAGCTACCATCGTGGGGCTGAGAGTGAGTGGTTTACACCAAGATGGCCATCTCGACCACGGCACTCCTTGGAGCATGAGGCCATCTATCTTCATGACATTCTTCATGTAAACAACAGGATTATATGGTCCAGAGTCCAAGTATTAGACATCAGGAGCAACCCTTTAGTCTCCTGTGATCGATGGAACGAGACACACAAGCGACTTACGATGTTATTTAAAAGTATTTGACCCCTTCCTGATTTCCTCCATTATTGCAAAGGTTGATCTTCAGAAAAATTCTAATATTAAATAAAAGGAATATGAGGGACAGAAAATATTGTTTTACATATTCCTTTTTATAAGTGATCCAACACTTCAGATGGTGTTTCACAGGCACAGGGAAATTGTCCCTTTGCATTTGATAACTGAATGCACCACCCTTAACTGCAACTGTGCAATTGCTGTAAATGATTCTCAGTCTTCCACATCCTTGCGGAGGACATCTAGATAACTCTCCTATGCAGGAAGGCCTTTTTTTTTACCAAGATTTGTGGATATTTGAGTGTGAACTGCTCGATTTAGGTCCTACCCTAACATCTCAAATAGGTTTAGCTCTGGACTATGATTAAGTCATTCCAAAGCTATACAATTTCTTTTTATGCAAGAGCTGCATATCAGCTTCAACTTATGGATGGATGACCTTACATTCTTGAAGAGGATTCATGGTTCCTTTAGCGGAGGCCAGTTGTCCAGGTATTAAGGTAGCAATGTATCTCCAAACCATCACACTACCACCACCAGAAGTATGAGATTCTTATTAAGGAATGCTTTGTTTTTTATCAAATATAATGGAACCCATGTCATTCAAAAACTTCTAGCTTTGACTCATCAGCCCATGAACATTCTTCTGAAAGGCTTGGGGACCGTCCAAGGTGCTTCTTGGCAAACTTGAGAAAAGGATTTATGATCTTCATTGTGAGTGGTGGTTTCAACCAAGGTACTCTACCAAGAAGCCCAGTTTGGCCAGCTATCATCTAATTGTGCAGTCATGGAAACTCACCATAGTTGAAACAAGAAAAGCCTATAGTTCTGTGGATGTAATTTTATGATTTATTTGTAATTTTTGTGACTGGATTATTTTATTCTGTACTTTTGGACAGGTATTGGTAGACTGGTCGGTACTGGGAAGTCATTCTACTGTTCTCTGTTTGGAGATTAAAGTTCTTGCTGTAGATTGGTGAGATCCCTAAAGCCTTAGAAATCACTTCTGATTAGACTACTTCTGAAATGTTTTCCGCTGGTAACTTAATTCTACGTAAAGTAAAAACTATCTGTGAGTTATGTTGATCATTTCTAGCTATAATCAAGCCTAGCTTTGATCAGCAAGCTGGCTTCTTTTAATGGGTTGATTTAATTAGAAAGTGGGGGGACAAATTTTTCAACACAGGAAAATTGATGTTGAATAACTTCATTCATTAAAATGTTTAAATAAGAAATGTATTTTTTTGTCCATTCAGGCACCCTTCTTCTGATATTAGATTTTGTTTGAATATCTGCAACTATTCAGTGTCAAACATTTGTCCTGGAGGAAAGCGGGAAGAGGGGGATACTTTACCATGGCACTGTAAAGCAGAGAAATATGTACAAAGATATGCAAAGAATTATGACTGCGGTTACATAATGGTGACAGTTGTTTTTATGACGACATGTTAAAAACTCTCCCCGATCACCTTTTCTTAAAGACTCACATTTGTTCACAGCTAACCCGAAATGCACGTTCTGATTTCACATAAATGTGCTTAAAGGTCATTTGCATTAGCTTTGAGCACGTCCCCTAGGTCAGGATGGCAAAAGTGAGCCCAACAGAGGTGGGTAATTCAGGACCAGAGAGTACAAGTCCAAGATTTTGTTTCAACCAACAAGCTGAGTACTCTGTGACTGTGACTCTTTATACTCGAGTACTCAACTTGTTGGTTGAAACAAAATCTCAGTCTGGACTTTTACTCTCTGGACCTGAACTATCCTCTGAAGTCTAGTAAACTTATCATGCATGGACAACTTAAATAAACAAGTCTGTTATTGCTAGATATAATCATTCATAATTCTGTATGTCACATAATGCAGGATTGACACATCTTTTCCTGCAAGGTCCAAAAAATAATGGAGAACCCTTCACGAATGTTTATCCTCTCAGACTTTGGCTCTTTTCTGTACAATGTCTTTCACCCTTGCAGTCTTATCTGCATATTTCGTAGAAAATTTGTTACAGTTCAATACCATTTTTTAAAAGGTCATAGAATCTGTCAGATTTTATTCCCTTTTGATCGCTACCATCAAAAATGAAAATATCTGACTTCTCTGAGGTTACTTTTTCCACATGTAGGTGAGACCCTGAAGTAATCCCTCCCCCCCAGGGGGGTATAGATCGAGTATTAGCCTGAGCCCTCTCACACTCGCGTCATAATCATGTCCACGACCCCACCCAGGACATGTGGTTATAAGATGGTCATTGTGAATCACCTGTCTGTTGTTAAATCTATTCCTTCATATTTCACCCCTATTGAATACAGATTCTTTCCACTTCTTTCAACTTTAATGATTTACTCTATATTACTCAGAATTACTCATGACTGTCTTGTTTTTTTCAGAATCAGTAATTGTAACTAATTGGCTGCCAGATTGATTTTACTACTCTTATAAAACATACATTTGCCCCCATGCCCCTCTAAGCATAATAGAGTATAAATCTAGTTTAAGAATGATATATTAATCAAACAAAGCACGTCATCCTTCTTTACTAAATAAATTACCTGCCTTAATTTCTCTGAAAAACTTTTTTTTCCCTTTTGTTAAAATGGATGGAAATACTCCTTCTAAGGAAATTTACCATGTTTCCCACACTAAACTAAAGAGACAAACTGTGTTTGTGTTTTTTTTCTCCCCCTTGTTTTGGTGAGTGAGAGAATTGGGACTTTTGGAGGCGATCGGAGCACTACCCCCTCGTAAAAATGTCAGCTCCAAGCTGGACTGAATCCATCAAGCCACGATTCCATCCTCGGGTCCAGCGATCTGAAACATTAGCAGCAATTTTATCACACTCTGATTGCATCCTCAAGAATTTCGTGCATTTATTTTTCTTTAAGACAATATTGCTCCTTGGGAAAAAAAAAAGCTGGACTTGGGATAACATTCTTTACTGTCTAGCTAAGAAAGAAAACACTAATTTGTATTCATTTAGGTGGGAGCAGATTTAGAAAGGAGAGGGGCAGGAGGGAGCTGGGAAGAGGTATGCAATCCTGCTATCGAGCAGTTGAGGTTCAACGGCAAGTATAGTTGTGGAGGACTTGGACAGTATAGTTGGTAGATGAAGATGGGAAAGAGGAGGCTCAGACCACCCCCGCTCACTCCCTGTGGTACAGCCCGGGGGAAACAACTCCTTGTGTTATTCCCCAAGCTCCCTACCTGGTGGTACATTCCAGGGTACTGGTACTGTGCATCTGATTGACAAGTTAGCTTGAGAATTCCGGGGAACTCATAGCCTTTATTCAAGGGCTTGGAGTTTATGGACTGTCCTTATAAGGTGACTGGACAGCTGCTTATACTGGTCTGCTGTTTTGGGGCTTTTACTGGGATTTCAGGCCTGCCGGAGAGGTCCCCTCTTGCTGTGTGTGATACGATTTCGTGATCAGTGACTCATAACGCAGTTTAACCAGACTGTAAAAACATTATTAGCAACATCTGATGGTCCATCTGCAGACATCTGACAAACCTGCACTGCTTTCCAAAAAAGTAGCTAGCAGTGAATTTGTGAGATAAATCACCCTCTTGGTGAATGGATATGAATAGTTGATTTTAGATCTTTATCAGCTTTTTTGTGGCATGAGGCAGAAGAAACCAAGAAATTCCTCATTACTACACAGTACTAATGATAATAAGAAACTTACAGAACATTCTGGGAATACTGTGGATTGGGCAGAGAGTGGCCTACGCATTTTATGGTTCCGTTTGACATAAACAAGAAGCAAGATTTTGCACAATGTCATGGTAATCACAGCAGAAATGTGATCAAGGCTTAACACTGGATAATATATTTAAGGCATTGATTTTTAATTCCAAACTTAGAGCATTTACTCCTAAACTTAAACCATTACTCCATTACACATATGGTTGCATTAGGGTTACTACTGATGTCAGTTAAACTGCGGTTCCCTGAGTAAGACACAGCTGTCTCTCTCTGTCTATTTTTTGGCACTTCTGTGGTGAACATTACGTTTTTGGCCAAAAAAAGTGAATATGATTCGATCAGTTTTCCTATTTTGAGCCTAAGTCAGATTCCCTGGGTGATGCCCCCACTCTCCTGCCTCCCAACACTATCCAAACACAGAAGGATAAAATATGTTCTGTTTAACAGGCCTTTAGAGATGTTCATTTGTATGTATTTTTTTCGGCTTCTGCAGTGTGGTGATTTAGGTGTTTGTAATTGTTTTGCATGCCTCTAAAAAAGCGTGCTATTATTTGGACAATTGCACTCGCCTCTCCTTGAACTCAAAACACAGATCTATCATCGAGGTGAAGTGAGCCCTTCATCATGGCCCAGTTTTATTTGGGTACCTAAACACGGCATATCCTTGACGACAGACTCTCAGACGCAGAACGGTGGCTTAGAACGTTTAGATGTGAGCGTCAATAAACTGACTTGACTTCTTCCGCTAACCCAGCCCAACACAGGCCCCGTGACACCACACGCTAGGCCCACTCCCACCCTCCTCAGCAGCCCGAACAGGAACCAGAACCGCATGTACAGAATTCCCTGAATTCCCCCCACCCCCACCTTCTGAAGCTGCCCATCTGTCTCCGTTCTTTAAGCAGTGTTGCGATGTAGCTGACGCGTGCAAGTCTGCGAATGTGACTGGCCGTTAGCAAAAGCACGCTGCAAAGAGAGCCAGCTGTGAGGATAAATATTTATGTGCCGGGCAAAGGTCTTCTCCGGAATCTCCCATCGGGATGAGCTGTGGGGGGTGGGGGGGGACAGTTGGACAATACTTGGTGAAAATGGTGGCTGGACTGTACCATCAGCAATGACCCCCTGGCTTCTCTTCGCCCTTCAACCTCGCATGACCACTATGAAGATCAGAACACTTTGCACGGGAGGCCCTGACCTACGATGCATTGCCTCTACGTGCCGTCTCCACTCTGAGCACCAGGACCCAGCTCGCTGCCAAGTGGGAGTCTCTCACCGGCTGAACGCCGCTGACATCATCCGCTCTTATTCACCAATGACTGTTCCTAATGAACGCCAAGTGCAGCTAATTTAATATTCTGGGAAGATTCGTAACAAGCAGAGGCTGTCACCACTCAGGCTGAGAACGTCAAACTGGAAAGTCCAGTTTTTTAAAAAGGAACGTACATAGCGAGGGGGGAGGAAAAAGGTTTTTTTTTTTTTTTTAATCGATGGACCAAATGAAGTTAAGTTGTTCGGCCTAGGATGTTCTCATTTATGGAGAACCGTCTACAGAACAGAATTTGAGGATATTTGGAAAACATGGTGATCTTGGGATCTGAATTTCCATTCATTTCCATGGGTATATCCCTAATCCTAACTATGACAACATTAACTCCTAACCTTAACCATAAGTAGCCAAACAAAATACAAGACCTTTGGCATTTTTAGTTGTTTGCATTCACAGACTTGTATAAAATAGAGGTTATCATATAGAAACACATATACACACAGACACATACAGGCACGTTATCAGGTCCCATGTTCTCGGGCTTTCTGACACACTGCAACCAAAAGCCTTGGCTACACTTAGCCCCTAATCAGAGCTCCCCAGGGGGCTGTTCTGTGGGCCTGACTGTGATGAACACCCTACGAACCCCCCCCCCCCCCCCCCCCCACATTGCTAAGCAGTGTGGGTGGGGGGGTTGCAGCTGCTGATCGTGGCTGATCTTCGCTGAGCTTTCTGGCCTCGCCGGCTGTGCCAGGCACCTGCAGGCACGGCGAGGAGGGTGGAGCCAGACCCAGTTGGCCTAAGGGGGTGCCTCAGACCGTAAATAATGGCAGGTCCTTCTCTCCCTCTTCTTCCTCCTCCTCTTCCTCCTCCTCTCGTCCCCCCACCCCCCCAGGAATCTCGACTCCTGCTCCAAAGCAAACACAGCAGTCGAGGTCAGTGGAGTACTGTGAGAATGCTTCTAGCTCTCTTCCCCCACTGGGGTCCTTCTGCGGAGGGAGGGGCTACCAGGTCGCCCCTCCCCCACAAAGAGTGGGAGCAGTGGTGCTGGGGGGCCAGACAAAGTCATGAAAAAGTGTACAGGCATGTATGTGTATATATACGTGTGTGTGTGTGTGTGTGTGTGTGTATGAGAGAGGGAGAGAGAGATTTTCCTATAGGGAAATATAGCAAGGACAACACCAGAGACAAAAATTATTTGGACAAATTATCCACTATACACGTCATTGATCTATACAGCCTGACTGCAAGGTGCTGGAGTGCTGACCCCAACTGCCACCTCCAGCCTTGTGCTTAGACAGAACCAGTCATGTTTACTGCATACCCCTGTGAGCAGTTCCGTGATTAGAGATCCCGTGAACCCCACGGACGTGTGTGAGAACGTCATTTGGTTTCCATACGTAGTTCTGGCAATTACACTGTTAATTAGAACGGTCAAGAACAACACATTTGTGAACAATGTCATCGTGCACACTTTATTGTTTATGTAAAACTGAGACAAAAGCAATTCTAAAATGAACGACAGAATTAAAAGTGACGAGCATAATACATCACCACACAATGCATTTATTAACTGTAGGTGGACACAGTGTTAGAAGAACTATTCAGTTCCTTTATTTGACTAAATGCTTAGATTTTTGGTTTAATATTAACTAGTGAAGTAAAAGCCTAATACTGACACAGAGTTAAACGGAAGTTCATTTTTATACAGGAGATTCATCAGTAAACAATGCAGTTCTGAACTATAGTTAGAACTATAGAACATTGGTTTGTCAGTGAACAACAGGCAGTGACAATGTTATCCAAAAATGCGGCGTCGTCGGCTTCACGCGGAAGTATCTGGTTTAAGCGTATCGTTCCTGTTAAGATTTTATACTTCTGGCAAACATTTCCAATGACCCTTTCAATGTGGATTCTTAAATGTGCAGTTTTTCTGGTCCGTATCTCTTGCAGCTTGCTAACAGTGACGTTTTGTAAAAGCTGGGAGCTGGATCTTTGTACACGACATACCAACACATTGCTGTTTGTAAACATCCCGATCAGCTAAGACCTTTCTAAAAATGTTGAGGCCAAACACGATCGTACCAATTTTACCAATTACAAAAGGAAACAATTGAAAGGAAAATGCTCCGAGTTGAATACATAAGACACAAGTACCTCAAAAATGGCATTTTACCCAAGATGCCCTTTGCTGATGGGTCATCTGCCAAAGTCCAATATGCCGAATTCGCAGATAGTTAAGACCCCCATAATTACCTGCATTGTTAAAGAAGTGAAACAATTACCAGTTTTCTTGGTGGTGGCCACCTTAGTAAATCCCCCTGAGAAAGTAGAGCCAATCCTGTCCAGCGGTTTGCTAAGTTGCTGCCCCCTCTGTAGACAGCGGAATAGGTGGTTGTTTATAAGGTTGACTGGCCCTGCTGTTAGCCCCTATCACCATACAGTACAGTAAGTCTTCAGGCAAGTGAGCTCTCTCAAACTGCCTCCTCACACTCTTCCTTTAGCTATGACTGAAGACCAAGGCCAACAAGCAGCCTGGACAGCAGCTTAGGGAGCCTCAAGCAATTTCAAACAAAAGGCTTTAAAACACCTATTTTGAATATTGTAAATAAACGTTTCCCACTCGGTAGCAGTTCTCTCAGCAGCTGTATTACACAGTAATGTTGCCCTGGATTTACCTGTGGTCACACTGGGCATTGTGTAAAGCAGTGTGTAGTGTGACCAGGGCTAGTTTCAGACTGTTCTTGAAGTCCTCAGGAAGAGGTACACAAACACAAACAGTTGAATGTATTTCCTTTAGGATAACAGTGGGAGGGTTTTCAGATTAGCGGTTCTGGGTGACGTTCAGCTGCACAGAGAAAAGAAATTGAGCCGTTACTAAGGAAAGACTTTAGAGGAAGAAAAAAGGGCTTGTAGATTGTTGACATGGATGGCGGCCTCCCTCAGGTTTTCTATGAAATAGTTAGCAAGAGTCAGAAGATCATAACTAGCTAGCTGGTTAGCAGAATGCTGCTTCAGCATCTCCTACATAAACAAATCGGTTGATTTATTTTGGAGGCCCCACGGAAATGTGTGGTTTGAGTTGGGGCAAATACTGTGACTGTGTGTGGAACTTCCATCCATCCATCCATTATCCAAACCGCTTATCCTACTGGGTTGCGGGGGGTCCGGAGCCTATCCCGGAAGCAACG
>JABFEA020000085.1:2735794-2747829 GCA_019775915.2 Cyphomyrus plagiostoma
ATATATATATATATATATATACACACACACACACACACACAAACACATGTAGAATTCAAAACTGCATAAAACACGTTGCACGGCACTCTAAAATCCAAATAAAGTCACATTCACTGCTGGTTAGATCAGTCATATCTTTCAGAAGCAGGCCGTGAACGCCAAATCGAAATTAATTTTCTGTTAAACCTCAACTACATATACATTTGCAAATTACAACCAAAAACTATGTATGTAGGTTTAGTCGCAAATGGATCATTATGTTTTTCTCTACAATAACTATATATAAGAAACATAAACAACTTAAATGTTAAGATAACGCTGAATTATCACCTCTAGAATCAGAGTGATAAAGTAGTTTCTGCTACGCAATTAACTTCTGTGTGGCTCTGATGTCGTTCTGTCTCAAAGTCCAGCTTTACGCCGAAAATCAATGATGAATTTCAGGCCAAACCTCATTCTTTCTTTACACAGGCTTAAATAAATAAAAGCCACATTAGTATGCAACGTCATTAACATTAAATGGAGTTTGGTTCATGGAATCTCAGTCCAGAGATCATTCAAATTGAACTGGATTACCATGCAAGATCAAGGTCTCCAATAGTCCACGCTCTTGCCATATATAGCTAATAGGAAACATTTCAGGTCCTTAGATATCACACAAAATTTTAGCTGTAAGGGCACTGCTGATCTGTCTATCATCCTTGTTTCTGGTTCTGCCAGTGCACTGATAATTTTCACTAATGCTTCTGTCTTGAGTAATTCTCACTGTGACACTGGCAGCTGAAAGCTTTGATCAGGACAGACGAGGGGATACAGAGATACTCCCCGCAAAGCCTTTGTTCCGTAGCCGGCCAATGGGAAGTCCCATTTTCCACACTGACTCTAAAATTCCCTCCTCATCAACTTCAGCGGATCTGAATAAGCATGCACACCCTGCTAAACCCAGACCTAAATCCTACTGAAAAACTGTGAAATGATTTGTAGAGGGTTGTGAACTAAAGATCCCTAATTAACTTGAAAAAAAGAAATGACATTAAATGAAAGGTGTGATGGGTCTGGTGCTGTTTTTCAAGGAAGAGTGGAGTAAAATTGCCAAGCTAATGTGTCCTAAGTTTATAGATTCACACCAAAAATACTGAGTGCTGTATTACATACAGAAGGTGTTCAACGTACAATTAATATAAGGGTGTGCACAGGGGTCCTGCTAGAGATTTTAGGCCCCATGAAACCATATCATATTGGGCCTCCAACCCAGACAGAAGCAATGTGCACACCTATGCAGACAGGTTATTCTCCAAAACGCGTTTATTTTTCACTTGAATTTTGATGGTTGCGATATTACATTAAAGGTAGGAAAAAATCTGATTTGTCTTGGATTCATTTTTTTGCATCACAAAAACCGGCGCTTTTAACAGGGGTGTGGAGATTTTTTCGATGCACTGTACTCCTGCAGTACTCCCACTGTACTCCTGCAGTACTCCCACTGTACTCTCGCTGTAGCATCATAAACCTCATCCAAAGCCAGGTATCAAGGAAGGACTGGTTCATTCTCTCAAAACCAGTGACGCTGCAACCAAAACAAAAATTTTGTATCGGGAAAGTGTCATTATTTTTTTAATTAGCTTTACTTAACAAATAAGAAGGCAATAGCATTTTTTAAACAAAAAGAGAAAAGTGAAGCTTGAATCACTCTATACATACATCTGTTATTTTAACAGATAAAAGATTAAATGTATCTTGAAAACATGAGATATAACTGTTTTTGGAGTATTTACATTCGTCAGTTAGGTAGCAAAGTTTTACGCATTTCTATGAAATATTGCCACAGTGCTCTTTCTTATTTTGCATGTAACCTTGTAACAAAAGTTTGCTGTTTTCACCAGTGCAATTTGATCTAGTGAATCTTGCCAGCCATAGTTTGCAAGATGTTTTATTCCTTGTTGTTTTTCCTAAGTAAATTCTATCAACTTTAAATGTGGACCTTCAAAAATCTGATTAAACAATCTTGGGAAGTACCGTCACGTCACACATTTTACACTAATCGCGCAATTTGCCGTTAAATCTGAAATTCTTGATTTAACACTGATTGCCACAACAGAAAGCAATAATTGCACTTCAAAAAATGATGACGTCAATATATTTTTACCCTGTATAAAACCACAAAATTTTAAATAAAATAAAAATTTCCGGAAAAGATTGCTGCTCCAGGACTAGGAAGATGGCATGAAGGATATGCGGAAAGGAATTTAAATTTAAAACGGCACGCAATATCAATTAAAGATTTATTCTGTGCTATTATCACATCTTTATTAACAAACATTATATTTTTCTAACATTGAGAGATTAATAAATATTTCAGCTTTGATTCAGGAAGGATTTTGTAGTAGGTCATCGTCTATTCCAGTTGCTGAGGAAGGCGCTGAAGTTTTCGGAGAGTGATGTTGTTTTTTCTCCTTTTTAGGAATCCAATTAACAGTGTCCATATCTATATCTATGCCTTTAGCCAATTAAAAAATGCCCATGTGACTTTTATTTTGCCAACCGAAAGATAAGTCCAAAGCTTGTTTTAAAAAGTACCAGCCACAGATTAATAAAAATATGTTTGAAAAGGTCGGAGAGTGAGGGGAAAGGGCATTAAATATTGCAACTTTCAAAGGCATTCAAAGTTTCATTCTCCAGGTGACCCTGTCCCACAGTTCGGATAACATGTGGGGTGCCAAAGGGGGGCAGGGTGCGGGGTGGGCGAGGGGGTGTTCATTTACGATGTTGTCATCAAGCTTCTCTTCGGACATTTTATGACGGAAAAGAGAAATCCCAATGTGAGGGCAGACTTGTGCCCACAGAGTGTAAAGCGGGTGAGGGTCGTCCCTGTGACGGTGAGACGGCCACAACGGAGTCCGGGATCAGGCCAGGGCCAAAGGACACCAGGATTCACCACGTACAGAGGACGCCACGTCAGCCGTGGAGGTCAGGCCAACCCCTGGATACAGGCCGTCTGGCACCGTGTATTTGCCCATGGAGCTGCCCGAGCCAGCGCCCTCCCCCTGACTGGCCATTGTGGTGGAGTTAACCTGCAATGACACAAATTTTTTAAAATGGCCCGTCAGTGAGCTGATCTGAAAACCCCCTATTTCATAACTTTTTTAATCCAGTATATTCTTAAATATTTTTGATATATATAAATACATATATATAAAAACAGGCAGATCAAAGCAGCCCAGCCTGCCTTAAGACATTGGTCAACAAAACAGGACCCATACAGCATGGTCGACGCCTCCAGCAAAGCATTCTGGGATTGAAGTCGCTAATAAGTCAAAAACTAAATTCCCGTGAAGGCAATTAATAAGAAAAATTACTATTGTCATACACTCCAACCATAACTGCTAAATGATTACTGACATCGCTATTAAAGTGTGAACACTGGGATGACCATTGGCCCATAAACACTTTTCTCCAGCGCAAGTAGAAAATGTCATAAACGATTTTCACCTTCAGACACTGGAATTAAAGGATTCAAAAGTCCTTAAATGCTCGGGAACACAAATAGTTTGGAATAACATAATCTGTTAACATCTAACAATCTAAACTATTGCAATGACTGAATAACAGTTATAAGTTATTAAATTTGCCTCCCCCCTCAGTGTCAGAGTCGGACGCTGCAGGAAAACTAACCTAATCAAAACAGAGAGGCACATTAAAACGGCTAATAAATCACAAGCTGACATTTCGGCCTCCCCCAGACGTCCTCCGGTGCATTTAAGCAAAGTGCAAAATTTCGTTTCATTTCTCCTCTAATGCTGCGCTGAAACTTTTTTAACTGCAGTGTTTACATTACGTGACCACAATGTTTAGCCACATGCTGCGTGATAAAAGGAGGGATGTTTTTGCGGAAAATATTACTACGTTATCCGTAATTACGATGGCGTATATTTTAAATTAAAAAGCCAAATCTATTGGGCAATAGTAAAAACCTTCAAAAACAAAAAGCACCCCCATCTCGTTGAAGAAGATTACAGCAGCACGAAACACTACGTGTATGTTTTTTTTTCTCGCTAGATATCTGTGCTACTTTGAGTGACGATTTATACCGTGAATCGGATATTTTATTGGCACCTACCGCGGCCACTGACACCTGCGCAGGTGACGAGCCGTTTTTCCCGCAGTCTTCGGAGTTGGATGAAGACGTGGAAGTTGGAGTCATGGGCACGGAATTCGTGTTTCCTACAGTGATAAAACACAATAAATAAATAAATAAAATTAAATAATATTGTAGAAAACGCCGAATTACAGCTCATACATTTTAACGGGGTCGATAAGATCGCACGTACCGGAGGATCCTTTGGTCTTGTTCAGGGTTTTGGGTTTCCGTTTTCTAGTCTGAATTCCCTCTTTCTTCATAGCGAGTGGTCTGGGCACCTATTATAATCACAATGATCAATCATCAGCATAACGTCTCTGTTTCAGATGACAGCTCCTATTTTTTTATTGTTTATATGAAAACATAGGAAATATCCGTATACGCAAAATAACTGCATAAATATGGATACATTTAGCCTACACAGGTTCACCGTTTTCTCTATACAAGTAATTAATTAGTGCTTGTAGCACCGTTTATATATCTTTAGTTATGTCTTTGCGCGCGAAAATTATGCGTTTCACATTTTTATTAATGATTAGGCCTACAGTTAATAAAATACATTAAAAACGGAAAACTAAACAATTAAGTAAAATGTTTCCGAAAGTATTTTATGGTTTCTTTATAAGCCTTAGACTTTTTCGATCTCAAATCCGAATTACAGGCGAATAGCCGCGTCTTTGGACCGGAGAATCTAACTGTATTGGCTGATAAAATAACATCAAGAAATTCCATCCATCCATTTTCTGTAACCGCCAATCCTATTCAGGGTTGCGGGGGGTTCGGAGCATACGGGCGCCAGGCAGAGAACAACTCAGGATAGGGGGCCAACCCATCACAGGGCACAGTCACACACCAGTCACTCACACATGCACACCCATGGGCAATTTGGTAACTCCAATTAACCTTAGAATGTTTTGGGCTATGGGGGAAAACCGCAATACCCGAAGGATATCCCAAGATGATACAGGGAGAACATGCAAACTCCACACACATGGAACCCTGGTCGAGACTCGAACCCAGGTCCCAGAGGTGTGAGACGTCAAGTGCTAACCACTGTCATAAAAAAATAATTTTAAAAACGAATACGTTTGTAGCATTAAAACAGTACCCCCATAATTGTATAAAACTTGCTTGGGCACTCACTCCGTGTAGTTTGGTGTAAAGCCCGCAGGCATTGCACACCGGCTCTCCGTCCGCGTTTCTGCGCCACAGCGTCGTAGTGCTGGTCTGGCAGTTGGCGCAGGACAGCCCGATTCGTCTCGATGAGGACTAAAGGCAGAGACGCAAAATTAATCAAACTCATCATATAACACCGGCCAAACACCGAGCCCTACAAGCTGCGCCAAACAAAAGAAGCTCATATTTCAGAAGCGCCCAGGCATGGCAGCAAAAGCGTTAAACTATGCCGAAATTAAACATCCAAGTGATCTCACGACTCGTGTCTTTAAACAGATCTATTACGTATTATTTAAAAATAAGTACTTGCAAACCGACATCACTCGTTATTCATTCAGTAAACATCGTTACAGTTGTAAGTAAAGAACCGCCTGTTTGGTCCTATTTGTATTCGATCCCGTGTTTATTTCAGATGCTTATTGCTGCAGTTTAGTGACTTAGGGTGTTAATGGCTGAGAGCCTCGCTTTTGTACTTAAGCGCCTGACGTGTTTTCGCACTAATTATTCGTTATATAGCGCTCGATTTTGGCCAAGTAATATATTTTTATAGATATATCAGAGTAATTTATAGATTATCTGTAATAGAATTACAGAGATTTCATGAAATACAGACATAAAGAAAGTCTTCGTTTGTCATTGCTGGGTTGTGTGGATCTATAATTCTCCATCACTGACCCAAACTTGTCTTTTTGTTCTGCATCATAAAACACTGCAAAATAATAGTTAATGGTATCCAGCAAAGACTCTTGAGATAACTGATTATTAGTGCGGCCTACTGAAGGTCGCCGATAAGCCATCGGTTTCCTGTGCGTCTAATTAATCAAGACCACCTTCGTTTGGAACTAAAGAAAAGTAATTAGCGCACTTCGGGTTAGTGGTTTGTTTAACGATACAGTTCCCAATGGATGAAAAGGAGCTCACGTAAAATGTATTTACCATCCTCTTCTGCGGTTTAATTAGCGGTCGGCTGAGCCCGTTCATTTTGCTGTACAGCCCGCAAGCGTTGCAGAGGAAGTGGCCGGTTCCGTCGCGCCTCCAGAGCGGCGTGGAGATGGATCCGCAGTTCACACACTCCCGGCTCTCTCCGAGGTCGTCCAGCATGTCTGCGGTTCCAAGAAGGGAGCAATCAGATGATGACATCCGCACCGATCATAGCAGAACAATTATTTATCCAAGATGGAAATGTGCATACAAAAGGACCTGTAATTTTCATCTCAATATTGCTATTTGGCATTAAACGGGGGGAAATTGTTGCTATTCTACATCCGTTGTTTAATTAAGCTATTTCCGAAAGCTACAAATTTTCGGATTGTTTTTCCCGGAAACTAAATTATCTACCGTGACATTTTAAAAATAGTAATTGCATTAAAATAATCCACCCTATCGACAACCAGACTGTTCTTACGCTTATCAATATTTAAAATACGTTTTATATTTTTAGAAATCTGCTTATATTTTACATATATGATCTTTCTACTGATTTCTAAAATTAGGGAAAAATGTTTGTTTGTTTTCAAAGTAAAAAGCAATGAGAAGACAACCGTATATTAAGACTATGTAATACTTTTCTATAGGTGTTTATATAGCGCCTTAAAAACAATTTGGATTAAAATATATAAAATAAGATACAATAAATATTTATCTTTACTCGACACATTGTATGTTGCGGGTTTATGTTTGGCCAAATATTTTGCAATTGCAAACAATTATTTTTAAGTTTCTGGGGATTTTTATGTATTTGATATAGCATACAATTCAATGTCCAGTATTTTTTATATATTTATGTTTTCAGATAATCACATTTTCCACTGGATATGCGATTACTGTATAATGCATCGTTAAATAAAAACAAAGTAACTAGAATAAACTTTGTCTATAACTGTATGTTTTATAAACATAGCCCGAATGCATGAGCATTATACAGTACTTTCGTTGCTACCTATTTTCGTGGACAGACATACAATTATGGCTTATTTTACTAATGAATAATGAGCATTCATTTTAGCAGAGCAGCGGAGCAGATTTCATAAGTAATGGGTCGTCTCTTCGGTAGTAGATTTTACAGTAAGTGTGGTTCTAAAAAGAGCACTCGAGTCTGTAAATACGCCAGTTAGATTAATGGGGCACCTGAAGCTAACTGGGCGAGACATTAGCTATGAACTAAGCTATCGCTCGCGTGCGGAATAAGGCCCCAGGGACAAATTTCGCGGTTATTTGACTGGAAGTAAAACACTAACAATTAGTTCAGCTACTGGTAATGGATTGATTTGCTCTGGCAGTTTCACTCATTTTTTTGGGAGACCACTAAAAACATGAAGAATATATAGACTTTAACTCCAAAATATTCATAAACCTTTTCAGATTTGAATGGAGTTCAAATCTCTTCGTTTAATAATCAATAATCTTTGTAATCAGTTCCATAAACTTAACTAGAAAAAAAGAATCATATTGTTTGCTGTTCAAATTGGACACAAGCACGCACTTAATGCTGCATCAACGGCATGAAAAATGACTACTTATTAATTTACAAATGAATGTTATCTTACCAGTACCAGGCCCTCGGATCGGTAACGACGGTCGGCTGGGCAGCGTGTGGAGCATCGTGCTGTCAAACGGCCCTCCCGGCCAAGCCGTGGACAGCTGCGGCGCCACGTAGGGCGAATATGGGCTCGGGTAGGATCCATTGAGAGGTCGCGTAAGGCTGTACTGGTCTCTGCCGTTCACATTCAGATGATTACCGTAGCTGCTGTCTCTGGAAGTCCCATTGTTCATGGGCGGACTGGGTGAGTAGGGAAACCGGTTGGATGCGTGCGGGCTCCCGGTGCTGTAAGACGGGCTTTCTGGGGCGGGTTGAGACCAGACTGAGTGATTGGTGACCGCGTGACTGGTTTGCGATGCCCCGGTTCCCTGCATGTAAGGCAGGCTGGACATCATCGGTCCCACCCGCGACGTCGGTACGTACACCGGGGACGCGGGGGTGGAGTGCATGTAGCTGGCCGCAGGAGCGTCGTATCCCGCCTGAGTCTGGGCTGCCGCAATGGCGAGCGTTTGATACATGTCGCTAGGGTCGACAATTAGACCACCCTTGTGGCCGGCGCTGGAGATGATGAGTTTGTTCGCCTGGTCTAAATCCGTGAAGAGCGTAATGTCCTCCGAGCCGGGCAGGGTGTTGCCGGGATGTCCGAAGTGAACGTAGGAGTGTAGGGACCTGCCCTCGGGGCGTCGGTTTCCCACGGTGTCCAGATGAACTGGCGGCGATGACCTCAGGTCCTCCGAGGCGTGCCGGTCCCTCCTGTCACCGTGCAGGTAGCTCTGCTCAGCCGGGGACGCAGGGCTGCTGGAGACTTCGCGCTTAACCATTGACCAGCTGTTTTCTCCCAGGTCCATTCAGGAACCGGTTTATACACTGGGGTTCAGGAAATCGGAAAGGAAAACCCTGCGGATGGAACGACAGAGAGAGATGAACACACCGATCACCTAGATCCGAATATCAAAAGAGCGCCAATCAGAAGACATTGTCACACATATGGCAAAACCCTAATGAACTGAGAAGATTGGAAAAAATGAAAAAGTTCAGGATGTCTTGCCTAATGAAAAAGCAAACAAATAAAAATAGCAAAATGACACTAAAAGCACAGGATAATCACAATCAAAATGTCATTCTCCGCGTATAGAGCAAATGCGAGTTTCTGTCCGCAGTCACTTCGATTTCCCCGATGACAAACTCACCTTCTTGCCCTGTACGCACCCAGGAACCGCTAAGTTCCCCGCCAAGCTATGCTTTACTTTCATTTTTTGAAGATGATTATCCCCGCAGATTTATTAAAATAAAACTTTTAGGCGACATACGTAATACACAACTTTTAGATAACACTCTCCTTGCTACGCCGAAACTCATCAAGAATCCGACAGGCGTGACACCGCACTACACAGCGCTGGAAGCATCTCCAGCGGAATAACTTCGCCTTAAGTCCCGTCCCCCCTCTTGAGATAGGTTCATCATAATTACCAAAAAACCCACAATGCGGTATAGATAGGAAACAAAATGTCATATGTCTTTGCAGCAAATAGATAACCACGTGATAAGACCCACAACAGATAAGAGCGAGAGGCAGGATAACGGTGACAAAACAATACCCGAAATGATTTAGCTTTTTTCGCAGCTGGCTCGTTAAGCAGTCAAGGAAACCAGATGTTTCACCCGTAAAGAGGGAAAAAAACGTAACCAAAAGCGAAGTGCAGAAGAAAACCACATCAGACCTATTGGTTGTGTGCCATCAGCGGCTGCTTGAAGTATTTCCACCCTTAGATGTAGCTGGTCTTCGCGAGGATACCGAATGAAAGGCCGGCTGCCGTCGTGACTGAGTTTAAGAGAGGAGGCGCCTCTTGTAGCTGCAGTTAGAAACTGCAAGCCGGCCCCTGATTGGATTCAAGTTGAGCAAACACATCAGCTTGACGGGGGTGCTAGCCTGGGCGATCAATCAAAGGAAAAAGCAGAGCGAGGTCCGATCAGCACTAAAAATGTCTGAAACGGGAGATACATTTTTTAAAACTCTCATTGTTGAACTGCGGACCAAAGTATTATGGAATTTAGAGTACCCAGGCTGTAAATGATCGTATTCGCTTAACCACAGATATAGTAATATTACAGAAAACAATAAATTAGGCCTACACCATGCACACATATAGGCCTGTGTATTTGAAAAAAGAAGAAAAAAAAGCACTTTAAAAAGCATGCAAAATACTATAGCAACTGTGGATTTTGACTACATAGACCTATACATAAAAATAATGTGGTTTTGTTATATTGTATTGCTGATGTATTATGTATAAACGGCGCCTTTGGGTGCCGGCCGGGCGCTAAAATTTATGTTAACACCCGACTCCCTGATAGTAACAAAATTTGCAGACAAAACCAATATTTAGGAAATATTGATAGAATTATAGTCAAACAACAATAATACAATATTATCCTTTTCCTGATTCCTATATATACCTACATATATATGCCTGTATAGCCCTCTTACTCTGAGTACATAAATACACAAATAAAATGATTCAGTCGTTTTTAAAAGGATTAAGATTTAAAAATAAACGTGAAACAAAGGAATTTGATAAACGATACGATTATAATTACCGAAATAATACAAATTAGCATTTACTTTCGCCAAGGCCTTGAAACCATTCGCTTTAATGCAGTTTAATATCAAACTATGATTTAATCTCCGTAGTTTTTCTGTTGTTTATTTACTTATTCATTCGTTGACTCTGAAAGGGTTTGCTTTCTTTGGGTTCGTTATGTTAATCAAGACGGTGCCGCTAATTCGTTTACCTAAGATGAACACTTTAAAGAGTCTCTACCCATGGAATCAACAACTCTCAGCGTGAAGCGTGTATTTTGAAGGTATTGGCTTTGAACACGGCGCTAATTCATTCACCTAGAATATGCGTTACACTCAGAAGTGATCAACAGAGACTAGGTGTCAATTAAATTATTCATGGCTAAGCCATTGGCGGTCGCCCCGTTCAGTCTCTTAGGAAAGTTGGATTTCGTACCTCTCCGCGCAGAGCGAAACCGAATTGTTCTTTGTTCTCCTTGCACTTAGGCTATTAAACAAACTGGAGCGCGTCCCGTAATAACTGCATTAGGGGGTAAACTGCAGGTCAAGGAGTTTAGCCGTTATTACCGAGCAGAGACTCGGATTCGGGAGGCTAATATTTGCAAGATGTTTGCCTTCTTCCCAATGCGATTGTGGTTTAAACGGGCCCATCTTTTACATTTTAAAAAGAGGCATAATCTAATTCACGAGCTAAAAGTTGAATGACTGAGGCATTTCTAATGGGAACAATTTCGCCTTTTTGGTCTCAAAGCTTAGGAGGATTTTAAAATAGTTTAATTCCAAGCTACTTTTGTTTCTATTAAATGATACATTTAATGGGTATTGTATGACATTAATAATACAGTGATAAATGAACTATATCGGCGAGGTTCTGTTGTCATTGAAATTGCGTGTATGGTATATTTTGCCAACATAACATTCACACCCTTTTACAGATAAACAATTCCTATGTGTATTTCATTTAATTTCATTTATTTTTTGTAGTACGTCCGGAATACGCGGGCCGGGCGTCACTGTCCATTCACTGTCCCGTGAGACAAACGAGGTGTTTTCGTTCAGCATGTCTCTTTGACAAAAACTGTTAAAGAATGGCTCGGAGTGAAGGAGCCGCACTGTCTCCCAGCCCGCTATCTTCACATTAACCAGGAACGGTCTGGACTGGCACCGACAGAGTAGATAACCAGGGAAGGAGGAATGAGTCACCCAGGCAGGGGTTCATCCACGGGATAAGTGAAATCCAGATATTTTTGGACCAGAATTGTCTTTGCTTCGGCACCTTTATTTGTAAACATGTGGATCTAGTTTCACACGGAATTTTCTTCAGTTTATCGATACTAGCCTATGCATATGTATATTACGATACGCGTTTATTGGCTGTTATTTAAAACAAAGAACTAATTGTTATGTTTTTTTTTCTTTTTAAATGGCCATAACTTGTTCATTTTAATAACAACAGTGATTCTTATAATCCTTCATCCATCCTTATGGATGCAAAGGCCATAATTAAAATAATGTTAAGGTACCGAACAAGCCTAGTCGAATTACAGTAGCAATTACAGAAATGATAAAAAAGGAAAGAGTGGCGATAATCACCACAATAT
>JABFEA020000085.1:2778134-2790747 GCA_019775915.2 Cyphomyrus plagiostoma
AGCTGCAGGTGCGTGCGTGGAGCTGCAGGTGCGTGCGTGGAGCTGCAGGTGCGTGCGTGGAGCTGCAGGTGCGTGCGTGGAGCTGCAGGTGCGTGCGGCGCCAGCCCACCTGGTGCACCAGCAGCTCCGCCACCTCCACGTGGTTGTTGAGGGCCGCTAGGTGCAGCGCCGTGTAGCCGTCGTCCTTCTTCTCGTCCACGATCCAGGGCCGCGGCAGCTTGGAAAGCAGGACGCGCATGGCGCTGAGAGAGAGAGAGAGAGAGAGGGGTCAGCATGGGAGTTGAGCTGGTCTGATCATCCGACCCATGAAACAACGGGAGAGTCAGTGCTGCCACAGCAACGCCACATCCCCCCTCCAACAAAGCCCTGCCCCGAACTGGGTGATAAAAGGGCGAGTGGCTATGCCCCCTCCGTGATGCCAAAGCCCCCCCCCCTTAATTCCTCCATCCACTCACTGTCTAATTGGCCATTTAATTAAAACGATAAATCTTTCCTAGGTGAGCCATTACGCCTACGTGTCCTTAGAGGTATGTGAGATTTACCCCCCCCACCCTGGCCAACAACGGGGGCATGACCAAGGTCAACCCTCCCCCGCTCTTCACCAGCAACGACATGGCGGATACAGAGTGCCCAGGAGCTGGTGGTGGTTTTGGGTGGGGGGATGGTGCGGAGGTCAAGACAGCAACAGCGGGCAGCACAGGTGAGCGAGTGGAGCGAAGACGCGCAGCGGCGGGTGACAGGTAACGGCGGGTGACAGGTAACAGCGGGTGACAGGTAACGGCGGGTGACATTGAGAGCTGTATGTGACTGTAGCGAGCTGTCAGTTGCGCTTTCCGCTTTGCCTTCCTGCTAATTGCTTTGCCTTCCCGCTTTTGGGTTGAGCCAAACGAACACCTAGGAATAAAAACGAAAAGGGATACAGGACAGCGACCAGTGGAAGCATGGAGAGCAGGAATGTGCGCGTCAGGAGGAGGAGGAGGAAAAGAGGGAGAGGAGAAGGTCCCTCAATTGGTCAAAGTCTTTGCTTTAGGCAACCGCTCCCCTCGAACCCCACCGAGCCCAATCCCGCCCACAAGAGAGCAGCCTAACCCTGCTGAAGGCGCGTCGACACCAGAAAACCTCCCTCAGCACCAATCGAACGTCAGGATTGGATCATCTCAGTGTGAGCCTCACCCTGCTAAGCTCCACCCCCTTGACAGGAGGCACTAGCTGGATCTGGATCAACATGCCGTCCAAAGAAGTCTTCTGGGACGTCTCTCCTGCACTGACCGTGACCCGCCAGACGGACCGCCCCGATTCCCAGAATGCTCGCAGGCCGGGCAGCGCGGGAGGCTTGCATATTAATGCTGCTGCACTGCGGGCTTCGCCACACCCGGGAGGGCACGACAGGCGGCCACCCCTGCCCGTCACACGCTGGCCAGCACCTCTTATGCGGGGTGAGGGGAGGCAAGCCCCTCTGCACCAACCTGCCCACTGAGGTGCTTAATTATTCACACGGTGTTCATAGATTTTGGGGGCAGCAGGAAGATATGAAGGGGGGGGGGGGAGGAGAAAGGAGAAAAAAAAAAAAAAAAAAAAAAACACCAAAATGGTTTTCTACAGTGGCATCTCAAAAGCGCTGGCATCTCTGACAGCTGAACTCGGAACACTGGAGAAGAATGAAAAGGACAGGAGCAGATAGAGAGAGCAGGAGAGGGAGAGAGAGAGAGGGAGAGGGGGATGGAACTGGGTCACCCTGTGTGCGAGATGGGGTCCCCAAGGAGCACAGGGCGGCCGGCCAGCCAGCGGGACCCATCGGTGTCCCCACCCGGATATGGCCATCACCCATGCTGCAGCGAGGAAGGCGAGGAGGGGGCTGTTATCATGAAGGTTGATTCAGAGCGACATTTCTTTTTTTTAATGTGTTTTATGACAAAGAGGGCAGCAGGGAGAGCGAATATCAATATTCATGCCGCCCAGAGGTCTGATGGGAACTGCCAGAACAGCAGCCAGTAAAACGGCATCGGCAGGCTGGCTGCATGCTGGCTATTAAACCGTCCATGACATCGGCGCTCTACGGACACGGCGGCCGCACGGCTCCAGAGGATTGTGGGAAACGACTGCGGGGAAAACCTCCAGACGCACGGCCGCAGAGGACTTCTTGAACGTGGGAAGCATCCACATTTGAGGAAGGTCCTGTATGTGCAGCCAGCACGTGACGGAGCCCACAGCGCGGGGATGCGGATATGCTAATTCTCATGCGGGACTCTGGCTCCGGCCACAACGCCGTCTCACTCCTCCTGACTGAGCCGGGCGCTTCCCTGGCGCCTGCTTGCAGCGTCTCCTCCTCATTTCGCTGGGAAAACCTGGTGATTTGAGGGGCTGCCAGACTCACGATTGACACTCATTTATTCTCTACAATTTGCGACTTTCCCGGCCCGTTTAGTGTCAGTACGTAACACCGCACAGATTTAAGCCTGCATTTTGCCAGGTCACGAACAAAAACAGGAATCGGGGAGGAAGAGGATGACAGTGGTCCAGCCCTCTTATGCAAATGAGGCCTTCTGTGATTGGACAATGGTGAAAAGCATCACACCCCACCCACTGCGTTTCCATCTATGGACTACTATGAGACCTTCAGTCAGGACTGGTTAGAGCAAGTTAACACACCAACTATCTGCGGGGTTGCAACGCTAAACCATATCAGGCATCCAACTGCAGTCTCCACTTAAAAACGTCTCAGGAACACAAGACACACTGGCAAAAGGTTAAATAAATAAATAAATAAAATAAATAAATACAGCATGCATTCTGGGTGTTTACGCAAACTAGGCTGCATCCCAATAACAAGGGTCTAGGGTCCTGGCCTGGTCATGGCAGGGTTCACATTTTACTGGCACACCGCACAGTCACCTTTGACTCTCTGTCATCGCCTTACCGATCTGCTGCGGGCCGAATTAGCCGTTACCCGACTGCCCCCCCCCACAGTTTGAGCCAGCATTCGTCATTGCTCCAGCCAGCACCCCTGCACTCCTCGCCACAGCAGTGCTCATGAGGTTGCCGATAAACAAACATGAGCTAATGGAGAGGAACTGATGGTTATCCGGTATAGAGGAGCATACAGCCAGTGTCACGATGCGGCCATGACTAGAAGCTTCCTTCTGGGGCCCCAATACTTTGACTCCTGGCTCAGACCAACGCCTGGCACCTCTCTTCGTGGACGATCTGCCACCCCCTTGCCTAAAAATTAACCTTAATTTACTAGGCATTAGGCCCTCCTCCCTCACAGCAGAGTGCCTTGATGATGGGGGAGGGGCCCAATGGCACGGTGTATTAATATCCCGTCCCTTCTGGGTGACCTACATATTATTCTCCCCCCCTTCGCCACTTTCCTTAAATGTTTCATTCCCGGCGCAAAGACAGAGGTCTCGTCGACAAGGCTGTGCTTCATTTTTTTGCATGGGTAGCTGTAACGGGACTCTGAGACTCCGCCCCCCAGCAGCTGCCTGGGTACGAATGAGCTTGAAGACAATCTGCCGCTCAAATAAAAGCTGCTTTCTGGACCTCACCACTCCTGGCGTCTTCCACCCCAGGGCCTATGGTACTTATAAAAGCACTGCTGGCATGTGTGACTGACCTGGGAACGGTGTCACAGAGGCTGAACGTACGGTGCTGAAACAGGTCCGGTTCGGATGTCGGAGCTGCTCGATCCCTCGCATACAGTTCCCAAGACTGACAAACCTGGCTATCCATCTTCACGTGAATATTTTGCCGTCAGTCACTCATGTTGGCTAAAGCAATGTTTCTTCCTCCCAGTTCTTAGCCAATCAGAAACACAGAATATCTGGTACAGGTGTGCTGGGAGCCGAGAGGAAGCAAAAGCGTGGACTGTCCATCCCTTACCGTACTGAACTGTGCCAGAGTGCAGCACCCTTCACCTTCTATAAACACTTTTCTGAATTCAAATTGAGCCAAACTGGGCTTTAGTAAACCTGAATTAGCTGGGGGATGCGCATGCTGGAAGCAGTTAAGGGCTGGACTGACCCACAGAGTTGTTACCACAGAAACAGGCCGGGCCCCCGGGTCACATTTTTACAGACTTAGCCACGACCACAAGAGAGAGATTTGCTCCACGGCCCTGAAATACTTTTAATAGCTTCATGGCGGCGACCTCTGCTGGCCTGTTCGCATGGGCAATCACTGCCGAACAGGCCCTCTCCACCTTATTGGTTTGTTCATTATTTGGCAATAAATACGTGACACATCAGAAAATACCTTCTGGGACAGACCTTAAGGTTTGGGCCCCTGATCCCTGGCCTTCCCGCTCCGCCACTGCCCCCATAGAACACAGAGTTCCTCAGACGCGTGAACTGGTTCTACTGACATACTGACAAATGCTGACGGCAGGTGGCCAGAGACAGTACTCTCAACAGTGTGGCTAGAATCGCCGACACCCAAAAAGCACAGCACTGCCAAATTGGGAGATATGCGTGGTGGCACTGCTAGGATGATCAAACGATCGCAGAGGTTTAGCGAGAATCAGAACTTATACCAAACGGAGGATCCCTAATAAGCCAGCGCCTGCTGAACAAGCAGTTAACCCATCTGCAGCAAGGAACGTGCAATAAATAACTGCTTTGTTAAATACATGAATAACATGAGAATTAATAACCGCTTGTCTGCTTGTAGATAAAGCGGAGTTCTGCTCCTAACGTCATCTGTTCTGTATAGCCCCCTGGGGCCACTAGCCCGCTGGCCGGCTGTAAATCACATTTATCTCCACGATCTACCATTATTGCTGCACTAAAGAAATTGCTGAATGCCCTGATTTTGAAAGGGGGGAGGGGGGTAAAAAGTAAAATTTACCTCTTTTGAGGTTTTGGCATGAAGTAGCACACTGCAGTACTGCAAAGGTATGACAAAGCCTAAAACGTGCCCTTGAAAGGGGCAACCTATGTGGAACCCCCCCCGACACCCCACCCCAAACAAAGCAGAGCACCAGCCGAGAGCTGGCATTCCACAGCAGAGACAGGACCCCAAAGCAAAGTATAGCTCATCCATTGGGCTATTGCCAACGCCTGGTCCGCACCATGTAATGAGATGTACAGCTTCTGATTGGGCGTCGTAGCCCCTGGTTTGTTTCTGCTTGGCCTTTGATCGGTGTCCTGGACGAACCCCAAATTTCTGTCGGAAAACATGCCAGACTGGAAGGAGATGTTTAAATCAGGTGCCTATGCTTGCCTTCCAGACTTGTTCTGCAAATGGGATAAACAGGAATTTAGCCAGTAAAGCAGGGGCGCACCACTCCATAGCATGGTGACACAATACTACAGTGCAATCAGACGGACTGTGATCAGCGCCACCGTTATCAAGTCCGACTTCCCACTAGGCGATTTGGGTACCTGTGCTAATTACTACACCGGAGATTCTGGGAGCCGAATCTAAATCAAATTCATCAGGTTTGCCAGCTTATATACACTCGGGTGACTTTGCACCACCTCTCTGAAATGCAGACATTCGAGTAGAGAAATTACTTAAAGGTGAGGCATAAATCCAACGCAACAGCCTGCGGGCGTGCCTTTTGAAAGCAGGAGAGGAGGTTAGCCCCCCCCCACCGCAGAGCGACAACGCAACACAACAGGTACGTTCAAGTAGGTGCTTAGCTAGAGATCAGAGTGCTGCTTGGGGCTCTGCAGGAAGAGGCTTTAGAAACCACGGGACCACACAACAGACACGAGACCTATTTTGGCCAGCACCCCCACCGTGGATAAGACCCCAGACCAACACACAGCTCTGGATGAGCTGAGCTTAACAAGCACTCACATCTGGCGTGATCAACCAGTACAAGGCAGTGTTTCTAAGGTCAACAAACCGTCTAACAATCATACTGAAAATTGACATAAAATTGAAAATTTGTCACAGGCAGACCCAGATTTCAATGCAGACAGACAGTCTCATTCCCTTAAGAAACAAAAAGGCAGCTGACGATTGACACTTAAGGACAACATATGACCTGAAGGCATCACAGCATACATGGCGATGGGACCACGCCGGTACCGCTGGCCTCAAGGGTGGCAGCAGACCCTGTCGGGATCACGCAAGTTATTTAAACTTGCTCGAGATTGCTTATCTTTTAATGAATTACAACAAAGCACTTATCCTTCTTCCTCAGCAACCTTATCGACGTTAGCATCCTGTTCCAGTGAATTAAAGCCTAGTCCCTCCATAAAGAGAGATATCACAGATCTTAGAGACGGCATTAAAACAATGCTTAGAATTAAATAATGGAAGAAACCTATAGCATGCAAAGAGTCAGAGAGCAGAACGTCATTTTACGGAGCCGAATCACGAGATTCCAAGTTGGCCGACGAGACCTCTGCATCATCAATGCAGACACAACTCGCTTACTGATTGGTCATTACAAACCAGCTCTGACCACACATTTTCACAATGTCAACCACCTCAATATCATTCACTACAACATAACGAACCCGCAAACCCACAATGGATGCAACAAACCCATTATAATGAGTAATACTTCACATGTAGTCCTTCAGACAACCCAAGTCAGCAATTTTTACCACATTATACAGCCAGATCTCTCACTATGCAAGCTCTTTACAGAGTATCACTATAGCAAAGCCTCTCGTGAGGAATATACCAGAAACCCTTGGATTGAATCCATGTCTTTAAGAACTACTGAATTTGGCATGAACATCGTAAAAAAACAAAACAAAAAAAAAAGCTTCTTTTAATTTGTAATGATTTTTGTTTGAGTTTTACTTGCTTTTGGGTTTTTTGGTGCCAGCCACAGACTGCAGGCAAACGCTGTTACTCTGGCCCCTCCCATTCTTTGGCCACTCGAGTTATTTTCGCTCGCAGCAGCTGATCTAAAGGCAGCTTTCCCAGCAGCGCCTTTCAACAAACATTACGAGCAGGACCCGGCATCCAGACACCTGTCCGGGATCTGATGTTCGGGATCACGGTGTATCGCCGGCTCTCAAGGTTCTCATGTTCACAGGTCTGAGGAGAATATATCCCGAAATGAACCTCAAAGCAGGGTCACAGGGGGGTGGGTGTTGCATCACCAACAAATAGGCTGTGATTTGTTTTTAGATTTATATAACTAGCCTGGAAGAACATTTCACCACATAGCATGCAAGAGAGTGAGTGAGTGAGTGAGTGAGTGAGTGAGTGAGTGAGTGAGTGTGTGAGAGTGTGTGCGCGCGTGCATGTATTTCAGTGGATGACCGTGACTGCGCATGACTCAGGAACTGAATGACAGAGGGAAGCTCTGCACTTAAACACTTTCCCTTCTGACAGATTAATACATTGCTTCGTTTCGTCTGTCTCTCGAAAGCCTTATGCATCTTTGAGCAACTGAACTTCTAAATGGTTGACGGGGGGACAGAGAGAAGGAGAGGGAGGGATGAAGGAGGGCCAGGAAGAAGGGGTAGGGAATAGTGGGCTAGAGAATAAGACTGATGCACATTGAGACTGCAGTGTTCTTCAAAGCAGCCCTTGGCTCCTAGCCTTTAAGTCTGAGCTCTACAACCGTCCAGCTTTTGAGAGGAATTTAAAGAGCAAGGACTTGAATAGCAGTCAAACTCCTAAACCTTTGATGAATCCCTCAGATTCCTCTCAAGAGATCTTGTCTTGCAAGAGAATAACTTGTGAGCATGGCAGCTTGTGGCGAACGTTTGCATCATTTACACAACTAATTGTTCCATTGTGAACATGGAGCAGGTGTCACAGGTGTTCTTGGCTTTGAGTGTGCCCTTTCCTGTCAGCAAAAACAACACATTCTTAAGTTTCTATTCTTCAGGCACACTTCTTCTGATGGTACAAAGATAAAACTTGAATACAAAAAATAATTTCAGAAGCTTTCTAAAATCCATGTAGGCTGAATGAAAACAAAGCAAGAGTCCTAACCAGCCCAATAAGCTGGCTACAGGTATGCACGCCCAATGATGGACCCCCCGACCACAGCTGCACCTGTTGTTCCCAGGAAGAACACTTTCCAGCTGTCCCCGGGGAATGTTCCAGCAGCGGCGGTTTTGGCTAGCAGCGGGAGCCCCTACCAGGGGATGACGTCAGACCAAAGCTGTCGAGCCATAACTAAGCTCTCCTGCCTGTGTGCACCCAGCACATGGCACACATTCCCCCCTCCCCCAAACATAGCAAACGGACAGGGTTACAGGAAGCCAGTGTACACCGAACATGCATGGAGGAGGTTCCCTCTCAGAGAATGACACCAACACAGACTGATGCTGTTCCCAATCAGTGAGCTACAAATTGTCAGCACCCATGACCCAAGTATCATCCCAACGGTACTGTCACGTGCAAGGTTACTGGAGTTAAACACTCGGGGCTGGAGCTAAAACAATACCGCCACTGTGTGCAAGTACGACTCCCTACCCGAAAAAAGTCAGAGAACTCAAACCTGCATTATTCTGGGAATTTATTGGCCAATGTTGGTCAAAAATCAACATCAGTCTGATGTGTCAGTTTTAGTCAATATTGCAAACCAATATTAAGATTTGAGTCGATATTCAAAGTTAGCAGTGAATTACTAAAAACTGAGATAACTGCCTTGGATGATCATCCATTTTCCACAATGAAGGCCGAGGGATTTTGCTGGCTCATTCACCACTGAGAATCTCACTACAGTCGCCAGAGCAGGCACTACGAAGACTGATGTCTCACTGCCTGCGTTATATGTTGTGGTTGCTACATATATTAACGGGATCTGAAGAAGTAACTTCACTGACATATTTCACTACAGATTTGTGAACCTTAGCCTGTTATTGGTATTGGTGATATTAGACAAAAAAATTGGGATCAACCAAAGTTTCCACATCGATGTAGCACTACTGGAGATACTCAAGGTACTCAAGTATGCACCAGCTGTTTTCCAGTGTACAGAAGCTACATTTTTCATCAGCTTAGGGTTTCCCAGACATCACAAGGCTTACTGAAATGTTTGTCTTGTGAATTGGGGTTCTGTCGCATCATGTGGCCACGCTCCTTCAGAGTCATGTGGCACACTGAGTTTTAAATAGGTCTCTGCTTTTCACTCCCCAACATTTGCACAGCGGAAGCAACACTCTAGAATCCCTCTAGATGGCTGTAGCATGCTAAACTGCCAATCAAAACGCCGCACAGATATAACAAGCAGGCTTTCCCCCAATTTAGGTTTTTTACTGTTAGTTGGCTACGTGTTGCTCTTTGAGATCCCGAGTTAGTGAGAGCTGTGTTGCGGCTTGTTAAAAATGGGGCAGACCAGCACACACACTTGCTTTTCCGCTAAAGTTAATCTCCAGCCAATAAAAGCTGGCCATTTGTCATTCTCCATTACCAACGGAGCAGACGATTAAAAGGGCTACGAGAAGCCTCTACAAATCACCCCCCAGGGCCCATTTTCTGCTTCAAGCGGTGGCCCGCAGTCGTGGATCCACGTGCACAATTAAATCAAGAAGCCCGCTACGCATGTGCTCTTGAATCTCAAAGTGAATTGGGGGGAGCGGGATTGCTTGTGCTTCTAAAAAACATTGAAACACTGGTGAGAGGGTGCTCATTTAATTTGACCAACTTCACGCCAAAGAATAGTGGAACCTCTACATTGCCTTTCTGACAGCCGAATGCAGGAAGCGCTGGTCCTTTAAAAGCTAGCTTACCTACGCTAACCTGACGGACAATTTATTGCTCCGGAAGAAGGAATAAATAAAGTGTGGAGAACTGAATGATAGATTAGGCCGTGCCACAACAAAACATATCCATTAGCTCCCAAGCCCTTTATCGTGCTGATCGATTACCTGCTACGTCGCTTAATCTGACTGACTATTCATCACGGCGGCAATGTGGGCGCGGCGATGCGGGGATCGTTTTCCAGGACGGACTCTGATTTTAAGAGCCACGCTGGTCGTTTCCTCGTGCCGTTGCAAACCGGGGCTCTGCTGACCCTGATCCGTCACAGTCCAATGCCTGTCTCAGGAGGCAGTGAGGGACTCCCATGTGTAACTGTAGCTAGGGATTATAATCACCAAGAGCTGGTTACCAGGTTTTCCCCCCACACAATGGGTCGAGTCTGCAGAGCTCCACCCACAGCTAGGGTGCTCTTAGCGCTCAGAAGAGAGGAAGAGTGAGAAGGAACGGCCCGGGGACAGCGAAGCCTCCAACTGTCACCCGTCACCGGCTGTCATTTGGAGACACCCGGACCACCTGGACCCCCACCCCCCCCCTGGACAACAGCTCAGTCTGGAGACGAAGTCCTGGACACAGTGCCTGCACCCCCTGGGAACCCATCAGAAACCTGGCGAGAAGCCAACGCTTGTTAGAGCCACCCAGGCCCCAGATCAGGCTACCCACTCACATTTTACCTCGACCTTCAGATTCAATACCTGCGTGCTCGCTGACTACACATTTTCCTCCCCTCCTTAAACGACATTTTGTACACCTGCTTAAAAGATGCAATAAAAACGGCAACTGCCCACTACTGAACTCCCGGTTCAGATACTACTGCGCTGCTGGTGCAGTGTTTCGAGATCACGTACGTGTGCGTCGGGCAAAAAGCTACATCAGACGTCACAAGCACGGCCGAAAGCTGCATTCGGCTGTGCTCGGCTACGCTGTTTTTTTTTTTAATCACGAGACGCTGACAGAATGACAAGCTGATCACAAAAATCCCGCAAGGTTCCACACATCTCAGCTGGAGTTCTGGAGTCTAATGAGTGCAATTAAAAAAAAATTACATATAAAACAGGAGTTGAAATGTAGTATATCGGAGTTTGGGAACGGGTGGTGGACGGTGCACCGAGGGCCTGAAGAGGACCGACCTTGAGTTTTTCCCATGACAGACACTTATCCATGCTTCCTCATTGGTTTCTGTAATGGAGCTGGACAGGGGACAGCCAATGCTGCAGAGGAAGGCGGGGCTATTCGCGAACTGGGGGGAGGGGCTCTGTGCCGGTGAACGCTTCAGCTGACCTCGCTGCGGCATTAACAAAAACAATAAGAACTACAGGCCCGTGTGCATGGGGGAAAAAATACACCTTAAGACAGCTGGTTAAGCTGCTTAAGAGTGTTACCTGAAATCCTATATGATGTGAAATATGATTCAAATACATTTTTCAGCAGCATAAGAATGTAAATAAAATAGTGGGAAATACAAGTAGCAAGTACACGCTACATTTATACCACCTCCACAAAAACATATATGAAATAAGAATGACTGTAGTGGAGAGCATGGTAATCTTTAAAAAGGCTTTCTGGTCCAGTCACAGTCTGTGCCACCCGCACTCCTCTCCCCTCCCCCTTGCAGAAGCTCCTCCCTTTTCTGGGATATTATTGTAATAATAAAAAAATAATGTGAGAATACAGGGACACTTAAGCGAGAGTGTGCTTAATGGAGAAGACTTCACAGGTCTGCAAGTGGCAGGCCTGCTCGCTCCCAAGCTTCGTGTGGAGGAAAACGCCACAATAACTGGAAGAATCAGCTCCAACAGTGACCCGGCACAATCCATGCAGACAGAGGCAACCCGGAAGGGATTCGCATGGTAATCCGCCCACGTGGCCCCGCCCTCCTCCCACGATAGCGCATCAGCGTATTTCGAGCGCTGACCACATGTCCTATAATGTTAAACCATAACAAATCACCCGTGACGAGCAGGACAACTGTATGATGACCAAATCAATACCAGGCTCGCAGACCAACACTTTCAAAGGATTCCCGGAACCAGTAGGCATCCATCACGCGCAGAAACAGACAGTTAACAAATGATTACTTGGAAGAGCGGGCTGGGGTTGCCCTGCCTCCTACCCTGGTACCGTCATCAGCCTGAAGGTTTGTTCCCGGCAGCTAATGAAGACAGTAGGCCGCAGTGCCTGTCCCGGTTCCCAAAGGCCGAAGCAGACGTGACGTGTCTACTGAGGTGAGACTCGCAGTTGACGAGTTGGGGCTCAAATTTCACCCCACCCATGCCATCAGGCTTGGCCCGGCCATCTGGTATACTGAGCACTTTTCAGTAGTTTGCGGGCCAGTAGAATTTATCGTAGGGAGCCCCATACACCTGAGCAGATTTTTAATTCGAGCCCAGCCCCACCCACTATGTACTTTAAATCATTTATTCCTGTTTCATCTGCAGAATGGTGGCACCGATTCCAGTAAAGCGATAGGATCAGAAGCGGCATGTACATGAGCAGCCAGAAGCTGGGCCATACATTATGGATTTTCTTTGGCGTATTTCTGCAGTGAGAGAGACTTTAGGGATTTAAACCCCTAAATATGCACCCTCAGTCAAGCTTCCAGTGGTCTTCGGTATTCTGTTGGACACTGCAATCAAATGTCTGTATACGGCTGCCCCCAAAAACCACAGGAACACCGGAACAGACCCAATAGTCTGTAATCTGCCCCGGCCCAAGGTGGCACTCGGAGTAGATCCAGAAACACGGTTAAGGCATTTAAAGGGATTTTGTCCACTTCCTCCCCTGAGCTCTCGCCTGTTTCACGTTTGATTTCCTTTGGTGTCCTTTGCCCCATAGCTTTATGGGAAAGTGATGCCTTTCATAATACATCCAATCTGCCTGGACCGCCTGAGGGCAACCAAACACGGGGAAAACCTGGAGGTTCCTCTGA
>JABFEA020000085.1:2819510-2831196 GCA_019775915.2 Cyphomyrus plagiostoma
AAGCGAAGAGGTTCGAGGCAACTGCGCATGGGGAGCGCCAGAAGCGAAGAGGTTCGAGGCAACTGCGCATGGGGAGCGCCAGAAGCGAAGAGGCTTGAGGCAACTGTGCAAGGGCAGCACTAGAAGCGAGGAGGTTCAAGACAACGAAACTTAGTGTTGCTTTCAGGCTTACATTCCTCAGAGCCAGAACTAGTTCCTGGTACAGGGACACACACACTGCATGGAATACTGGACTCTGCAGAAGGGAGCAGGGCGTTAAAATTTATTGGGGAGATTCCTTGCAGTAACACTTCCGAACAAATGATTGGGGGGGGGGGGGACTTATGCTGTTGTTCCCTCCACAGCCCCCTGAAACCCATGCGGGAAACAGGGCAGCTGGGTCTGCTTCCGATACCCCCAGCCCCCAGGCAGAAACACTGGGCGATGAAATACCCTCAGAGTCCATTATCCAGGGGCTCGTGTGGGCTGCTCTTTATTAGTCATCCCTCAAAGACCCACAGCCCACGAAGACCCATGGCTGCAACCGGCGTGAGGTGAGCAGCTGCTGCTCTGGTCTATTGTCACCAGGGGGGGTTGGTTTTTTTTATTTTATGCCGAGGGAGGGGGGATTCACAGTTCAACACCACGACAGCCCAGGCGTTCACAGGGCTGTGGATGATTTCACACTTATGCTGTAGCATTAACAGTGTTGCACAAACAGAAAGCTGACGGATGGATCCGTATATATTTACATGTAAACAGCAGAAGTCCAGGTCAGTGTGGGAAATCCAACATCAACACCAATGTGAGGCCTGCATTCCGTGACCGACATCCTTCTCCGCTTCTATTCAAAAACTTAACAGCCAGGTTTATCACTCTCCCTTTTCACTCCCAAATCACTGTTGTTCCATCACTCTTGTCAATAAACAACGTTAATCAAACCTTACGCTTAAACACACTTAGATTCATATTGAGCATCTCCCTGATGCACATTCTGTCATAACAGCTCTGGAAAAAAAAGACAATATGTAAGCACCACAAAAAAAAAAAAAAAAGTTATTTTTGGTCAACTGACAAAACAGGAAATAGCGGTTGTTCAATAACAATGACCATTTTCACAGTAACCAACATGCCACTGCTTGGGTCCACACAGGAGAAATACCTCAGCAGGGTATAACAAGCAAGGGAGTACACACAGCACTGCAGAAGGGCATTTGAAAGGATACCTCCAGATCGGAGAGAATCCACATCACACACACAATACAGCTGTTGTACTAGAATGATCAGATCCAAGACTCATAATGTGGTATTAATATGAACCATGAATAGAGGAGGGTAATTCAGGTCCAGACCAAGATTTTGTTTCAACCAACCAGTTTAAATAAAAAGGTGTCAGTCACAGAGTACTCAAATAGTGGGTTGAAGCAAAATTACGCCTTGGACCTACCCACCACTGACCATGATGAAATACTGGTATTAATAGCATTAAGCATGTAAAGAAATTGCAGCAATGTCCTAAGTGCAGACAGTACAGAGTCAGCTCTGTCGCAGTCGACTGGTTCTTGTCTACAGTTATAGAAAAAGCTCCAGTCCAGGCACTCAAATACATCCCCGTCCCACAAATTAACCACAGCACCACAGAGTCTCTCCCTGGAGCCACATGAAGCTCAATCCTCCCGAGTCTACTGCCCCCACAGAGAGATACAGTTAATGCAGGCTCGGGGGGGGGGGGGGGGGCCCACTTCAGAGAACACAGAGCGCCAGCCTCGTCCTCGTCATGCAATGCGAGCGGCACTGGGGCAGGAAATGGCCTCTTCTCCGCGGAATTACGCACTCCACCAAACAGCTAGAGGCCGCCAGACACAGGCAGGATGTTGCCTGGCGACAGTGACCGGCCTCTCCGCAGCCGCAGGGAGGGGCGGGACGAGTCTCACGAGCTCAGTCACACGCCTCCCATCCTAACACATAATCCCCTAATCCGAGTGCACCGAGGTGTGGCCATTACAGCCCGGAACCGAGTCTACGGACGAAACAGGACCGGGAAAACCGGGCTCAGCACTAAAACAGAGACAGCCAAATAGGTTCCGGTCACAAGAACAGTACTTGGGATCCTAATTAATTACTAAAGCATCTCTGTGGTCCCTGCAGGCAGCCATAACCACTACTGGAGTACTGGGCTCTCTTGTTTTCCAAGATGATAAGGGATTAACACACATCCGTGATTCCACCGTGACCCAGAACGACAAAGGATTAAGGGGAGTGCCAACATATAACAGCACCGTCGGACTCAGGAGTAGAGCGGTGGGGGGCATGGGACTGACCTCTCGCTTCCCGGCGTCGTGATGCGGTAGAACCTGTGGCGAAGGTGGTGCTTGTCCCCATGGTAACAGGTGGTGCACAGGTCATAGTTGGTGCACTCTGCACACTTCCAGCGGATGCCGATGATTGGCTGCTGGCGGCAGGTGTCACACATGGTCCCGTCGTGCTTGATGCCTGAGATGGGGAATGGCAGAAGGGTTAGAGCATTGCATGGCCATCCAACAACGTGAGGTGAGGTCCAGGGGAGGGGGGTGCAGGTGGGACACAGTGAAGCTAATGAGAAAAACCAGAAATTTCCACAGATCCAGCATGACGGGTATTTGCCACGTAAGGCTCTGTCCTTATCTCCTTCACTTGTTTCAAAACATTTAGTCCAGCATTTACCAGTACCCAGAAGCACCACTCTGCATTTTTCCTGCACTTGGGGGGGGGGGAGAAGGTTGCAAGCCACCTTGCTGATTTCAGGACCCGTCCAAAGAAAATCTGAAAACATGTCATGTGTGCACCCACTTATTTTATTTTTATGTGGACTTTTTTGGCCCAAAATGGCCCCCTCACATTACACTTTTGGCAGTAACAGCTCAGTGGTGGGTGAAAACAGCTACTTTAATAGCAGGGAGGTCTGAATATTAGGCAAAGCAGAACTACCTACTGTACCTTTAGCTAAATACATGGTAAGACAGTTGCATAGCATTTCTCTGCACTGTACAAATGCTCCTTTACTTATGAACAAGTTATGTTACAAATGGCAGTTCATAACTTGAAATGTTCTGATGTCGCTATTCAACATCATTTTAAGGGTATACATAATTATAAAGCACTAGGATGCTGGAAGTTCACACGCTACGCTGCTGCGCGGTGGCAGTAGCGGCCAGAAGTCGTAGTAAGTGGAACTGGCGCGCAAAAAAAAGTCGTGGACAGGAAACGGGAGCCCGACGAACACAATTTGGACTTGCAGTCCTATTCGTTCGTATGTTTGAAGGTGCGTAAGTAGAGGAACGTCTTTACTTCAGAGGTGAGAGAGATTCAAACATCTGGACAGGAGAAATATCTGACAGAAGTTGGGGAGTGAAGCAAAAATGCACAAATCGACCACTTTGTTACTTAATTTAGACGATAGCAAAGGGCCACTGTCGGCCAGGCTGACAGCATCGCATTTTTGCACGAGTAAAGACAAGCTGAAGCAGGTGAGTGGGGCGCGCCTTAAAGGGCCAGGCCACAAAAATCTAGCACCGTGGTAACGTCGGCATGGAAGAGGGGGATCCTGTGTTGAGGTGATAACAGGCAGTGACCAGCAGAGTTGTGCAAAACACCACGATTCCGAAAAAAGCATCCTGCAAAACTTCCGAACTATCAGCGTTAATATCGCTAATAGGCAATACAACTGAGGGAAAAAAAAGAGCAACCAAGGTTTTAAAAAAAATAATAAAATTACACCCGATTTGTTCAGGACCATAGTAAGAGACTGGAACTGTAAAAACAGCTGGAATCGGGGGAGGCTGCAAGTAACGATCAAGCAGTTGATGAGGAGTGGGAAGAGCACCCCGTTGGTGGTGGCATAGCACAGGAGTACTACACAAGGCGCTCTGCAGCGTAAACGCTATGTGGCCAAGCTGCGTCTCTGCCAGTTGGCTTAGGGTTAGCAATTAGCACCGGACGAGCTGCACAGCTATTGTACAATGGACCTGGTCTCAGTCTCTAGAAGTATTTTCAGAGCAGGCAATTCTCCACAGACAATACGCACAAGGAAGGTGCACGCTTTCCTGAAAACACACACCGTCACCGTTATGTTGGAACTCATTCAAACATCTGGACAGGAGAAATATCTGACAGAAGTTGGGGAGTGAAGCTATCGTCGCCTTTTGGCTTACTCATTGGGGGGTCTTTACGTGGCAGAAATGTAAAGCGCATTGAGACAATGTAATGTTGTGATAATGCGCTATATAAATAAAATTGCATTGCATTGCATTCTGAATGCCTCATAACGGCAACCAAAACGCAGCCACTACTAAACGAACTATTGGACTACAGAGGAAATTCATCCCCTGGCAGAGACTTCAGATGCAGGAAGGGGAGAAGAGATACAACAATCACAGCCTTCATGTCACGTCAGAGAGAGGAGCGCGGCAGTGTCAGAGCCAAAAGAGCCACAACGGGCACAGCGGGAGGAAGTGGTTTAAACAACTAGTGACACTGCGGTCAGCGCGAACCAGCATCTGGCACAAATCCGGAAGCTAACAAAAAACCATGCTTTGTCTGCCTCTGAAACGACACCCTTGGCATCTTGTACACCAGCACAGCGCAGAGGGTAGAAGTAGACTTGGATTTTGTCTAATTATCAGCAGAAATAAAAAGCAAAAACAAATAAATGGTTCTGTTAGGGGGTCTCTCTGACTTGGCACTAAAACTTACCAAAAGAAAAAACAAAAACACAACATTGTTGAGAAAAAAAAAAACAGAGTGTGTTTTATTATATCCACAAATAATGTAAAACTGACAGTTTAGGGAAACAAAGATCATTTCAAAGATGCATCATTGACATTACATAATTATTAAAGTGATCATTTTTTGTACCAACATAGTGCTTTAGCCTGATTCCACTCAGCTTTTAAAGAAAATTTTAGATAAGGCCTACTTAGCCTATCTGCCAATGGTGGGGTGATAAATTTGGGAGCTTGCATCAAAAACTGTAAAAATGTAATGTCCTTACAAACATCAAAACGGCATAAAGATACATTAATATTACACCAATAACTTGATCAAAAAATATCGCTGTTTATTATAAGATCGTAGTCTACTCAAAGATATTTCTAACGCAAATAGAACAGTTTCACCTGAACATGAATAGATATTTCATTTCAGCGACATCTGCCCAAGTTTCGTTCGTCCCAGCCAGACATGGCCCTCGTGTGTTTCGTTTCTTCCAGCCGCAAGTTGTATTTTCGACATTTGACTGAATTTCAGGCCACAGAAAGTGACTTGAAACTTTCCTCTCCGTTTACTTTATGTAACTACCTTGCACAAAATAATTTGAATCATAAAATAAGATCGGATCCGGTGGATCTTAAATTAAATTGATGACTTGGTAGCACTTGCGGTGTCGGGGATTTTACCCACCGGTCGGCGCGCTGTCGTAGATCCGCACGTCGTAGGCGCCGGAGCAGCGGTAGTTGGCCGCGGTGCCGTTGTCCCACACCACCACCACCTCCTCGGGGCTCTCGAAGCTCCGCACCGTGCCGACGTGGCCCTCTCCCCCGTCCTGCTTCCCCCATTTCCAGTCCGGGCCCCTCACCACTCTTGCTCCTACACCTTCCATCATGATGCGATTATTTCTGCCGGTGGTCATTTACGGGCCAGTGCGAGGCGGTAAGACCAGCTTAATCGGGCTATGATGCCGCTTTTCGCCCCGTGGAGCCAGACAAGCAGCGGTAGACGCTCAGACAGCAGTTGTGCAGGTGGAATAGATCCGTGACACCGTCTGCACAGCGATTCCTCGTCTGGAAGGTCCGAGAACAGCTTTAAAAATCTTCACTCGGGTCAAAAGTTGTGAAGGTCCAGAAATATGGCAGATCGATCTGTAATCCTCAAGGGTTACGGGGACAATGGCACGTTAATCAGTCTTTGGTGGAAAAGGGGGTCGAGAAAATCCGTGGGCACCTTGCTGTTGACTGGACACAAAAGAAATCCCTGTAGGATCTCCGCAGTCCGACTAGACAGAGAGAGACCTGTGTTGAAGGAAGGGAAGGAAATTCTGCAACTTAATTAAAGCAATTAAAAAAAAATCAAAATATAATTCAGATCAACAGATCGATAAGACGGTGCACGAAATCGCCCCGTTTTGTTGACAATCATATGTAAACGAGTGATGCCCACTTAACCCAACACGCATGAGGAGCCGATAGACACATAATTAAGGGCGCAGCAGCCTTCTAAAGGATCTCCGTCGGGATCTCGCACATTGAGTTAAAAACACTCAACAGATGGATCCAAGTTTGACTGCACGATTCGGGTTGTTTTTTCGGCAGATCGTCCCTTTAACCAGGCGGGGATCCGGTTCCAAAGCGGTCAGTAGGGCTGACGCCCAGCACTAAACAAAGTCTGCATTTTTTTTTCGGCTACAAACTTTCGACGCTACAAATCGTTATTTTTAAAGGCGGCGTTACGGGTGCAAGTGTATATCACCCGAATTTGCTTTTTTAAAATGCCGTTTATTCGCTTATTTTCTTTTGGGGGGAAAAATAAAACACACCCACAATTTTTCTTACCGGCCCAGTACGTAATAGGATCTTTGTATTGATGTCGCTTTTCCACAGAATTCAGCATCGGAACAGAGCCTTTCCCCCCTAGAGCTCCCCGCAAAAGGCGAGTTTCTCTTTACGACGAAAGGTTTTCTTATTTCTGATTCATTTACACGCTCGCCGGGCGACGGCCGCTCGCACCCAAGTCGCCACGGACCGGCTACCCTTCCGAAAAATCCCCCCCCCGCCGCTGACACAAAACTCCAGACGGACGCGTCGCTATTATTGTCAATCAGCCCCAGCGGCAGGCGGAAGAAGAGGAAGAGGAGGAGGACGAGGCTGCGCGAGAGCGAGCCGCGTACGTCTTCCGACGTAACGAGGCGACGCAAAAACTGGACGTGCGTTGGGGCGCCACTATATACGGCTAGCCAGTTAGCCTAGCCGGCAGCGTGCACTGATTGTCGGAGCTCGAACGTCAATACGGAACCATACGGCACCTCGAAATCAATACACAATAAAGAAATATTTACAAGAAAAAAGTCTATGTTTCAATAAATAAAGAAAGCATAGCGAAGCGTGTGTAATTATTTACAGGTAACTATATAGACGAAATGTAATCTGTGTATGTATGTAGAATATATTTCACTTAATAGTGATATGAGAATTCGTGTCAAACAGAAATTCAAATATTAATAGGTACATATGGTTATTTTAGCTTTATTTATACAAGAACTGTATTTTTGGCTGTTCTTTTAAAAAATAGAGAACTTTTTAACAGAACTTACACATTACCCAGTAAAATCAAAAATTGGTTTAAATAATTGAAAGGTTTTTCATTCCTCCACTGCTGATAATTAAAGGTGGTGTAATTTGCTATTTGAACCGACGGATGGCAGCATGAGATTACCTTCTGTTATGATTGGCTGCATTTCTACGCTACAGGAGTCCTTTATTGGGGTCTGCATTTTGCTAATCAAAAAGTGAGATATATGTCAAACATGTGGAATTTAAATGGAATTTAATGATAAGTGTTGCACTGAATAATTATCCGATTTATATATATATATATATATATATGTCCCGTTTCACTCCAAAGGGACTTAAAGGGATTTGGTTTAAAGCAATATTCATTTTAAAAAGCAGACACAATCATTTTTAACAGAAATAATAATGTTTACACGGTAATTGTTGATGGTTTGATTAATAGTCATATATCTTTAGTAGTTTTGGTTAATGTGTATAATATGCTAGATTTTAAAATTGCACTTGATGCATGTTATGTATGTATAAATCATCCATCCATCCAGTTTCCAACCCGCTTATCCTACTGGGTATGTATAAATCATATATAATGTAAAATATAGCCAAAAAACACACTGTCAAAATAGCAAGTAATACTGCAACCTTTCCCAAGGGAAGTAATTTTAGAGTCTCGGTTCCTTAGGTTCAGTACTATATTACAAAAATGTATGCATGACCAGTTAGAAATTAATGTTAGTTGTAAAAAACAGCAGTGTAAAAACTGCTGCATTGTTGCATCACAGGCAAGTGAGAGAAGCAGGTGGCGTGACAGATAGAGGTAAACACATGGTGTGGGTGGGAAAAATACTCTTTTATTAGTACCTTAAAAAAAAACAGTAGGGCATTTCCACCTGTATCTTTTGTAGTCACTCAGTTATAGACTGAGGCCCTCACAACTCTCAGTGAGCTCATGGGCAGACACTTATCAGGTGGGTGGTTACCGCATAGAATGATAGGAAAGGGGCCGGGTCAGGCTCATCCAATCCTCTACCACCATATACTATGTAGTCCCTTCGCTTAAGGGTTGGACGTCCCACTGACCCTAAAGGCACATACACTCCAACAGCAATAACCAACCCATCCTGACCAAACTTAGACTAGGCTATGGTCGCCATATGCCCTGTTCTGGTGGCCCGAGGCCTGCCCCTGTTGCTTCCTGACAAGCTGGCGGACCATTTCCATGCGCTGCTGAAGCTCCTGTGCATACGACGGCCCCAGCTCTCCTGCTAGGTCTTTGTCCACAGGGCTTCCAAAATGGCAACTCCACTGGTGTCCTCAAGCGCCGCTATCCCAGCATCTGGACAGACCTGAAGCAGACTGTTGTCGGTGTCCAACCAGCTGGGAGGCCCTGGTCAATCCCTGGAAGTAATCCTGGCCAGGCAAGAGAGATGGCGGAGGCAGTGTCATTCAGGGCCCTGCAGCGTTGGTCCTCAATTCTGCAGGGCAGGTGTGGACCCCTTAGGTCCCCAAGATGGCCCACTGGGTTGACCAAAGGCAATCCCTTCACTGCTCCACCTTGTTGTTGATTCCCAGCCCCTCTGGGTGGGGTTACAGACAGTCTTGTGCTTTATGGACCTTTTTTCTGGCATCACCAGTAGGTCATCTGTCGCTGCTTGGCCAGCCGTTGAGAATCCGGCAGACAGCTGCTTGCTCCTCTCCCTGACCTCCAGCATCAATGGTCTGACAAGCTTGGTTGCTGATGGGGGCCTCACAAGGCACTGAAAACATTTCCACACTCTTTGCTTCCGCTAGTACCAGTTCCCAGGTGGGAGGTGCGGCGAGCTGGATATGGTGCTGGAGCACCTCTGGGGAGTGGCCCTTTAAGAAGGCCTGCAGTGCCAGCTCATCCTGTAGCAACTTCAGGTAGTCAGAATAGGTCTCCCGGACCAGGGTGTGAGGTCAGCAGCCAAAGCACCAAGAGGATCCCCTTGTCCTGGCGTCGGTTCACTGGGAGTGGGTGCTGTTATGTTGATGTACTGCAGGATGGGGAAACAAAAATATATGGTAGTTTTTCCTCACTTCTTTCTCAACTCAAGACTTGAGTTGAACATTTAAATGAAAATAACGCAGTGGCACATCACAGAGAAGGGAGAAGGAACAGATTTACTGACTCAGAAGGAAACACACCAGTGGCTAGAGGACCAAAGGATAACTATGGGTGTGACAGGTGGCAGCCCAATGATCTTCCACTTGGTGAAGATGAAGAAAGCCTGGAAATAAAACATCAAGCGATGACAAGTCTGTACTTACAAGGGACAGGGAGGGGAGTCTAAGACTAATGGCTAAAGTTCTCTTATGTTGTTCAGAAAAAGGAGATCAATGCCACGCCTGCTCCCCCCATACCAGAACTCTAGAAAAGGTGGTCATATCTGTTTGTTCAGAATGACCTTTACATGCACTTCCAAGTATAGACAGATATTCCAATTTTATCCAAGCTGGAACAGTCCTTCTATGAAAAGGGGAAAAAAATTGTTCAGCATTCTGAGCTGAGCCAACCCAATAAATGACATAAAGACTGTCCTCTCCTAATGTAAAGATATGCCATAACACTCCAAATGCAAAATGGTACTGTCGGGCTATTTGTTATTGTCTCTAAGATACCCTAAAGTAGTTTCTGTTATGCAGGTTTCTGCTGTTCCTGCTGTGGAAGGGAAGACTTTCAACCTGCCAGAAGACTCAAGCCTACCATACATACTACAGTGGACATTTTGTATCCTCCTGAGACCACACCCATTCATTTATGTCCATTGTAGTGGACATTTTGCATTTGTATCTATATTTTCACTGATGTAAGGAAACATATTTATTCCTGTTGTGCACTAAAGAGGGCATGCCGTAAAGTGAAAAATAAAAATAAATTTGAAAAAATCTAAATTGTAAGATGTCTTATTTCCTCCAAAGACAAATAACCTAAAATTGAAGGACACTTTTTTCTTTGGGTCTCGGGAGGATATAGTAATTACTTTAGCACTGATTATTCCAATATCATACCTTAAATATGAATAAACCTTGAGTCTGATAATGGAGTCAGTTTATGTTTTTTATGGGTGCTTACTATTAAGCATTATGAACTACTAATATAATAATAATATATGCTCAATTTCCATTTTAGGTGACACACTGATGGCCATACAGAAGTGGATGCTAAGCTTTAAGACCCAAGTGGAGTGTTCACCCCCAACCTGTATGTCTGGAACTGCAGGAGTCTTTGCAAGTTTCTACAACATTAGCTTTGTATCTCAAGAAGTGGTAACATAATGGTTAGAGAAATGCATTTGTAATTGAAAGAATGCTTGTTCAAATCCCTGACTAGCAAGGTGCTGCTACCTGGGTGCTGAATTAGCGGCCCCGTGCTTTGTCATGACGTCACACTTGGGACACGTTTCATTGTTTTGTGGTGTGTCAGCAGTGACCGCTGATCTTAAGAAGCTACATTACCCCTTGAATTTCTACAAAGGTGAAAAAAAGACTTTTGTGTCAATATTGTTGTTCTTTTAAAACGTGTCAAAATGATTCAGTCTTCTAATTATTTATTTTCTGATTGGTCCCACTTATTCTATGCTATGTTATTCTGAGAGAACTATTTTTATTATCAAATACTTCTTCATGGCAAGTTGAGTTACATGGAATGTAATTTCTCTGAGAAACAATAATAACATCATCTTTAAGCGAAAGCATTTTATTTTGTAAATTAACAATTATAGACAAAAGTTATTTGTATTTATTTGATTCTATATTTATTTGACTTCTGCATATATATGTGTTTTCTGCGCATCGGTACAGAAAATGGTTCTAAAGCCTATCATGGGAAGGATATCGGTAAAATGTCTGAAGGGGTGGTCCAAGAAAAGTCGTCATCCCTTAATCTGCGTGTTGGCTCTCTTCTGCCAAAACTAGCAGATTTCGAGTGGAATTTAAATGAACACATTCCAGGTGAGACAGTGTAGCATCTACAGTCACCTAAGTAATCTGAAACAATGTATTGTTTTTCAAAGTTTTCCTTGTAAATGTGTCCAAATCATTGTAATTCACAGATCTACCAAAGAAACATAATATTTTTATTAATGTCGAGGAAAATTTTGTTATGGGTTATATCTTCATACAGTAATTTTCTATATTTGTTCCTAGTTTTATTTATGCTCTGCTGAGTAGAAGTAATTCTTCTGAAAAGTCACTTTATAAATCTTAACAAACACTGATGGTCATGTCTGGTATTTACCTTACATACGCACAAATGTTCAAATATTCCATCACTTATTATTGTTAGGATATATAGCGGGAATTGCAGAATATGACTAAAATAATTTTCGCTATCCAATAACAATGTCTTTTTGTAAACAGCTTTGTAG
>JABFEA020000085.1:2851026-2865715 GCA_019775915.2 Cyphomyrus plagiostoma
CCGCCTCATATCGGCGAGATGGATATTTTAAGAGATATTTAGCATAAACACTGCTAGAAAGCCAGATGAGATGAACAAAACGAGATGCTATTCGGTGCCTGTAAATATTTCCTTAGTGTGTGAGTGTGCGCAATGGGAGATGTGCTGAGGAGATAATCTGCTGAAACCACTGAAGTAGAAGTCTGCACGCTCTGATATGTGACCTTATTCGCCAACCGAAGCCCTTGGAAACTGCGAAGAGCAGAAGGTCTTCTTTGCAGGTGTGGCTTCCGGGCTGCAGCACCTGTTTTCCACACATTGCAGGAGAGATGATCCAGCAATATAAAAAATGTCATGTACACACACATTTATGGGTCTGAGGTGCTCCCATATACACACACCCAACCAAAACTCTCAGATATATAGATTTGAGGTTCTCACACACACACACACACACACACACTGTCATGTAGTGTACTGGGCACAGCACACTAGGGCTGTATTTCCCAACCCAGGCCTCAGGACCCCCCAGACAATCTACGTTTTTGCTTCCTCCCCCTCCCACAAACCTATAACAGGTATTCGGTGTTCCTGATTGGCTGGGAGCTGGGAGGGAGAGAAAATGTGGGCTGCCCCAGAGGACTAGATGGGGAAACACCGACCTAGAATGCTACGATCATTGACCCCTCGATTGCTGGTTCGAGTCCCTACTCCTATACCACAGGCAGCTGATCGCACCCCAAATCCTACAATAATTAACACTTTGGCAGCTTATTCCCCAGGTTCTATATCCAACAGGCCTGAGACGCATGTCCATCTCGTAACATAACTGTTGGACTGGCAGCCTGTCAAGGGTCTGCCCAGCCTTGGAACCCGTGCTGTCTGGGATGGACTTCAAGGCTCTCTGCAGGGTTAAACGCTACATCGCGCCCGTCTTCAAGGGAAGAGAAACAACCACTTTTCCCTCCCAGAAGGTCTTAAGGTGCCTTCTCCTGATGTAACGCAGCTGAGATGTTGGTCATCTGAATCCGCTGACTTAGCGTTGATGCTGTAATCAGGACAGCGGCCTTGGGAGAGCAGAGGAAGAGTGGACATCCCTCACGGCCCCAAAATTACCGTTAGCGGTAAACATTTTCTTCGGTATTACTTTGTCCGTGAAACACATTTTACGTTCTGCGTACTTTGTAACCCCACAACTGTTTCCAAGATAAGCTGATAGGAGATGGATAATTGGACATACCTTGTAACATTTTCACCTAGCTGACTCCCTAGGACAAAAACGTCTCCCTAGGATAAAAAGCAGAGTCTCACTGGGGACCAGGGCTATTAAATGACTCCTCTTAATGGTCATAGCTAGATCAACCGTGTCCGACTAAGCTTCGGGGCATGTATGATAGGTGCAGTGCCGAGTTTTTATAAAATCCAGAGATGTGGAAACTGCTCCCCCTGCTGTCTGCATGTATGTTGACACATCCTTCTGTTTTTGCGTGGCCGCGTAGCAGAAGTATCGCTGAAGACGGTTTTAGTCATTGCGGCTCTAACAATACTTTCTCACACAAAAAACTCTGTCACTACATATGAGAATTACAAAAAAATCAATTTCTGAATCAAGTGGGCATTATGTGATCAGTTCAGAAAGCAAAACTCTTTCCCCATCTGTCTGGAAATTCAGTGTAAGGTAATACTTTTTGTGTGTGAATACTTAAATAATAACTTGGCTGGTTTTTAACAAATACTAAAAATACTAAAAACTGTACCTCTTCCTGGGGATTTGTTAATGACACATAACGTCAGTTCTGATATACAAATGTCCATTAAAAGTCTATGCTGTCTACTTAAGTCTATTACTACATAAAAACAGTCCATTTGAACAGAGCCCAGGAAATGACCATCGGGATGTTTAGGAAATTGATACTTAATATCTAGCCCCCGGTTGGTGGCTAAATCAGACTGACAGCAAATTCTTGGGCTGCCTATTGTTGCCAGTCAGCCCCTGCCTACAGATAATATAGAAAGTCAGAACCAAAGATAGATTATCAATATTAGGAGGTTTGCAAAGTAAAAAAAAACTTTGAGTTTATTAACAATGCTGTATGGTAGCATGTACAATAAGTATTAATACTGTCCAGGTGTTGGGGCCTTTACTGTGACATCACTGTATGGGAACCTTATGTTATATGAATCCTCTCCATCCATCCATCATCAGAACCACTTAATCTCCACTGGGGAGATTACTACTACTTGGGGGTGTGGGGGCATCCACTGGAGGTATTTATTTCTATGCTGATGCGAGCTTATGGGAGTTTTACTTCCACAAAGTCGTTCTGAGGGCAGAACGAAAAATGATTGGTTTAGAGAGATAACCAATCAGACTGTTGAAGAGGTGGGTCCAAGCAACTATAGGAGGCAGAACCTACCAATCTGATGTCTTGGGCCCACCTCCTCTACAATATGATTATCTCTCTGAACGAGTCATTTTTGTGAGTAAAACTCCATTTATTTTTATTTGATTTATTTTTATGTATTCTGCATAATTTCATTGCCTTTAATTTTCTTTATGTATCTGCGTTCTCTCTCTTAACGGTGTGGATCTCGAGGTCGGGGAGGATGCATCGATGTAGCACATTTCCATACCCACCACATGATGAAACACCTGGGGACCCAGTCGGCGACCCCCCAGGTATACAGACGATTCAGAGCCTCCATTGACTCCGTGAAGATCCACAGGGCAGTGAAAAAAAAGGGCAACACTGAGCCGGTGTCCTCGTCTCTTCCAAACTAACTTACACAATGCAGAGAGAGTGAATTCAGCTGGTTACGCAAGTTTGAGCAAAACATTTGGTCATGTTGTGGTCAAAAACAAAAATATATATATATATAACAACAACGACAAATACAATCAGAACATCTTCACAGTCACATTATTACATTCATCAATTCCGACCAAAACTAGGTGATTTCTACAGTCAAAACTTGAAACGGAAAGTATGAGGTAGGCGAGGCGGACTGGCAATATTGAGCCCGCTGTATTGACAACACTATGCATAGGTACATTTAAAGAAGATCCACAAAAACAAATGCAGTGTCCTCCACGTCCAGACATGATTATCAGCACAACAAAGGCGATCTCAGTAGTTTGATTGTTTTGGAAAGGGGGTGAGTCTAATTAATAATGACTGCATTAATGATTTTTATACTTCGCATTATCTTCTCTGGCTGGGAAGAGTCTGTCAGCAGCAGTTTCTCAAAGTCAAGCTCCTTGTACAGTCCAGACTACAATTGTGCTTCCACAGCAAGTGGGGCGTCTCCTGGCCGCACTGAATCCAGCCACTCTTAAACATGCCGTCTCTGATCGACCCGATAGAAACCCAGACATGGTTTTAAGGGAAACAGATGTGGTCAAATTCAAGGAAAAGAACAAAAAGCCAACATGATTATTACTTCGATAAGCTCACACAATAAATAAGATTTTCTCTACAAATCATTTGATTTTCATTTTAAATAATAAAAAAAGAACACAACTGGGAAGCAAGACATACACAAATGGTTAAAACGACATCTAGGTAGACTCTTTGTGTTGGTGGTCACAGAATACTGAAATGTACCTGAAAAACATGATAGCAAAAAGTGACTCGATTACAAAACATGAAAACCTATACTTATACAGGGCTGATTTAATATATTATACTACACTTTTTAAAATTTGAAACACTGCTTTTCATTCTTGATACATTCCCCATTGACTTCCACATCTCCAAACACTCAGTAAATGACAGTCTCCTTCCCTGATTGGTTAGAAGGATTCACACACTACTGTCTCTTTGTTTAAGAGTGACATGTGGAAACAATAACTGACTGACCTACAACCCCATTACGGCAAATGTCTTTGGTCTACCCTGTGGATTTATAAACTCTTAAAAATCATACGATATCCATCAATCTGCCAATCATCAGTCTCCGCTAGCAACAGGAATGTCTCTTTACTGGCTTGACTTTATTTTCTGCTTTGTGTCATTACTGTTCTGCACGTTTTGGAAAGTCGGGAAAGACAGAGCTTGGGGAAGTCATTGATGCCATGATGTAACTGAACTCTGAGTACAGAAGCCGGAACTGGACTTCCTGGCAGATCTGACGCATCTGGGGAATCCAGCCTTTCCCAGTCAACTAGCACAGTTTGGGTTCTCACAGGCTTCTTTGTAGGCCCATGTGATGGAATATTCCACCTTTGTTCACCCAGTGAATTGACCCACTTCTGATGAGAGAGGACCGCTGTAGGGCATCCAGTGACCAGTCCCATCTTAACTGTCGGCAATATTTGAGCAATATGGGACCGTTAGGCATCACATCACGTCCTGTTTTCCTGCAGAGTGAATGTGGCTGAAGTTTGTACCCATTTTGTATTACATTGATAGATCTCTTACCCAGTAGGTGGCGATGTTGGTGAAGGGGGGAGGGGGGTTGGGTACAAGGCATTGTGCACAATGACACAGAAATGCCCAATGTTCCATATATATAAACACCCAATAATTCCATATATACTATCGTCTTGAAACCCCTGAGATAAAGTGTACTGTCAACTGGACATTCAAGGACCACAAGAGTAAACCTGTGGTTTATAATACTCAAGGTGAGTCTTTCAAAAAAGATAATAACAAAAATAAACATTTTGTTCAGCTTCTGAAAAGCTGGATGAAAAGAAACTCTGTCTCGTAGTCTGACTTGATTTTTTTTTTGTGCATAGCTGAGGGCGACACCCTGATTTGCAGTCAGGCAATGTTTGGGGTGCATTTGGGGTCCTTGCAAAACCTAGATCGACTGGTAACTCTCCGCCAAACAACTACCAGAAGTAGTGCAATAGCGAAGGCCGTGTCCCGCTTTACTGGAACAAGGCCCGCTGCCTCTGCACGAAGACGGGAGGGTGAGGGTGCTGGGGGGCCGGGTTCAGATGTGGCGGCCCGTCAGGAAGTAGAGTGGCCGGTCTTCAGAGGCGTTGGCGGTCTGGAACTCGTCGCGGAGCCGGAACTGCCATTTGTCCTCCAGTTCCAGGCGTACGATGGTTTGACGCAGGGAACTGCGGTCCTGACAGATCACGCATAAGGTGGCACCTGGTGGGGAGGGACAAGAGTGCCATCATCCAGCATTTATTCTATGCATATGAATAAATCAGGCTTAAGCAGTCTACATGGATTGCCATGCTGCCATCTTTGAGATTGTCTTTGCTCAGTACATACCTTTGAGAAACCTGAATTTCTTGAGGAGGTCCGACACCACGTGGGAATCGCAGAGGTAGAGCAGGAGCCCGCTGAACAAAAGCCCTGCGTGGTCTGGGTTGAGGGAGTGGGACCGGGAGCTCACGTAGCACACTGCCACCTAGTGGCCAGATGGAGTCACAGTACCCAATTTGTCAATGCTACACATTCCGTTCACATTGTTGAGTCAGAGATGCCAGTTTGCCTACCAGATGTTTTTGGACTACCGGGAGTACCGGGGTGACACAGGGATTCAGTCTCCATACATAGCATTTTACCCCTTATCCTTAAGGGATGTATACAGGGGTGGGGCCAAAGGAGCACTGGACCCAGCTGAAAGCTAATAGGCCCCTGCAGTGTCCCCTTCCTGTCAAAACGTATCGCAAAACATATCATTGGCTAATGATAAGGTTGGCCCTTCTGTTTGAATTATGGCCCCTCTTGTGACCACCACCTTAAAAAAAACCCTAGGGTTGCCCCAGGCTTTCTCAGGGACACAATATAAAACCTATAAATAACTTAAGATCTTTTCCATGGCTATGAAGCTTTTTAACTTCTTGATGTTTTTAATGATGATCCTGAAAGAAAAACCCTCAGATCAGAGCCAGCGGCACTCAGAGCATCTGGGATTGGCAGGGCTGGCCACAGATGGGTGAGGATAGGAAGAGATAGGCGAGGCTAGCCAGAGATAGGCGGGGCTAGCCAGAGATGGGCGGGGCTAGCCAGAGAGGGGCGGGACTCACCTCTGGGCCCATGCTGAGGTAGCTGTCGAGGGACAGCACCGGGTGTCCGGTGTTACGCACAGCCTTGGGGAACAGCTTATGGCCCCGGAGCTGCAGAAACCTCTCCAGCAGGAGGTGAGGTGGGGCAGCCAGGCGGGTGTGCTCGCTGTCCGGAGCGCACACGTACTGGGAGGGGCCCACAGGGGTGGGGCTAGTGGGGGCGGGGCCATCTGATGTCTGCAGAGTGACACATAGAAGAAAACAAGACAGGTGAGAGGGGGTTGGACTCTTTCACCTGGTTAAAACATCCAGTGAGGGTCCAATGTAGAGAAAATAACAGGGCCAGTTATACTACAAATTAAACAACACTACAAAATCCAGTCCATCCATCCATATGCATCCAATAATCTCCCAGGTAGCAGAAGATGGGGGAAACCCCAGATCAGATGCCTGGAAATCAGCGCCATCCATCCATTCACAAGCTGCGACACCCAGTGAGGGTTGCAGTAAATCTGAATGGTTAGCGGCAAAATATACTGAATGTCTGCTGAATGGATCAGTAGACAGAGTCAGCTTCCTACTGACATTGCTGTAACCCAGGGCAATGCTCCCGCGTGTGGTCGGGTAGGGTGGGCTGGGGGGTTACCGGGGCCTCGGGCCGGACGAGGATGCCCCTGTGTCCTCCTGTTGGGATGTGTTTCTTCATAAGGCTGAAGTGGTTGAAGCGGCAGAGTAGCAAGTGGCTGCTGTTGGCCCTGAGGTTGAAGTCGACTTCCTCGCAGGTGTACCTGCACGGGGGTGGGCCGAGAGTGCATTTAAAGGCGGAGCCAGGGGAGGGTTGTGGGTCCTGGGGTATGAAAGACAAACCACACCCACACGGAGCCCAGGACCTCACCGGTGCAGGTCGTACTGGACTCCCTGCGTCAGGTCCACGTTGAGCATGAGCAGGTCCTGCAGGTGGCAGCGTGAGAAGGGGGCGGCGGGGGGCCGGGCGGCCAGGCCGCTGCTCCAGCGACGGAGACCACAGGCGGCGTATAGTGCCACCTTGGGTGTGGCCTCCATGTGCTGCAGCACGGCCTTCAGCGAGACGTTGGTCACCTCCGCCACACCACTGCGGAAGAGGGCAGGGGGATGGTAATGCACAGGACGGGTTCTGAGGGCACGCCCATACTGGGTCTGATGGTGCTGACCCAGAGCGAGTCACGCGTTTTCACAATGTCTCAGCAAAACGATTTTCTGGTGTGAATCGCACGTTCGTTTATTCAGCCCCATGTTCGAGTCCCACATGAATCTTCTGTTGTACTTTTAGGTGAAGCATATGAACAAGTGAAACAATAAAGCGATCTTGGATATATTGGCATCTGCTACAGTAGTGTTTCTCAACCCAGTCTTCCAGGACCCCCAGACAGTACACATTTTTGGTCGCCCCCTGCGGAACCAAAGAATCAAGCAGTCGAGAAGACCAAATTCTGGGTACAGGTCTGCTGGGAAGCAGCAAATATGTGGACCTGATATAAATGTTATGGTTACATGTGGTTAGGGTATTTCCCCTGGGGAAAGGGGAGGCTTCACTGGGCCGGCTGCAGTACCTGCTGGGGCCTCCGGGGTGGTGCGAGTGCCAGAGCACACAGGAGTCGTCCATCATGACCACGAAGGGCCACACGTCCAGCTGCTGAGGGCCCTGAGCACGCCGCCGCTGCTGCTCCAGCTCCAAGTTGTGGCATGAGAGCTCTTTGATCATGAAACGTGCAGCACCTGGGGGGAAGGGCAGTTACAGGAGGCTGTCAGCAGGGTCTGTAATGCGAAGTCTGTCTCACACGGGGTCTCACAGGGAGTCTCACAGGGCTCACAACATGGGGTCTCACTGGGGCTGCGACATGGGGTCTCACAGGGCCAAGGCACGGGGTCACACACGGGGTCTCACAGGGAGTCTCACAGGGATCACAACATGGGGTCTCACTGGGACTGTGACACTGGGTCTCACATGGGGTCTCACAGGAAGTCTCACAGGGGTCACAACATGGAGTCTCACTGGGGCTGCGACACTGGGTCTCACATGGGGTCTCACATGGGGTCTCACATGGGGTCTCACATGGGCCAAGGCACGGGGTCTCACACGGGGTGTTACAGGGGCCATGACATGGGGTCACACACTGGGTCTCACATGGGCCAAGGCACGGGGTCTCACACGGGGTGTTACAGGGGCCATGACATGGGGTCACACACTGGGTCTCAAATGGAGGCTTACAGGGACTGCGAAACAAGGTCTCACAGGGGGTTTAACTGGGGCTGTGACACAGGGTTTTACATAGGGTCTAACAGGGGCTATGATATGGGTTTCATACAGGGCCTCATAGGGGCCACAACACAGAGTTTCACACGGGGTCCCACAGGGGCTGCAACACAAGGTCTCAAGCAGAATGCCAGGTTACTTATGGTACCCTAAGGAGTAAAAGGCCTCAGCACTAACACTGACCCACTCCAGCGCTGTTGAACATGGCGGGCAGCACCAGCAGGACGTGGTTGGGCCAGTACTTCCTGTACAGAGGCATCTCTTGCTCCTTGATCACCAGGATGTGTAAATGGGCGGTGCCCTCCATAGCGTGGTATATGTTGAGCAAGCCGTGCTCCTGGCGTCCCGTGGTGGGGGTGAAGATGGGGCTCTTTATCAGCTCTGGGCCCTACAGCAGACAGACCATCAAACTCACACTGCATCATATTAATACAAGAACAAGCTACCACTGCAGTGCACTGCATCACTCTAACACAGAGACAGCCAAAGCATTACTGCAATGCACCAATGCATCACCCTCACACACACAGCGACAGACTGGCACTGTAATACACCTTACTACTGTGTGACATACAGACAGAACATCAATGCAGTGCACTGCATCACACTAATATACAGATAAACCAGCCACCGCTACAGTGCATCACTGTACCACACTAACACACAGACAGACGGACCATCACTGCAAGGCACTACATTACAGTAACACATGGATAAGACAGACCATCACTGCAGTGCACTGCCATAGTTCCACTGTGACACCCCAGAGATACCCAAACCATGAGAGTTAGCATGTGCTAACGTGGAACAGAATGAGCATTCGGCTAACAAGCCGTACATTCTCTTACAACCCCAACGCTCCCACCTTGTCAGAGACCAGCGGCAGACGCAAGCTCTCCAGGTGGCCCCCATGTGGGCTGAACACGAAATACTGCTCCTTAGTCTTGGGGATGACAAAGTGGAGATTCACCTCCTCCCCCAGAGTGGAAGAACAGAAGGTAAATGCATGGAAAGTGCAGTCAAGGACCTGGAAACACACAAGGATCAGCATTACTCCACATTCGTGCATTCATTATACCCTGAATTGATCTCCGAATCTAAATTCACTTCTGATTCAGTTCACACCTGTTTTAATTAAAACCAATGTTTCTATTTAAACTCTTTAAAACCCAACAGTCTGAGCAGATATGTGGGAATACTCTCACCTCAGTGGCAGGGCTGGCTTCCGTGTAGTGCTGACACTCCTCACAGCGGTGAAATGCATTATGGGCAGCGAATTTTGTCAGCATGACTGACATTGTGTCACGCTTGACAGGAGTATCCTGTTTGCTGTCTGAGGTCTTCTCTGCACACAGACATACACACAGTGTAATCTGTGTCAGTCAAAAATCAATCAGGCAAACATATCTTCTTAATTAAATTGTTGTCAAATGGGGACTAATGACTAATTAAGACAAACTAATAAATCACAAAAACATTTTTTTACCCAATAAAGATTTTGGCATGTTTTCACAGTAGACTGGACTGGCCATCTTGAATTTGGGGTCTCGAGGACAAAGGTCAAAAGGAAGTTTCTCGAACACTTCCACGTCGGGCCAATTCGTGCTGGTGACGTCTGACTCTTCAGAGATACCTGGGGGATGGAAAGCATGAGAGATGTGTCAACAAACAGGTGATCACAACATATTATGGAGCACTTTAGCAGTGTGGCTAAAGTGTGTATATTACATTGTGGGGACCAAATGTCCCCACTATTTGATAAAAAGCTGTTATTTTGATGTTGTGGGGACCATTTTTTCGGTCCTCACAAGAGGAAGCTTAATTTAATTAAATTCCGTGAATGCAATAAAAAAAAATTAAAAACACCAAAAATTTTGTATTTTGATTGGTTACTTATGGTTAAGGTTAGGGCTGGGTAGGGGATGAGGTTGTCATGGTTGGGATTAGAGTTTTTCCTGTAGAAATGAATGGATGGTCCCCACAAAGATATGAATACAAATGTGTGTTTGTGTGTCTGTCAGCTATCAATTGTCATGACTATTTCAAATGGGTTTAAGGATCATTTGGAATTCTGAACAGAAATGAGCAAAGTCTCTCCCTACCCAAAAAAAGAGTGAGTGTTAGTGTTTCCGTGAATGTGTGTATAAGCATGTTACCTGTCTCCCCGTCCTCCTCGTCATAGACATCCACCTCCAGCAAGCGGATCAGCATGCGCGATAGGATGCGCAGAAACTGCAGGTATGCACCGGTTTTCCCCACCTGCAAGGAGCGTGGCAGCATTGAATGTGACGCACTCTCCCCCAACACTCACTAATACTGACAGGGTGTAACTCTCTCTTTCCCTTAACACTCACTAATACTGACATAGCATAATACCCTCTTCTTTAACACTCACTAACACTGACAGAGTGTAACTCTCTCTTTCCCTTAACACTCACTAATACTGACATAGCATAATACCCTCTTCTTTAACACTCACCAACACCGACAGAGTGTAACTCTCTCTTTCCCTTAACACTCACTAATACTGACAGGGTGTAACTCTCTCTTTCCCTTAACACTCACTAATATTGACATAGCATAATACCCTCTTCTTTAACACTCACTAACACTGACAGAGTGTAACTCTCTCTTTCCCTTAACACTCACTAATACTGACATAGCATAATACCCTCTTCTTTAACACTCACCAACACCGACAGAGTGTAACTCTCTCTTTCCCTTAACACTCACTAATACTGACAGGGTGTAACTCTCTCTTTCCCTTAACACTCACTAATACTGACATAGCATAATACCCTCTTCTTTAACACTCACTAACACTGACAGAGAGTAATGCCGTTTATCATGTCTTAGTCATGTGAAAAAAAAGGACACGAACACTGAGAAGCATCCAGAGATCTTCTGTGAAGGTACTCAGAGGGTCACCGTGCTGGGGGGGAGCGGGGTTCTCTTGCCTGAGGGGGTCCGCTGAGCAGCAGTCGCCGGGGGTGTGTGGGGGCGGGGCCGTCAGGGGCGGCCTGGTTATTGAAATCGGCATGGTGCTGTCGGGCGCTGGTCCAGCGGCGGTAGTACAGGGACTGTTCTGGCCCTGGCAAGTCAGGGGACAGGGGGGGACGCAGCGAGCTGGTCCAGGCCACATCAGCGTGGGGGAGCAGGGAGGACGAGTGCAGGCGGCCCAGCGGCTCCCCCGCCAGGAGCCCGTGGGCGGCCCGGGACAGGATGACGACGCGGGGCAAGCCAGGTGACGGAGCAGGGGGGGTGGGGCGTGGCCCCGTGGATGAGGAAGGGGAGGCAAAGGTGGAGGAAGGTGACACAGAGGAAGAGGGGAGCGGGGCCGGTTTGGCAGGCAGCAGCTGACTGCCCTGGGAGTCACATTCCTGCTTGACTTCCTCTGCGGAGTCCCTCTCCGGGACCGGGGGGACGTCGGGGTAGCCGGCAGAGCTGCAGGGCTTCTGGGAAGAGTCAGGGGCGCTGGAGGAGCTGACGGTGTTCTCGGTGGTGGAGCCTGGGGGGGGGGGCAAGGCACAATTGAGAACGCAGGGCTGGACAGTTCCTGGAGTGATTGGGGGGTATGGACCCAATGGCGACGTCACTCGGCCCGACCCTGGGGTTTGAGCTGGCAACCTTCCGATCACAGCGTCCCAGCGACAGCACAGCGCTAGCTGGAGAAGTGAGCACTCGGGACATACGGAGATTTTCTCACATTCACACGTTTAAAGATATCCCCGATAACACGATGAATCATCCGTCCATCCATCTTCCAGAAGCACTTGTTCAACACGAACATGCGAGCCCAGAGTAAATGCCATAACAAATAATACATATTTAAGGTCTTACGGCCAAACCCAGCAGACACCGGGGCAGAGTGCCCGCCCCAACCACACGTGGGAAACACAGCCCTGTGCCAACTTTTTTGAAATGTGCTGCTGGCATCCAGTTCAGATTGAGCATATTTTTTGTCATAAAACAACAAAATTTCTCACTTTCAAAATTTGATATGTGGTCTTTGTTCTTTTCTCAGTTAAATACAAGTTTATATGATTTGCAGGTGAAGGGACTGTCTTACCTAAGAGAGAATCCTAGAATTGCCTAGGAACAGAAACTTCACACTTCAGTCTGCTGGACACACCCACCAAGACAAATCCACCACCTCTGTGATTCTGATTCTGTCGGGAGTTATTTTTTGTTTTTTTGTGGAGGGGGGTTCCAGACCTGAGTTGCTGGTGCTGCTTTGGGGGCTCTCCACTTCCATTGGTAGCTCATCTGGGTTCTCCGGCCCGGTGGACTCGTGGTTCCCCTGGGACACATAGCAGCAGGCCAGCCCCACTTCCTGCTCCAACGCAGTGCGTGTCAGGTAGCTGGAGTCGATCAGCCGCAGGTCGCAATACTTCAGGGACCTGCGTTCAGCATCGGATGTGGTGATGCGGTTTAACAAATGATCTCGAAACAGTGTCAAAAACACCAGGACATGCTTAGAATCCACAAGAGCTGCAACTGTGAATGAGAAACTGGGAAGCCAGTAGCAACACATAAAATGACCACTAGGTGGAACGCTCGCCATGTAGGATACATGAACACTAGCTTGATGCAGAAAAACCATCCTTGGTAACAGTGTTGAATTGTGGGAGGGAGGAGCACACTACCTAGGAAAGCTCTCCCCCAGAGGGTCCTTCCCAGTGAGGATGACGATGCAGGGAAGCCCCTCCAGGTCCTGGTAGGTGTGTGGTACCCAGTCATCGCTCTCATGACCCCTCCAGGCCTGGCACACACACACACACACACACACACACACACACACACACACACACACAGACACACAAACACAAATTTTACAACGGTGACCTAACTGAGTGTGCTGCCATAGATACAGCTAAAAAATGTGCGCAATAAATTCGACCCAAAACTACAAAAAAAACATACATTGAAGTAAAATAAGATACAAAAATTAAACTTAAAAGTACCCCTAAACAAAAACTACAAACACAGCTTACGAAGCAAACAGAAGTAAAATGAAAACAAATGTCAAATACTTTCTCTTACCGCTGAAGTAATGATTTGATCATCTTTGAGTACCATTAATGACACCTGGGCCAGGTTTTGTACATTTTAAGGACATTTGTATATATTGTAGACTGTGTATTCATGTAGGATTCTCTAAAGACCCAACACATGAAACTTAAACTGAAGCTAAAATATATAAAGGCAAACATAAAAACTAATAAAACGACATTGAAAACTAACTAGAACTAAACTAGATTTCAAAGGCAAACTGAAAATAAGGTAAAACTAAATTTAAAAATCCAAGGTTTAATAACAATGGCCCCCGCATCCCTGTGGATGGCCCCGCCCTGGTCCCCCCAGCCAATCACGTACCCTGAGGCGAGCCAGGAAGTGAGGCGGCAGGCTGAGCTCGGCTGAGGGCCGCCCCAGCACCACGGCGAAGCACAGCCGCAGCCCGAGCCGGTCGCGCGCCTCCTCCAGCCGTTCCCGTGCCAGCATGGCCAGCTGCAGCGAGGGCACGCGCACCAGCAGCATGGAGCCGCGGCCCGGCCCGCCTCGCTCCGGCCCGCCTCGGCCCGGCCCGCCCAGCAGGTCCTCCACGATGGCCAACGTCTCGGGGGTGGTGTGTCCGCGCAACGATGGCGCACCGGCCATGGACATCATGGCCTCCGTGTACTGTTGGATCAGGAGGTAGCTGCGGATCACCATGCTGTGCAGGTGGGGGTGCCTGGGGGAGAGGTCAGAGCGCCAACCGGCCAATCAGATTTGAGCATCATATATTATATTGGAGTGACATGACTATAATCATGCTACTATTGTACATGTATTAAGGGCGGCTTACGCAGTATCATGTGATCATACTGAGCGACACGAACTTGATGACAGGGCTGCCTACCTCTCCAGGAGGATGTTGACCATTTTCTCAAAGGCATCGTCGCAGCGAAGAATGGGACTGGCCACGCCCCACCGCAGAGAGCGGCTGTAGTCACTCAGGCCGAAGTAGACCAGCTCTTCGGGTGACTGCTCCCCCTGGTGGCCAAGCAGGAATTTCACACTTCGATATGAGAAGCCTGTGAACCTGGATGTATCAAGCGGCTTTACGTGCATTTTTTTCCCTTCATCTTCGCTTGTTTTTGTTGTCCCAGGAGACAAAAGCGTACCTGGCTCTCCGGGAGGCCCCAGTGCACCTCATTGCGGGCGCTGATCCGGGACTGCCAGGTCTGCAGGGTGAACGGGAAGCTGCTGACCTGCAGCACCAGCAGGTTCGGCGCCTCCAGCACCTCCTGGCAGTTAACGACGCGGTCGGCCAGGCCCTGCAGCTCCCCGTGGCACACTGACCCCGACAGTGCACTAGGCGGGGAGGGGGTGGAGGGGCAGAACGGACACCTCAAGATCCCACTAAACTTCCTTGGACCAGTGAAACTTGCCAGGGGAAGGCGGGG
>JABFEA020000085.1:2959452-2991495 GCA_019775915.2 Cyphomyrus plagiostoma
CACACGCTGCCCCGTGAAGCGACATGAATTAACAATACTTTTTTTTCGGTCCTTATCGGTATAATCATAATAATACACTATGATAAACAGGTACAGTAAATACATCATTACCGACACCTGTTTATTGTACTGTATTTATTGAACCTGTTTATTCCTGTTTTAATATAACTACCGATAGTGAAAGAAAGTATTGTTCATGGCGCATTTACGCGACCATTCACACAGACTGTGTAACAGCCTTAATGCGAAAGTAATGCGCAGCAGTGTTGTATTTACCCTTCGAGTAATACTGATTGCAAGGCTACTGTATCTTATTATATTGTACCCTGATGCCAGCAATGGATTTTTTGGGAGAACGATTCGATTAAACAAGCGAGTAACACACAGCAATTCATCTATCTAGTTATGTCAATGAAATAATTTTTCAGAAATTAGTAAACTCTTCAAAATTGCAAATGCAGCTTAACCTAGAGGTCTAGAAAACGTAGTATGGCAGCTATTCGCAGCTAACCTGTTCCTTACAAATATTAACTTGTGCGCACAAGATAAAAAAAAAATCACTGTATGGGACTTTGGTGGCTCCGTAAACCACCTTTATTTTCAGACTAAAACGAGACAATGACTAAATAAAAATGATGTCGCAGGGCCTAAAACTATGGCGAAGTGTATTGACACTTTCATCAACTAATAAAAAAGAGGAGAATGTTTGCCAGAAACGAGATACAATCATATCTAATTTAGTCAGAGGGCAGAAGGCTGGAAACTGGGAGGCAGGCTGTTGCAGCAACTGATGAGTGGAACTTGGGGCTGAGAAGTCTGGTATACATATCCAAAAACACTCACGGCACATAACAAGGGGGATTCAACTGAAATTTAAAGAAGTCCAGTTAGAGAATTTCTTGAAGAAAAGGTCAGGAAGATCATAGTGTCTAACTATTTAGTGTGATATATATATTTGAGTAGCCTATTAGTTGTATCAACATTGCATGTAATCAATACCTGACTGTCAAATTAATTCAGTAAAATTCAAAAACTTTTTGACAATATTTATTGTCATGTGACATAGAACTGAACATATCTGTATGATTGCCAAAATGTATAATGTTTTGTCATTTACTAAATAAAAGTAGGGCTGCATTTCAGAATAAAACAAGATAAATAAGTAAAATGTGAAAAATGTGCTTGGTTAAAAAAAGTGCTTATACTTTAATACAGGCGTGTTTATGTCATATATTTTAGTGTTCATGGATTTATGTATTGGTTTCAATAATACCACACCAGTAATAACATTAAAGTCTCGTTTTAATATGAATGTATATGAACATGTATATGAACACTTTAATCGCCATTATAGTACGATATGGGCAGTCTTATTATTTCGAAAAGATATAAAATGTGACATGTGTTTTTCTCATATTTGTTTTATATTTGTTAGAGTAACAACGCAAACGGAATTTTACTTTCCATTTCAAATACAACGCGGGGTTGCCAACTTCGGCCAGCTGGCTGGAGTTGTCTGCACATATAAGTAACAGTTCTTACCTTATAAATAGTCAACTTTTTTATTTAACTGTGTAAATACAAGTTAAGGGGACTGAATATTAAATATCATTTAAATGTTTACCTTGTGTTAACCCCCCCCCCTTTTTACATCTGGGGGGGGGGGCACCGTACCAGGTGAGCAATGGCCTCTGCGGGGACCGTGACCTTAGGGTTGTTCCTCTGATGTGCTCCTGAAGTACAACACAGACTATTAAATATCTGAAAGACTAGATCGCTTATTTTAATATGATAAGGGTTTTACACCTTTGCATATATTTTATGTTTAACATTCAAGGTCACCTCACAAAGAATAAAACAGTAAAAGTAATGAGAATAATAATGCTGACAGCAGTAACGTCAAATTTCAATACAAATAAGAACATGACAATAATACCTATAGTGGGTATGCCAGCCTAAGGAGATGTTTTCAATTGTGTTAATGAGTCCAGTTGACGGATGTGTAATTTGATGTTTAATTGGTGTTCATGTGTATCTTACTGATGAGAAGGCTGACTACTCCCAGACCCTCTATCCTATTCTATTACTTCTGGTAACAATGAAGTCTTGCCCAGCTGGCCCACACTGTCCCTGTCGATCTCTCGGCTGAGGAGAGTCTATCCTCAGGGGTGAAGCTTCTGATTCAACAGTTGGATGTGGAGCCGGTTCCTCCTGAATGTGTCACCTCGTTCAGTCTCCAGCGTGAAAGAGCACGGCGTAGCCTCCTGGCACTGAACAGTCACTCTGGTTGTCCAAGTATTTTCCCCATCAATCTTCAGTCTGACTTTATCACCGATGGTATGTGGTGGAAGCGGTTTGGTAGAGTACCTGTGGTTGTAGCACTTTTCATAGCACTGTTTTGCTTTGGCATTGTTTTTTTTAACAGTTTCCAGGTTTGGCCATGTTGGCCACAGGCTCTCTTTTGGGACTGGCCGAAAGAGAGCCTGGCTTTCAATAGTTGGTTCTGTTGGGGTTGAGCGATAACTCAGAAGAGCCAGGTGCGGGTCATCCTGCATCAGTATCCATCTTGCACTCTTCATGGCTCATTCCGCCATGCTGTTGGATTGTGGAAAATGGGGATTTGAAATAATATGCTGAAAATCAAACTTTGCTGCAAAGTATCTGAACCGTTCAGCTGTGAACTGAGGGTCACTGTCTGTCATTAGCTCTTCTGGGGTTCCAAAAGGTATGAAGATGCTTTTCAGCTTCTGTATGACCGAGTTTGAGTTTGTGTTTGGCAGGTCCAAGATCTCAAGCCATCTGGACAAATAGTCTATCACGATCAGGTAATGACGACCCTTATACTCACACAGATCGGTGGTGAGCATCTACCAAGGTAGGTCAGGCAATGTTATAGTAAGCAGTGGTTCTCTGTTCTGGCTCGGTCTATGGATTCTGCAGTGTTTACATGACAGCACAAGTTTTGTCACGTCACTGGCGATGCCAGGCCACCACACAGAACCTCTATATTGGTCTCTGCACTTTTTAAGGCCTTGATGGCCCTGGTGAATCGTCACGGGGATGTTTTCTCTCATACTTTGTGGATTACAACCTGTTTGCCCTATCACAGCAGTCCATTGCCTCACTGAGTGAGCCACACTGTCTGAAGTATGTGCTTGCTTGCATCGCTAAACACTTCAAAAGTCTTGGCCCGCCATTGTGGATGTACCTGAGGACACATTGGAGTCTGTTCACCGTCTGTTCTTGTCTCTTCTTTTATCTGTTCTATGGTCGGCTTCCTCACTCTTAGGTCCTCCTCCACTGAATTCACATCTGCTTTAACCTCTGCTTCTAGGTCACCTGGATATTGCTGAGATACGGCGTCCACAATTACTACGTGTTTTTCAGGGACAAATTTAGCAAGTGGATTAAACTTCATCACCCTGATGAGCAGGCGCTGAGAGGATATGAGTGCAGAACTGATAAGGGTCACTCATGGCTTGTGGTCTGTATGCAACTTATATTTCTCTAGGCCACACAGGTACTGGTTGAAATGGTCACAGGCTCACGCACCACTAAGGCACTCTTTATCAGTCTGAGCGTGTCTCTGTTCAGCGTCAGTCCGTGTGTGCGAGCAAAATGCCACAAGCTTCAACCCTCCATCTTGGCTCTGCATGAAGACTCCTCCGATCTGTGGTATTCAGGGTGAACTTCTCCACGCTGGTGGTAAGTCTGTCCTGTTGGCATTGCGGGCAATCATTGCTTCCATTTGGGAAAGAGGCTTTATCTCAACTGACTAGAAAACAAGACTTGTCCCTCTCTGGAAAGGGAAGGGTGATCGACTGGATTGCGGCAACCACAGGGGGATAACGCTGCTCTCATTGCCAAGTAAGGTCCATGCTTAGGTCATCCTTAAATGGATCCATGATCACTTGTTTGTCTATCAGTGACTGGAGCTGTCTGGTTTTACACCTAAGCAGTCTACCATCGACCGCACCTGGCACTGAGAGTTCTCATTGAGTGCAGGCGTGAATATGGGTGAAATCGATGATGTTCATGGAGTCAGTGGAAGCTCTGATCAGGGCTCAGGGACAGACTGAGCAAGGAGTCTGTGTCTGGAATTGCGAGTGTCCTGGATAAAAACCAAGATCCAGGCCTTTAATGACTTCTTAGGCACAGACATCAGTAGCGTGTCTGTGTGTGGGGAGAATGTCGACCTCGTCCAGAGGTTCACTTTCCTCGGCAACAACATTCATGTTTCTGGTGACTCTTCCTATGAAGTCAACAAATGGATCGGAAGAACATGGAGGGTCATGCAGTTGCTGAGAAGAGGTGGGTGGCACTCCTGATACCTGTGCAAGAATCAAATGAAAAAACTTTATTTGTCCCCGAGGGGCAATTTGAGGCACATAGAGCAGGATGCTGCACAGACACAGAACCAGACATTAAAGAAACAGAGCAAATAAAATAAAAATTCTGAATAAAAGTAACAATAATAATAATAAAGCAATAAGTAATAAAATGGTTCTAAATATATACATAAGGTGCAAAATTGCAGTTGCGAGTAAGTAAATTAAACAGAAGATGCAAAAATGGGGAGGTGAATAGGTAGTGAAGAATGAAACGTGTTATACTTTTTTCTATTGTTTTTTCCAGCCTGTCATTGTCATTATTTTGCTATGGGTGTCAATGTACCTGACTGACTCTTTATTCCTCCCTGGTTGCTCCACAAAGCTTCAAAATAACCATGGGATTAATCATGCCACACCCATCTCCATCCCTACCTCAGAGAGTAATTTGAAATATGTTTCTGTTACAATGTGGCTTAATGACAAGCACAGCCCAAGGTGCTGCTTGATTGCAACAAGGGGCTTTATTGAAAACAAGGAACAAAACAATGATTTGAGATTAAATGGAAAGGCCAACAATAAGATCCACCAATCAATATTTTAGGAAATTTACTTGTTTTATGTTCTTGAGGGACTTAATAGAGTTATTATAGTTTTATTTGTTTTAGGTTTCACTGCTTCTTTGTTTTGTTTTTTACCAACTGTAATCATCAGTGAAGAAATCATGAGTAATATCTCAACATCCTGGGCAAAAAACCAAAGGGCAGATGTTTTCACGGGCTTTGTGTCCAGTTACTTCAGTTTGTCATGGAAGCTCTGAGGAAAGTGAGTTAAGACAGCGAGAGTCTACAGCCTCCAACTCAACGGTTATTATTTCAGCTATTTCCAGCAAGAGGAAACTTGTGCATCAGTCATGAGGTCCCAAAGACCCAAAGATACACAAGAACAGAAGGACTTGGGCAAGTGACCAGTGTCACCATCTGAACCAGAGAAAGGCTCAAATGATGGAGATTACAGAAGGATTCCCTCAGACAGGGCTACCGATCTGCTGGGAAAATCTGTGGGAATTGTTTTGTTTCAATATGGGGTTATTAACAACATATGTATTCTTCAAAACTACAGACCAACAGGTAAAGTAGGAGGAGAAAAGGAGGAGCTGGAGGTGGAACTGAGTGAACAACATCATGATACTCCGATAAAAACCCAAGACTTCAGCGGTTTCAGTCACTTTTTGTCCAAAGCTCATAGTCTGAGTTAACATCCAGTAGATCGGAGTGGTAATATTTTTTCAAAAAACAGGTAATTCGCAAAGGTAAATTACGGTCTCTATTTTCTCGCACTTCATATTTTTTACAAACATTTTCTATTTAAATATACTTTTATTTATTTTATGTATGTTCTTCATCTACAGAGTAAGCAGCAGTTAAGGGCTTAGTGACGTCACTCTACAAGAATCCTTAACCTCCCAATCCTAACTTCAGAGTCCTGACCCGCTGCGACACACATCATACTAACTGAAATTTGGGTGAACAAACCACAACCCTGAACAGGTAAGAGGCGTATACATTTTTATTAGGCATGTCAATGGTAAGCTTCCATGATATTAATCGATCTCGATCTTTCAAGGCAGCGATTCGATATGTGGCAATATTTGAAATCTTACAGCTTATTACTAGTGAACACAACCTACAACCGGATACAAAGAATCAATTCCTTTTGTTTCCTTAAACATTTAAGTCCCTCCACATTGCACCCCCTCAGTCTCAGGGACAGTCATAGCACTGGACAGAACACTGCACACTCGATAAATTCCAGATACACATGAGCTCATAAGAATTTTACATAAAAATGTCCTGATGGCAGAGCAGGTGGGTCCAAGCAACTGGAGGAGGCGGGACCAACCAAGCAGATGCCTTAGTCCCGCCTCCTCTAGTTGCTTTACAATCTAATTTATTTGGTTCAGAGAAAAGAAACATTTTTCTTTCTGCCCTCAGAACAATTTTGTGTAATTAAAACTCCCATAACCAAATTAATTTATTTTAAAAAAAATCCCCTGCTTCTAGCAGACAAGACCCCTCCCAGGAGATCTAGATCTTCTGAGGTAGATGGGTAGCTTAAAAAGGATCCCGAACTCCTTCCAATACTTAGTATTTCTAAATTGCTTGGCACATATCATGAAACATACTTAACATTCTGATGACTATAGGAGGTTTTCTCAATACAGTTCATGCATACAACACAAGACTATGGTTTGGCTGCAAAATCCTGTAACTTATACACAACAATCAACTCATGTCCCAAAAGCAAATAATTCCACCAATGAATTAGTCAGAGCCACCAACATAAAAAGTACAATCAGCATTGTTTTAGCCATGAAAGTCAAAATGCTTAGATATATTGCTAGTATGACCATATAAGTATGTTTCTGAGGTCCAAAATTCTGAACGATAGTCGTTTCCCATTTTCTCATTGTCACTGACTGATCATTCTTCAGCAAACTGATACTTAATCATGTCAAACACACCAGTTTCAACATTGATAAACTCCATACACTGTTACAGTTTCTCAATTGCTAAGACGTATTTCCCAAAATCTTAGCGTCTTTCTCAAAGCTCAATAATCAGCCTCTGCCACCAGAATGGGGAAGTGGTACAATTAGCCATAACTTGCACCAGTAGAATGGGGGGAAACTTGTTATTCTTAGAAATCTTCAAACAAACTGCCAAATATATACACTGTTCACTGTACATTATGTTTAGCATGCAGTGATTTATACAATGAGCCGTTGTCAAATATGAATGAGAAATGTATGTTCCTAAATGATAATGATAAACCTAATCTGCACACACACACACATCATGTTGCATAATACTAAAAAAAAGATACATGGCAAATGTACTTCAAAATGGCACAAGTGAAATGTGCAGTACAGCATAGGTTTTATGTGTTCGCAGATCTGATCTGAGTCTGAATACAGTCTTCAGTTCCACCATCAGCGGCAGCATTGACAGGAGAAATGAGTGGCAGAACTACAGAGCAAGAGAGACGTCTTCACATTCTTACTGTTAACATCAGGGGGCTGAAGACAAATGGCCAAACACTCTTAAACGAACTTAAAAATGAGGAGGTTGATGTTGTTTTCTTAACAGAGACTCACATTGGACAAAATGCGACAGATACAAAAGCTTTGGCAATGTTTGCGAAGGATTGGAAAATATACCACACATGCAGTAGTTCCAGCTCGAAAGGGGCTGCAATTCTGCTGAATAAAAAAAGAGACTTCACATGTTCACCTGAAGTTGTTGATGAAGAAGGCCGTTATGTGATTGTGAATTGCATGATATCAGGAACATTATGCACTTTTGTAAGTGTGTATCACCACAGAGATGAAAAAGAACTTTTCAAGAAACTGACTGAAAAAATAAAGCCCCTGGACACTGATATTCTTGTGGTTGGGGGGGACTTCAACACTACCCTTGATAAAGAGAAAGACAAAAGGAATGCAATCTACGATTATCCCCATAACAGAATAAGGAAAGAACTGCGGCCCTTCATGAAAGAACATGATCTTATAGATGCCTGGAGAGAGAAGCACCCTGATAAAATACAGTACACTTATAAGGTGGGGTCATGTGAATTCAGCAGGTTAGACTACTTCTTCATTAATGCTGACAAATGGAATCTGGTTCAAGACTGCAGACACAAGAAATATATATCTGATCATCGGTCTGTTTCACTGATCCTGGATTTGAAAAATCTTCAGATTCTTTCTTCCACAGTGCCTGACCTGCCAGGAGATGAAGACCTTGCAAAATTATGCCCTGACATTCTCCTTTTAGCAAAGGGGAAAGCTGAAGATAAAGACTATATTAAAAAACTAGAAGAAGTAGAAAAAGAAAAGTGGATTGTGCTCTGGTCAGAGCATAGTAACGCCGCCATTCTGGTGACAAAGGGACAAAGGGACATACACATTTTATTCACTGTGTATCATACAAATTACGTGATTATGCACTGCATAGTCTTAGGCAGGCTTCACACTTATGTAAGTACATGTCATCCAACTAAAAGAAATCTACAGAACATGTTGCGAGAAAAAATGTTCAATCCATCAAGGACTGTGATTGGCGGAGACTTCAACACCAATGACCAAACAATTATGAAATTCAAGAAAACAAATAACTTTAACATACCAGAGGGTAGAGCCGTACTGCCATGCTTAATTCATGCTACATTGACAGGAGCCTCTGAAATCAAAGAAGAAATATTGGATCGTTCGTTTTTTTTACTGATCCTTCATTTGCCAAAAATTAAAACAGAGGATGCTGATAATATCATTCTGTCACTGAACAAACTTAAAATTCACCACTAAAAAACAATGTATTTATGAGAAAAACTTATTGTAAAAGACTACTCTGCGGAAAAAAATGAATACTAAAATAAGTTTAACCCAGTCACTCCCCCCACAAAACAATACTGCTACATTACTGACAAGGTGCCTGTAAGTATATTTCAGGAAATGTAACAACAGGATGAAAAAGAATCCTAGTGGACAAAATCACTTCTGAGAACCTCCATTATAAATGGGATATCTGAAGAACACTCTTTCGACCTGCAAAAAATGACGCCTTAAGGCAGGTGAATATTTTTGCATTGAATCGACGCCATAAGTACGGCTCTCTTACAGTGGCTGCTTGCAGAAAGCAGTGACTGCCTTTGCACAATGATTCTGCCCACATTCTAGGATGGTTACATAACCTTTGATTCATCACTTATAATGAAGGGTTATATAAGAAATTCTAATTTCATTATTCTACCTGTATGTTAAACACAAAAAAATGGATGAAAAGTAAGTACAGAAACTCTAAGCTGCTCTTAGTGCATGTAAGTGAGAGATAGTGTAAGTTAGAGATGGTGATTTCTAAGAATAAGGACACCAGAGATATAAGTGAGAGATGCACCATATTGGGCTCCCACCTGGAATACAGTGGTACCTCGGTTCTTGAATTCCTGAACTCCGGATGGAATCCTAAAAAGTTTGAGTTCTGATCAAATTTTTCCCCATAAGAAATAATGGAAAACCAATTAATTGGTTCCCGGACCCCCAAAATTACACCTAAATTTTATTTTATAGCATTTAAACACAAAATGAACAGGATAAAACAAGAAGAACATTTTTTTCTTAATGGCTTCCAAAATGATAAAGATCTTATCCAAACATTACCCCTGTCCTGCCCCTTTCGTCCGCTCCTTCCGTGTGCCACACCCCCTTGTTAACCTTGTGTGGGATCCCCATGTGATCAGCTGTTTCTGGTTGTTGTCATTAATCCTCTGTATTTAGTCCATGTTTCAGTTTGTTCTCCCAGTCCAGTCATTGGGTGCATTCGACTTGCTTACAGTGCTGGCTTAAAGCAACGCATTCTGATCCTGACGCAACGCATTACGGTTAGATGCATTGTGACCTCTCACCCGGCTGCACAAATTGGAACCGCCTCCATGACGACACACCTTTGCCCTTATTGGCTGAAGAGTTTAGTTACACGCAATGACGTTTGTATCCCAGGCATTTCCGATGTGTAATCTGCTATTTCTCCCGAATATCACATAGAGCAGTGAGAACTGGTTTTCAGTTAATTTACCTGGTAAAATAAGGTTTAAATAAATGACATAAATGCTTAGTAGTACTTAGTAGTTTATTTATTGTTAGTCACTGTAATGTTGCGCTGGTTTATTTGGTTAATCGCCCAGTCTGTGAAGAAGGCATTCAAGTAAGAATTGCATTGTAGTATGACTGATTTCCTGGCACGTACAATTTATATTAGGTCAGCGTTCACAGTTCAACTTCTGATATTCAGATCGAGTTCTAGGTCAAACTAGTTTGTTCGAACTTTCAAGAAATTCAAATTTTAATGAGTTCGACAACCGAGGTACCACTGTATATCCTGCTTGATGTTCACCTTACAGTTCCTGGATCATCATGAACATAAATGGATTATTGCTGACATCTTGGCCAGGACTCCCTGGAAGAAGAGATAATGTACCTGGCAATGGGACATTCCTGGTAAAATAAAGGATAAATAAATAAATAGGCTTCTGAAGATGCATGGACAGAAACTAATAAATGAAACACACGAAGGACACCATTTATTTGACACGGTGTAATACAATGTATCATACATTACATATCTGTAACGTGAATGTATTACCTTTTTTAAAAAAATATGGGGTTGTGAGGTTAATGGATATAGGGATAATTTCATAATCAGGATGTTTATGATTAATATGCTAATTCTTAGTATTGCACTTTAACAGTTTCATAGCTAAAAATTCTAAAATTCGAACTTAAAATCAGAATTTGACCGGATCAGTCATTTTGTCAATATAGGCTACTGTGTCTGTTAATTTGTTAGGATATTAAATTTTTAAGGATGCAAATATGTAATACCTTGTTGTTGGGATATTTTTATACCTTATGTACTATGGGGAGCAGGGATGCATTTTTATACACGCTGTCCCTGTTGTGTGTCTATGACTCCACTATCACTCAGGAGACACACTCCATGAAATATAAACATAGATGTAAGTAACCTGCTGTCCCGGTTGTGTATATAGCTGCACTGTCACTCTGGGGATGCCGTCTGTGAAATATAAACGTAGATGTAAGGAACCTGCTATAACTTCTGCTAGGGGACAAATAAAGTATATTCATTCAGTTCTGTTTCTTCTCTTCACCACAGCAAACACACACACACACACACACACACATACACACACATCCCGATCCTCACCCCACACTCCGAGTGATTTCATTTTGTGTTTCCTCTTTTTCAAATGAATTCCAGATTCCTAATTCAACTAAATGAAATAACATAAATTGAACTGTCAGTTTAAATGTGTTTCACAGAAACCTGACCAAGCAAACAGCTTGACACTGATAGTGACAAATTCTAATATTTCATACTTGAATGGGGTTTTGCCAGTAAATGCACTGTGCAGGAATTCATCCTAATCACTGTAGATTAATATACCTAAATAAATTAGCGAACAGCGCCGACTATTGGCAGAAAAACAGATATTAAGTATGAATTGAACGAGTCAAAATATGAGTAAGTGATGATATTATGACCAGTGATGGTCGAAGCCCATGTGGACCTCCGGTGCCCCCCGCGCACTTCACCATCCAATTTCCATTTGTTTCTGTTCCTCTTCATGTTCCCTGACTCCTTGTATCGCTAATTGGTCTCCAGCTCATTCTTCCATCAGTCCACCAATAACTCAGTTCACCCATGACTTAGTGCTGGTTCCAACACCATAATTTCCACAATATGTGCAGTAGTATATATTGTATGTGTGTTCTACATACATGTTCGCATTGGAAGAGCTGATTTAATCTCATTGTACATGTGTATAGTGACAATAAAAGCCATTCATTCATAAAAGTGATGAACATCCATCTTTCTGATTTTATTTTTCAACCTTTAATGTTGCGTTTAATAATCAGATCACATTAAACGGGCCATCGTTAATAGCTAAACGCCCTGAAGATCTGAACCTATACATTATTTAGAAATAACTAGAAAAGGTGATGTATCACTGCAGTTTAAGATGAAAGCTGGTGCGGAGGCAGGCGATTTCCTGGGTGCCGCTGGAAACGGTAATCTGAACTTCGTATTCTCCGTTAGCGAGGAATGACGGCACCTCGACGTCGCTAATGTTCAAGACGGTGGGCGGCAGGTTAAGCACCACCTGGAGAAGTAAGGGACAGGCTGTTAGATGGCCGTTTCATGCTCATTACAGAAATAACTGTTCCTATCAGTCCACTGTCGTCTCATACTTACTATTAAAATATGTCTGTCCTGTGTTTTTATGTAATTAGCCCCTCCCCTGGCTTCTCCGTAAGCCATGCAGTACACCAAAATGTAAAGTCTAACGATTTCTTAACAGGCAGCCTTGTTGTTTCTGCGCCCCGACTCAAAAGGTCACTGCACCGACCCAGCAGATAAGTTTTAAAAACAAAATATATAGCTAACGATAGGAGTCAGAAGACTGCAACTAGCCTGCTGCTGAGCAATAACATGCTGCCTGAATAAGGATCTCCTAAATAAGGGCAGCGCTTATTTAATATTTGGTGTAGTGACTGTTTGTGCCCAGCAGGGGGATACAAATTCCAACCTCCGCTGCCGGAGAACATAGAGCAATTAAGAGACCAATCCATGTTTTTAAATGAATCTGCATTTGAAAATTATGTTTTAATCGTAGTTCAGATGGCAGAAGGCTGCGCTGAGCAGCAGGTTGCTTCCAGGTTCAAAATACATAAGACAGCAGTACAGAAGAACAAAGTGAAGCAGGAGATACTGGGAAGGACCAGAAACCAGACAAGTAAAGAGCGGAAGCGACTTTCTACTGCTAGAGATGACTGTCAACTTATCCGACAGTTTCTCATGAACCAGAGTATGACATCAGGTGATCTTCAAAAGGAATGGGAAACATTAAGTGCAGGTGTGAGGTGCACTGCTAGGACAGTGTGTATCAGGCTCCTTGAAGCAGGACTGAAGTCTCATAAAGCAAGGAAGAAGCCCTTCATTAATGAGAAAAATTCAGAGACACCCATAAAATAAGAGACACCCATAAAAAAAGAAGAAGATTGTGCTGTGCTCTCTAAATTTTTCCCGCGGCTGTATATACACGTAGTAAAAGAATTGAAAATACCGGTTGAATAGGACAGACACAGGACCCTCCAGCCAGTGAAATTAAGAGGGGGCATTCCTCGCCGATCTCATTTATATCCTCGCAGATATTTTTGTAAGTACAGCTTCCGTATCCATTTAAACATGGGAGCCACACCCACAAGCCAAAGACTTTCCTCCTCAACAGAAGGGCAATCTAGAGAGGAATGTAACACATCATGACGTTTCAAAAATAAATGACAATGATTAAATTATGTATTTAAATAGGCATTCATTTACCCATCTGTACCATATAGAAGATTCACAATTGAAAAACACACACACTTTTGCAAACCTAGGTTTGTGTGCGTGTGTGTGTGTGTGTGTGTGACTATCATCATGTTACTGTCTGTGTGGCTCATGGAGAGCAAGACGGGATTTGTGACATCCGTCATATTTCCCCATGGGGATGATACTATTCAAAAGTGTCCCCCTACCTTCAGAGGAGCACTCACTGGGACTTTAAGTTCACCCAGGAAAGACACGTTGATTGACCCTGGGATAGTGATTTGGCTCGGGATGGAGAAACTGGTGATGTTTAATATATCAGAAGAACCACAGTTTGTCCACGTAGAAATGCCAGGTTCCAGAACCTACAACACATCAGCAACATTAGCGAGGGGACTGTCTGATTGACCAAATCTAACACTGAACGCTGGCAAGTACAACATTGAGCAATCATGAATTACTGTTCAGAAGCCATTTACAGGGAAGAGTAAGTGGAAAATGTTTGTTTAAATACAGTCAACAGGCCAAGTAAATAACAGCATTTCCTACACTTGGATCGTTTTGATATTCCCCTTTTGATATATATTTACAACTGTATTTACCACATAAAAATCATCAACATTTACACTGTTACATTTTTACAAGTGAAAATAATTTGCAGAATCAGTTATCAAATTTCACATGCAACCGATACTATTTCTTTGAATACCCATGCATGAAATGCACATTTTTAAAGAAACATTGTCACATAATAAATTATTTTAATCACAAGTTCAGACGCACATGGGAGTCTCCATACCTATCCTTCACATTTCCAATTAATAAACAACGTAAATTATCTCAGCTTGACTTACAAGGGACATTTCTGTCTGCTCCTGGGCTGAGCTCAGTTGGACATATATGCCAAGAGCACAGATCACAAGAGAACAACGGAGGCATTTCAGAGCTGCCATATTTCCTGGCAATCCCAGACATAGATGTGTCCTTTATATATATATGTGATATTTACCTAAGACCTTTGATTAGCAAAAAAAAACATATTTCAGAAACCTAAGATGAACTTTCTGAAGTGTTTCAAATGTCATTTTCTCATAGGAATTTGGTGTTTGCTCGTGATAACATTATCTATGCTCTTTATCCAGCTTTGGTTAGGAATGCACGTTTTGCAAGTTTTCACTTGTTTTTCAATGACACAACCGAAAAGATGAATTCTGTTTCAGGGCTGGGGTGTGGCTACTGACAGCGGACGAGGAAACAGGGCACTTTCTGTTTACACTGGTGACTGTGATATTGCATAAGCAATTGCCAGTCAGATTTTCAGTTCTATGCTTGACTCTCTGTTAGACAAAATTAAGTTTCCATGTCCTCTAAATATGTAATGTATGCCCAGAAACATGTACTGGATAAGAGGTTTGACAGTCGGTGGAATTTAAAGTATGCCTTTCTTCTTTATTTTTAATAATAGTTTCCTTTTAGTTTAATACCTACTTGTAGAAAGTATCAGGAATTAATGCAATGCTTCATTTTGCTACTTATCTGCAATGTTAAACTTTATAATGGAAAAAATGATAAGATACAAGCAAATAAATGTATTTTATTTTTATGTAAAAAATCTAAAATGATGTGAGACCTTTTCAGCACAGTCTGCTCTGAACTGTTTTTTTTCCCAGTCCACAATGTAATGCAGGGCATTAGGCTGGTGACACAGATACACAGAATATCACATATTTAATTGTCTACTAAACGAGTATAAGCTGCTCCCACTACCTTTAATAAGTAAGGCTCCTTAAATGTTAAGGCCTTTCAAAAGTGTGACAAAGTATTCTGGGTCAACTGCTCAGGATTCTGCGGGGGGTGGGGGGGAGTGTTCCCCAAAATAGGATTTTGCGGTAAATTTTGAGGCCCCTACAAAGTGCCGCCCCCTTGAATCCGCCAGGGTATCCATGCCCTTCCAAAGCCCACTGGGACCTTTAATAATAAAGCTCACTCGCAGAAGTAAAACAATTGCCAATGCTTTACATTAACTGCACCTTCATAATGCATTCATCATGCATTCATAGAACATTCATAAGCAGCAAGTATCTATTTCTCAACATCCTAACAGACCTTAACAGCTTTGATATGCGTTAATAACAAACATTTTACGATTATACTCTCAAGGTATGTTAGGATGTCAATGTATACTTACACTCTGCTTATAAATCTTCTATGAATGCATTATGATGCATTTAATGTCCCACAAATGTGTTGTAAAGACATTATGAAGGTGCCATAAATGTAAATCACTAACAAACAATCACTTTGATTCACAAACTGGGAATCAGATGGCAGGACCTTGACGGCGATGAGTCCTTGGCATACATCCAAGGAAATAAAACAAAATAAACCTATGATCCTCCCTCCCCACAGAAGGCAATCTGTTCACCCCCCACCAAAATTCAGCTGCCGTTTCACTCCACACCCTCAGCACCAGCTAATCATTTCTGACACACGCTCTCCCAAAAAAAACACTTATACCACCCAGAAAACACAGTCAAACATACTTGGCTAGATTTCATGCATCTCTTATCTCCCATAAAACAGAGTATAATAATGTTCCTTTTTAATCCTGCAGACTGGGTGTTCCTGCACTGAGGGGACCGGATTATTGTCCTGTGAGGCCCCTGCACACCCTCCTTCAGAGGGCCCCCTGTAATAGGAGGGGGTGGTGGTACATACAGATACCATGCACATACCACATAAAGTGTTTGGATTCTGCTTCACTATCCAAGCTATATGTTTGGGATAGCCTGTTATGTTCTGGCTTGTCAGATCTAGTTCTAGTTAACTTTATCTGTCAAGTTACAGATCTAGCACTATGGAACATTATTTCCAAGTGACATAAGTAAGTAATTTTACTAAATGCATGTTTTGGATTAACAGCAAAACTATGGCAACCCAGCACGAAAATGCTGAGTCTTTTGTTTAGAACTAATAACTATTTAGCTGGAATCATGCCCACATCCACATAACCAGCTAGCTAGCTAATGGGATATTACACATGCATGCAAACATTCTGCAAATTTTAGCTCACAAACAGTGTCAGTAAAGTAGGGCCTAGCATTACATTTCATGATTACAGTGGAGCCAAGGGATTTAAATCATTGTTAGTTGTGTTTTCACAAGTGTGCTCTGTTTTGACATGTCAGGTCTCGAACAAACGTTATCAGACCAGTTAGCCAGCTAGCATTATTGGCCTCCTCGTTAACTTGCACTGTACATGCAGAAGGCTCTGGAGGGCTCTCCTAGTTAACTTGTGCTGTATATGCTGAGGGGCCCGGGGCCCCTTATAATTCGTGCTGTATATGTCAAAGGGTCCTGGCGGTCAACATTTGCTCTCTATGTCAAGTGCCCAGGTGGTCATCCCACGTTGTCTATGAGGGTCGTAGTGTGGGGGCAGCAGTGACCCCCCTGTCCCAGTCCCATCATCTACCCACGAGCACAGCCCCGAGCTATTCACAGGGGCAGCCCCTACTTTCTGAAGAAGCAGAACTCCCTGATCTAATATGACAGGAACACGTTATGGCCACTAGATGGCAGGCTATACATTAATATACATAAGCAGATTTGCATCACCGAACCGTTTTGTTTAAAGTTACAGGTTCCATCAACTTTTTATTCGTGATGCACTTTGCCTTGCGAATGCTAGTAAAAGGCGTGTTTTGTTTTACACTGCACTAGTAGTTACGAATACATATCTTCGTTTTTATATACAAACAATGGAGCAGTACTTCGTTTTGTTTTAATTCACAGCAATATAAATAGTCTGCTTCAATCGCCACATATAAGGAGTGCATGAATACTAGTGTACTGGATTCTGTCCAGGATGACCCTGACGAGGATATGCATTGGTAGATTTATGGAATACAACTTATCATCTTCTGGCATGACTCTGAAGCTCAACAAATCACAAGTATGAATGGTTTGGGTTTTGGCCCATAGCTGAAAACACGTTATTTAAAAACTCTCAGTTGCTTCACAATTAAATACTGTTATTAAATAACTATTATTTACCCCGCAGTCCAAAAACATGCAAAGGTGAATTTGAGTTATCAAATTGGCCGTAGGTTTGAAGGTTGTTCATAGCTGTGAATGTGCATGTGTGTGTGTGTGTGTGTGTGTGTGTGTGTGTGTGTGTGTGTCTGTGTGTGTGTGTGAGTGTGTGTGTGTGTGTGTGTCTGTGTGTGTGTGTGAGAGAGAGAGAGAGAGAGAGAGAGAGAGAGAGAGAGAGAGAGAGAGAGAGAGAGTGCGCCCTGCGAGAAGTTAGTGGCCCATCCTGGGTTGTACCCTGCCTTGAGCCCATAGCTTTGGGAATGGGCTAATTAAGTTGGTACAGAAAATGGATGGATCGATGTTGTCTTCTTCATTTTTTACAACTGTCCTCGTGGCAATATATAATTATGAACGTTTAAATTGCATCTTGCGTCCTTTGTTTTGATCAATGTGACAGCTGTCCCGTCCAGTCCATCACGACACTGTTACATCACAGGTCCAAATACTATAAATGTAGTCCTCATTGTAAATGTGATCACAATTAAAAAAAATACCAGCTAAACTAATGAAACCGATGATTCCTGGCCTGTGTTCATTGAAAGTGCCGATGATTTTGCACTGTCGTCTTATCGCACAGCTTAAGTCCTACGTGGGAAAAAAGTTACATATGAAGTAGGAACAGTTGTCGCTACAGGCATCGTACATCCGCTTTTTTGTAATCTCAATATTTTCTAGCCTACATGACGTGAAACGGCACATTATTGTCTAATTCAAACAGATAATTCACAATTAAATTACTTGGCCGTGTAAACCATGTGAATTGATGGACTACATAAATAACGTTATACCTTCCCTGAGTACCTGTTCTAGCCGACATCGCCCCATAGGTGAGCATCAGCGTTGACACCCCCCGCCCCATGCAGGCAAAGTGAGCTTAGCTGGCAAGGAGGCACCCCCTCCAAATTTGGTGTCGCCTATAGAGTTTGCCTTTTTTCCGATAATGTTCTGATTTATTATGTGACAATGTCACTGATTTTTGTCCAGCCGAGCAAGTGCGCTCGGGACATCCAGCGCCAGTGTTCACGCGCACTCCTGCGGCTTTTCTGGAGCTGGCCGGGCTGATGCGCATGCGCAGAACACGCGGCGTCGCGGTTCACCCCCCCCGCGCCTCCTTCTCCGGTCCACAGAACAGGAAGACAGACATGTTTTTCAAGCAAAGGCGGAGGACCTCGCAAGCCTACGGCGTCCGTCGACAGCATACGGAGATTTAAACTGGTTTGTCAGGAGAAGGTTCCCCTGTCGCGGATATGGTGCTCCCCGCCACGGCCTTGGATCGACTGTAAACCCCGGATAGTGTGATTCAGAAAGCGGACTGTGAAGAGATGTTTCGCCGGGGCCGCGCTTCATCCGTCGAAATGGAAGCCGAAGTTTTTTTCGTCACTTCCAGCGAGCTAGCATGCTAGCTGGCTAACTAGCTGATTACTTTGCAGCTGTCACGAGTCATTTGACCCTTTTCCACTCCGTATTTTTTTTCAGAAATGCATCTTTCTATGGATATTTTCTTGGAGGAAGGAAGCGACAGCTGCTCTTATGAATAATTTAACTTTTTATTTTAAGTTGAGGAATACTGTGTTTTGCCACTGTAAAGGGAAGCAGAGCGATCCGTTGCTGCATTTTCTTTCCTCTTGAGACTGAGAGTGTGTAAATAAGCGGACTGGATATTTTATCAATCATTTCCTTCTTTTACTGTGGATTTTTGCCATCCGAGATGACGTTAAATTGTAAAATGGAGAGGAATAAATCGTCGAAACCAAAATTCCTCTGATTAATGGCCCTTCAACTTCGATAGGCGAGCAAACTGCGCTTTCTAGTTTGCCAGCTGAAGTATTTTTTTATATATAAATTGGAGGCGTTTTACAGAATCTTTTTTAAAATCACGCATCCAGAAGTGACAGGAAAAAAATGTCCGGCGGAGAAAGTTTAGAGGCTCGTTTTGGGAAAATCGATGCCATGCTGAAGGACCCGAAATCGGAGATAAACACCGACTGTTTGCTGGTACGTTTTTTTCCCTTCCCTCGAAGAGTTGGAATCAAAATCATTGAAGTTTTGTATACAAATTAGTTTTTTGGGTTTATTTTTGGTTGTGACTGCGGTCCTTGGTCGTCTGTGAAATAATGACCGGTGGACAGACCGCCGACTGTGTGGCTGATTTCGGGCTTTTTTCAGCGCTTGGGAAGTGTGTAGACGGTAGAGAGATGTGTAACCTTGACGTTTACGCGGTGCTTTTGGTCGTGACACACCGCCAGGAGGCCGCAGGTCCTGACACATCTCCGACGTCCCTCCTAGCGTGTTTCTGCCGCCCGAAATACAGTATTGAGGATCAGACCATTGCAGATACCGAGCCTCTCCTCCGGCCCCGGTACCGATCCAATTAAAGGTGGTTAATATACAGTATAGTCGGTTAAGTGATGGGGAAGAGGATAAAGTTAGACGTGGCGTGTTTATTCAGATCCACTGGCTGCACAGAGCCGGACAGTCGGGTGGGTAGGTAGTTCTGGTGTGTGAGCATACGGTGTGCTGATCTTTCAAAGTGCAGAGTTGCTAATTCCTGCAAATGTGCATCGGGCATCAGCGAAACTGATGTTGACCCATTATATTTTAAACCGGGTGTCACTGTTAAGTGTAACAAATACCGGTGGTGGGGGGATGGGCGGGAGGGGCAGGAGTAAAACATTTAAGTGGGGACATGGCTTTCCATATTCTTCTTCGCATACTGCCCGCTAGAAGAAGACCGCCCCAACGAGTGTAGACGAACTGGATTAATGGAGTTTCCGAGACTGGTCCCCGAGACTGAGAGTGTTCTTCCCGTCCAGTTGGTTGTCACCCCGTTGCTAATAAGCATGTGAATGTAGTTCCCCTAAAGGGACAACGAGTTTCAGGACAGGACACTTGCACTTTTGCCATTCTAATGGTTGGGGATCTCCTATAGCATTTTATTAGTTGTGCAAATAAGATGGTAAATTCCTTTTATTGTATTCATACTCTGAAATTTTAGATGCTTCTCTACATTTTTAATTATGTTGCCAGTTGCTTTGCTTTTGTTTTTCGTGTGAACGTCACATCTTTATGTGGTGTGGTCAATATAAACATGCATTTTATATTATTAATTATTTGGATATTAACTGAATATGGAATGGGATTAGGTGAGTGTGTTTCTAAAAGGTTATATTTGGGTCCATTAAAATTAATGACAAGGATCTTTTTACTTTTTTTGACTGGTCTTTTATTTATCTTGACATTAAGATGATTTTGGTGGGAACGTTTCCTTAGGATGGTGCCATAGTGGCTGAGTGGGTAGATCTGTTCCCCCACATCTCCAGAGGTTTCCATTCCACCTCTGCTCTGTGAGTGGAGTTTGCACATTCTCCTTATGTCATGTCTCTTTCTGGATTTCCTCCTGCACTCTAAAGTCTTACAGTTTGGCTGATTGTCTCCGAATTGCCTGTTACCTGAATTTGTGTATGTGCCATGTGATGCTATGCTATTTGGACAGGGTGTTACCCCAGCCTTATACCTCATGCCATCTGGAATAGGCATCTGGCCCCATGACCCTTTTCAGAATAATCGTCCATAATAGATTGATTTTCTCACATACTGTGGAAAATGTGATCAGTTTTATGCCAGAATGTTGAATAAATGCATCGCTGGGGTATTTTAAAATTTGTTTGGCCATTCAGTTGCATGCCCATAGAGAGAGCATTTTCCCCTTTTCGTGGTATTTTTAAACTTGCATCACCAGAAATCGCACATTGTGCAAAGTGTTGTCTGCTTAAATGGGCTTGTTTTATGTACATGAAAATTCTGCCATTCATTCGCTATCTCTACTAGGGGAATCTCTGGCTAAGCAAGGTCTGACTATACATTCAGGTACTGCCTGTCTGTGGTCCCTGGGATCCCAATTAAGGGGAGGTGTCAGAATGGGCCGTACTCTGATCTGTGGGGTTAGCTCTTGGCGCATCCATTCAGCTTTGCAAGTAGTCCAAGTTTTGATAGGGTAGGCAATTAGAAAATGTTAGTTTTTGTGTTGGTTTTCAGTACAAATACTTTGAAAGAACAACACTTAGGAGGCCCTTCTCCTGCTGTCCTTTATTTTATCCCAGTTGTATATAAGGCTTCGTTCAGACGGACGTCTGTACCAGGCATTTTTCTGGCGTTCGTGGTGCTGACTGAATGCCGACCGTTTTTCTGCTCATTGGAGCAAATCAAAGCATCCACACGGGCATTCAGCACCGGCATTGGGCCGGCTACGCATTCAGGTGGCATCAAATAAGCGCTGCATGCAACATTTCCTTGGCATCAAAATCCCAACGAACACGAGAAAAACTACGCTATTGCTTTTACAGCGCATTCAGTTGGTATTCTGGAGGACTGAATATGCCCCATGATTCTGTACAGCAACTGCGAGAAACCACATTTTACGGAAAATGATGGACATTGATCCAGCCCAGCTCGTGCAAGAAGTGGAACAGAACTGCTGTGGAAATCTTTGCATGTGTTCAAAAAGCACAAAAAATGTCCCTTTGATCTGACGTTATGCAGTAACAGGGTGAACCCAGTAGTGGCGGCGATGTTTGTTCCTCTCCTGCCTACGGCACCGTATCAAGAGGGTTTTTAAAACAAGAATGTCAAACGTAATTTTTAATAAACAATAGGGATCCATGTTTTCAGTGCAGAACTAGAAACCATGTTGACCCACGTGTAAACACTCTGGACAGAATAATTACTGCCCCAACAGGTAAATATGCAAAACTACAGATTGGGAAGTGAACGCCAGTGAAACGCCAAATGAACGCAGCTTTAAAACGCAGGAAAAACATGTATGGCGTTCATTTCGAACGTCCGTGTGGACGAGGCCTAATACTGACGTTTCCACATCTGTCTATAAGTCTCCTTGAAGCCGATGGTTCAGTATCCATGAGACAGTCTTATTTATTTCTGTCCATTACCACAATGATAAGTTGCTTTATTGCCTCAAATCTTGTATGTGAAATCCATCCTGGGCCTTTCCTCCTTCTCCTCCTGCTGCTTCTATTTAGCCTTGCATGTATGGGAGCCGACTCACCGCTATCCGTACCTTTGCCATGCACTGGCAGATCTTGGCACACATCTGGACTCTTTTCACTTCATTTCCAACTTCTCTTGTCACACTAGAAACAAGCAGGATTCTTACATCACAGAGGAGAAAGTATTGCAGGAAACAGCTATAATCTTCCCACACAACTGGTTTTGCACCTTCTGAGTAAGAATAGAAAGTTGAGAGCATATATGTGAAACACTTTACCCTAATGTTCATCTCTCCTGTAATAGTCATTTATGTTTAGTGAATTTCAGTGCCTGAAGAAAGTTTCTCTTATCAGCTGTACTGTTTTGGGGATCCATTGTAATTGGCAAGAACTTTTGTCATGGCCTTTTGTTCATTTTTGTAAATGGTTAGTGGTACTAAAAAATGGGCAGTTTATTTGTGCTGCACGTCTTTGTGATAAAATATTCATTGCTGCATCTTTGTCATTATTATAATTATTATTATTACCATTATTAGAAATTGCAGTAGGAAATCTCCTGACTGATTTATCAATAAATGAATCGTGATACCATAGCTACAAGTACTGGATTAGGTTATACCTCTGCTGTTTCCACTGGAAGCAGAACTTGAATTACTTCCGTTATTAAAAAGGGAACTGGAAGCTGAGGCTGCAGTGAAATATATGCATGTTCTCAGAGTTTGTATTTCTGAACATTGCTAACACTGGTGACTGGCTGCGGTTGGTAAGTCCCTCTGTTTCAGTCTCTCTCTTGAAGCTGGGAGAGTAGCTGTCAAGGCTCCTGTCCACTCGCATGCCCACTGAATGGTAATGCTACGGGGCCACATATCGCCGGAGCAAGACACTGTGCCCTGTGTCTTTGCAGTCTCCCCTTTATAGATGAATGCAGGCTTTTTGCCTGATCCCTCTGTGCCACACCGCCCACAACTTAATAAAAAATTCCTGTCTAATCAAATAACCTCTTGTATGTGACTTGCCGTTTGAAAATAACCACCTCTGTGTTTCCCAGTGGACCCCCACCCCCATTCGCCTAATAACTGGAACATGGAAATTTGTGCTCCATGTGAGATTGTATACTTAACTGCATAGCACAGGGTAGTTAGGCCTTAGCCTGCATATAACTTTTATTATTTTATTATAGAAATGATTTCTGCAGTGCTGGTCATGAGTTTTCCACTATTGATTTTTAGGCCTTTTTCTTTTGATTGAATGTGTTTTGTGGTATGCCTGCAATCTCAGCACACGTCCGTTCCCATATTTTGGTAGCTGTTGGCTGGAAATGGTGCTATTGTGAGTATCAAACCGGATACACACAGACTTCCATATTTGCTTTCATCTACAGCGGTGTTGCTGCACCTAAATGTCTCTTGCAAGACTGCCTGCCATATGAGCTACTTAATTACTTATGTGCTCTTGCATTTTTTTTTGTGGATTCCCAAACTTTGTTTTTGTTATCTTTGTGGTCACACTTCTGTGGCATTCAAAAGATCTGGGAGAGAGAAACTTACGTATGCCAGATTTGAGGTCTTCCACCATCACAAAAATGCTGCAGTGATGTTAGGGCCATATTTAGCCCGGGATCTGCCTTTTAATTCTGATGGGCCTGCATCATTGTGGCTGACAGATCTGGTGGCAAGGGAATCTCAGAAGCAGGAAAAATGATGCCAGTGGCTTATTTTCTGGATTGTTTGTTTTACAATGAAGCTTTTCCAGAAGTGTGCTGTAAATGGTTTTATTCTCTTGTACTGATGACCGGACATGGAATGTTCCCTCTAGTGTCCTTTCTACTTGTTCCTGGTTGCTGCTGACCTGTGTACCCATTTGGAAGGCTTGTGCATTTTGCTCCTGGACTAACTCTGTGACACATGACTCCAGCCTTGTCCACTGCTTATCTCCGTCCAAAATAATGGCTAGCTTATCTGCTGTGCTCTTGGCCAGGCAAGCTGCCCTGGATAGGTGGGATTCTTGGAACTGATATTTGAATGTCTACTGACTTAAGGGTGCAGAGTGTCCCCCTGTCGTCCTGGTACTATAAAATACCTGTTTGGTTGTCTCTAGGTTTATCATTATTTTAAAGATCTTTGGAAAGATGTGTTGACTAGTGTCCAGCCTTGTAGTGCATTTCCAGAAGCTCATCAATCACGAAACAGAATATGAAGATATATTTCTCTTCTGATTTTGGAGGAACATAGATGTTATTTATATGTTCTAATTGTTAGTCACTGTGGTCATAATCATATGTTGAGAAATGGCCGGTGTAATGCAAGAGCAGGGAAAATTTGTCAGAACTCGCCTGGTATGAGCCCAGAGATGGGAGGACTTCCTGGTAGGAATTTCAGTGTGTGATGGACACCCCAGCTGCTTCTTAGCATGGTGCACACTGAATTTTCTCTTTTCTGTAGTATGTTGCAGGTGAAGGCAGGGAATTTACCTGCCTTTTTAGCACAAGTTAAAAGCACACTTCCCATTTATTTTCTCCCCACTGCCGTTCAGTGGACGTGAACCAGAAAGTTAAGTACTTGACCGCTTTATAAATGCAGTAATTTATGACCTATATTTGTGAGCTTGGTTCCTTGGTTTATTTAGTCGTGTGTCATACGCAAGCACCCCTTCCCCGTGACTCAGTTCACTTTGAGTTTTGGAAGAAACCTTGTTTATGTATCTGCCTTGTGGCACCCGCCTCCATTGGAGGTGTGAGTAATCCAGGAGTGATTGGTATTCGACCTTGCCTGCTCACCCATCTCTGTCCTGTGCACAGGCTGGTCAGTACTGGCACTGCACAGAACAGCATGGGGCAATTTGAGAAGGCCAGGAGTGAAGTAATTTACTGGTCGGTAATGTCCTATTTTCAGGGTACCCGTGGTCATGGAAAACCTGGAAAAGTTTTGGAATTTTGAAATTATTTTTCCAGGCCTATTGCTTGTTGCAAAGTTCTGGATAAGTTTTGGAATTCTTGGATAGAGAGGAAAAGTTTTGGAAACTAGCCATGTTCATTTTTGTTTCCCACTTCGTCCCGCAACGCGCTAACAGAAATGTACGAGCGAAAGTCAATAGTTAACTACCTTATACAAATACTGTTCTATCTACTTCATTTTCCAAAACCCACAAGTCTGTAAAATTATTCTTATGGTACTGGAAACGTCATGGAAATGTATTCTGCCATAATTGGGGGAATCCTTTATCTTGCTAAGTAGGGGGCACAGTTTTGATGTGCCCCGTTTGCTGGTTACCTGACATAAATGCAGCTTTTGTAGTGGAATGTACCTGTCTACAATGTTGAAAATGAACAGTCACAACACTTGGAAATTTAGTAGAGACATCACCAGACCAAATATGTTCTCTAGATTATTCCTATATTACCACTTTACGTAAACCCTTTATTTAAAATTCAGTTTTATTGTGTTCTTAAAGGAATGTACTTATTTTGTGCGGTGATGTTTACTTTATTTAGCAGTTTTATCTAAAGCCATGTACGGTTAAGAAACCATTGTCAGCCAGTCTCTGGAGTGATAGGGCTTAAGGCGCTTGCTCAAGGCCACAAGAATCAGTTTGCCAAACCTGCGAGTTGAACAGGTAACCTTCTAATCAGAGGTACAGAGTCCTAACCCACTGAGCCACACACCACCTCCATCATACTTTGTGTGACATCATATTAAAATGGTGAAATGAAGGTATTTCCAGTTGTATTTGTTTACATAAACTCGCGTTAATGATCTTGGACAGAGATATTACAGAGTTCTGGCTGTGACTTTATCCTGCATTTATTTTTGATCAAAATCAAATTTTACTCACTAGGTTACACTCATGAGACATTTTTGCTAGGTTCACTTTTTGGGGTGAAACTGATATTCAGACTTGCTGTGTTTGCTCCCTTCTCCTGAAGGCAGTTGTGTGTTTTGTTATTAATTTATTCATTTCTTTGTTGTTTGATTACTGTTTCCACCTGTCATCATTGACCGGACGCTAGGTTATTTCCCACGGAGTCACTGCATTAAGCCTGACAGAATCGGCACATCTAGCAGCAGAAGGTCACTGAGTGCAGTGACAGTGAAGCCCAGTTCATAACGGAAGTAATTCAAGTTCTGCTTCCAGTGGAAACCAGTGATGATGACTCCTTATTCTCCTAGATGTGCTATATTCTGACTTGGCTTTGCATTGTAAATCACACTTTCTGCATCGAGTTCTAGTTCAATTCATTGAAAACAATGAACAGATCTTCTCATTACCCAGCATTCCTGTGACACTTCTCTGCAAGAATGTAGAATGACTGATTCAGTTGTTTTGGTTTTTATTTTTATCTTGCTTGGTTATTTTCAATTTTACATCATCTTTACTTAATTTCTGAAGCTCATTCAGGCTATATTGAGGTTGTTTCTGAGGGACAGTGGTTATTGGTCATTTGATGCAAAATCGCTTGTTTTTAAGTTGACTTTCGAATGGCTTCCAAAACTATGAAAGTTAATTAAAAAGAATTAAATTGTCTTGTACTTTAATGCTTATCACCTGCAAATTGCTTTGCACAAAATCTCTGCTGGTTGAGTAAATGAGAAATTAATGGAGCATTAAAAGGCAGTTCCCATTTGGGATTTAAATGAAGGAATGTGCACAGTACTGGGTACTCATAAAATTAAAAAGGAATCAGCCTTTTCCCATCATTTTAGAAAGCAGAGCCTGTCAGAGGGCAGGTATTTAATTGAATTGTAATTTTAATGGGCTTAAGGTTTTTTGTGATTTCCTTCTTAGACTTATCGTACAATTTTTGCTTTTGGGGGGAAGATGAGGTTCATCACAGATGAATGAAATCGAATAGCTGTGTAAGAGAAGGAAGGGGTCTCTCACTGGTGGTGTGAGAGGATGTCTAAAAGGGAACGTCCTCAAGCTAGTCATGAAAGAACTGCCCCTCCATCTACTGACTTCTCTTTTTCCGTCTTTCTGGAAGTCTTGCATCTGATGGCATCTAAAGGATTATCCAAGAGTCCTGCTTTTTCCATGTAGCATCTTGAAGCTCTGTCCATTTGATGTGATGTGCGTCATTATGGGGCTCTTTGCTGAAAGAGAACTTAGTGCAGGACTGAGCTGGTCAAATTGGCAGCGGTTTGAGTTTTATCATGTCATCGTGTTACCTTCAGCTTTTCTTTTAAAAGTTTGTTGCCCATAACAGCATGTAAGTTGTCAATGTAAATTTGTTTGAATGTTCCTGTGACTCTGACCAGGATTGGTGGATAGATGGAGGGATGGATGGATGGACTGTACAGAATAGTATGTGGAAAATCATTGCTTGTGTGGACCGACGAGAATGTGGCCACATTTTGACATTTGTGCTGCATCTCTGGAAAAAGTAACTCAGTCTGAGGAACTGAACCTCACAAGTTGTACTGGGGCACAGTGTTTAAAGTTTTTTTTCTCTTTCCCTTTTAAATGCTAGATTTCCATGATTTTTCAACTTAAACTCGATTGTGTCACAGGGGAAAAAAAACTAATCTAAGAGTACAAACACCTCTAAAACATGATCTTAAAATCAATGGGCAGGGTTCTGGTATTAATTTCCCTGCCTGCAGTTTTGTGGACAGCTTTATATTCTTTTTATATCAGCTTAATCTTGCCATTCACTGAAGCACCTGCTTCAGATGAAGTTCTGAGAATTGCGTTGCTATGTGGAAAGGTGTAAACCATTAACACTTGATACTTTATTAAGAGTGTGGACTGACAGGATTATGCTGCTCTCCAACATGTTTGTCATTGCCCCAGGGACACCATCCATTTATGTTCAGTTGGCTTTAGTGCTTTACCTTTCAGCATGCAAGGAATACTTTAACACTGAATCAAGGTACACCTTGAAGTGTATGTGGCTCTCTTGCTCGGCCACCTCCGTGTGCACGTTATGTTTATTAGGCGGTCATTCTTAGTGCTGTGTTGAAATTTCACGTGTGGATCTTGCCTGGCAGGTCTTGGGGAGAGTGTTGTGCCGAGTTTAGCCCAGGAGAAGGGCCTGACCCAAAGTGCAGCTCACTGAATCCAGCCTGTAACCACCTGCACCTCCTTATATGGCAGGGATATTTGCCGCACAATTAACTCCATCATGCTCGGTTCGTTTTCTTTTTTTCCCCCTTTCTCCTTATTAATCAAGGGCATTTTCTCAGCTCTTTCTGTCAATGTGTCAGCAAAGAGGAGATCAAAGGCCAGTATGTGGCAACCTTTGTTTTCCTTTGGGAGGCCTTTTGACATCGCCTTGCAAATGGAACCCATTTTCTTGGATCTCTTGCAGCTCTCAGCCATCCTGCCTGGGACTTTCAACCAGAATGAAACAGCCCAAGTAGTGGATGGTGCCCAAATGTGTTTTCGTGCACCCTTTTGTTGAGTAAACTTTGTGCTATTTTTATCCCGTGCACTCTGTTTAATCTGATTGTCAAATTTCCCCCCTAAATAACATTTTATGGGGACAGGACTGCACAGACGTCTTGAGAGATTAGACACCATTTCATGGGTTCCAAATTGCATGAGGTCTTTCATCGAAAGCTTTAGATAATCCAGGTCTCCTATAGACTAGTGCCTGTAATGAAGGCTGAGGCCACCATCTTGAAAACAGTTGAGAAGGTGCCATTAGGAGCCTATTAAGAGTAAAATTGCTATGGATCTTGTTTGTTTAAATGTTGATAATCTGTTAAGGTACATAATTTTCTGCTTTATCCTGGAGGAGCCCAGATGGATTTCTTGCTGGTAGTGGGGGGTTAGGAGTAAGAAGTTGGAAGTAGTTTTTTTTTTTTAGTCAACAGTTATGTCATAAAAGTTGAGTCATTGTTGACTATTGCTGATGATGCAATTAAACACCAGGTGCTTTGCATCAAGCAGTAGTCTGTACTTGCAGAATTCAGTGCATATGCTGATAATACAGCTCATGCACTTCTTCATGTGGAACAGAAGTAGGAATGACAACAGGTTGCAACTCTGTAGCAACTATTTATGCAGCAATAGCACTTCTATGCTTCTACTTCCATTTAAGTGTGGAAGGAGAATGATTGAACTGTAGGTATAAAACACAGGAGGAAAACAAATCACATGACAGATCCACCCTGTAAACCTGCTCTTCGCTGTTCTAAGGTGCTTTCTTGCAAAAGTTCAGGAACTGAGTGACTGGGCCCTTTCTACCAGGATCTTGTCCACTTTCTTGTGCTGAATTCCCACCTCACAACAAGAACTGTGATCTTTACTGTAAATATGCACATATTTTCATTTGAAACCACCACCCAAAACAATGGAGGATAAAGTCGTCATTTTGTTAATTGTTAGCTATTGGGGGGGGATCAACCACGATCAAAATAGAACGCAGCCTTTTAATTATACGATACATGACCAGTTTATTCATTATTACATCTGGCTAGCAGATTTATCTTTTGTTTTCCACAGAATAAAAAGCGATGTAACATTCTGCTGATAAGCACTGGCCTGTTTCATCACAGGCCCGTGATGAAACCGTGATGAAACAGGCCAGTGATGAGTAACTAGTTAACGTGAAGCTTAAAGCATAATCAAAGAGAAATAAATTGGACTAGTCTGTGCATCACCTAGTTAGAAGTACAGACAATTATTCTGGGCCTACCTGACACGTTGTACATCACCACCTTTATTATCTTAGTCTTATGCATATAGTGGTTGATTCTCTACAGTAATACACACATTAAGAGGATACTGATGATTTGTTGTAATACACATATAATATGTATATGTAATATGTAATATTTAAACAGGACGTAAGCAGGCTGTAACAAGTAGGGTAAGTAAAACACACTAATAAAGCAGTACTCTAAAGAATATGAAATATAATTTATAATGCAATTGTATGTTTGCTTGTTGTTTCTATACTAATTTTATTGCAGCAGTTCATTCCCCCCCCCCCCTGTTTTGCTACCTTACTGTATTTACTTCCTCTCTGACATGCACATACCTGAATGTTCAATAGATGTTTGCAGTTAAATTTAAAGATAAATAGTACTGCTAAGCTTTGGCACCTAAATTAAGTTACTAGAGCATGCTTTCTTACTTTCAGTATGTGTCAGTAGTTTTTCTGCTTATGAACTAATTACCGCCCCCCGGCTCAATGGAGATAAATCTGTCATCAAGGGGGTCTTTCATAAAAGTGGGAAAAAGTGTCTCTGTCTTGGCTGCAGACATCAGGCCAACCACACAGAGGGTTTCCGGTGGTGAATCTGCTGGTGGATTACATAGACAATAACTGCCTTCTGCCTTTTCCAGACTAATAACTGACTGAGATTTTCTGCTAGCTGGCTGGCCCAGTTTCTCAAGTGGTTGCCTATAGTTGATGTCGGATTGTCAGAATGGCCCATGCAAATGACCTCTTAGAATGGTTACCTTTGAATAGGCTGTAAGACGACATTTGCCTCATGTCTGTCTGTTTCAGCCTGCTAAAATGAATTGTGAAGCATGTCCTGGAATAGGGTTAGTTGGTGAAACCATTTTTATGGTCAAGGAATAGCTGACTATTTTAACTGAAAAGCAATTTGAGAGCATTCGGTTGACGCTATGTTGGGCGAAAAATAGGCCATTCCCTAAGATGAGTAATCTGCTTTGTGGGTGGGATAGCAGTGGGTGCCCGAATCCCCCTCCAGGAGGGAGGAATGAGCCACTCTGGCGATGGGACGTCCTGCTGAGTGTGGAGGGCAGCCTGTGGGAATGTGCTGGCTACACCACCCCCCCCATTTTCTCCCGTTTCAGCACCTGACTGCTTCTGACCTGCAGCGGGCCGGGTGCATCTCAGTCGACCGGTCTTGGTTTAGAGGCGGTTTACTTTGTGGTTCAGGCTTTCTCTCACATTCTCAAACTGAAGGCGTGTTCTTGGGACCTTTTGTAAAGTCATAACTAAAGTAATTAAAAAAAAAAAAAAAAATTACCAACTCCATCTTGCTGTAAATGTGTATTCTTGAGGTTATTAATTTATGTAAAATCTGTGACTCCTCCGGGAAAAGACAAATTTAAATTTAAACAAATTTAAAATGTCAGAACGCATTTAAATACCTGAAGGGACACATGCTTTACAAACGCTTTGGGATTCATGAGAATCAGTAAGCCTAATAAGCAAAGGAATGTGGCTTTCAGTTTCCCCTCCCCCAACTGTTGTACAGCTTCATGACCATTTCCGACCAAGTGTCTCTCAGCCTTCACGAAAATGGACTCTGCGAGTGTTTTGACTAACTTTTTTCTCCGTTTGTTTATACTTGCTTGAAGAATAGATGTAATTTAGGTCTGAGCAGTACGACATTTTAATTTATGCAGCTCTTCTGAATAATACAGGAAATGCCTTTTTCCCAGGGATCTGATGCGGACACTTTACATGAATAAACACGAGTTCATTTTAATAAGCACAGAGCGATCTTTATTTGTCCTAGATTGTTCTGTAAATTGCTTTCCTGCGCTGTGCTCCCTAGAGTAACGGGGATATTAGATACCATTTTGTACATGGGAAAAAAAAAGTTAAACTGGGAATTGTTTTACTTACCAAGTGACATTGCAAAGTGGATTTGAGTTGATTTTCTGCAGAGCGTGCTGGTACTGTTAGCCCTGGGAGGAGGGGGGGGGGGGGGGGTGACGCAGGCTATCACAGTTGAGCCCATTGTC
>JABFEA020000085.1:2998587-3012607 GCA_019775915.2 Cyphomyrus plagiostoma
ACATGGTGTGACTGGCAGGAACTCGGGTGGATTCATGCATGTATAAATAAATAACCCTGCGACTTTTGGCTTGTTTTTGTGGAACCATGGGGTTGGGCAGGTTTCACGCTCCACTATCAGCCTCCTAATAACAGAGACGAGCTTCTGTTTCAGCTGCCACCCTTCGAAAATCCTTTGTAGACGTAGAGGTCTGAACACCTCACTTCATAAAGTGTTCCTTTAGGAGTATAAAATTTTTTTCCTTAGCTATTGGTTTTTATGTGTTGTGATTTTTAATTTTTTTTTTAATTTAGCTGAATTTGGGCAATACAGGTCTCTTATTGGTAACGAGTTGTAGTTCGCTTTAGCTGTGCTTTTGGTGACCATTTCATGAGGTATCCTGCTACACACACACATATACACACACAGAAGCTCCTCTGCTCCCAACGAACACAATTTGGACTTGCAATCCTCTTCGTTCGTATGTCTTGTTGAAAGTTTGTAAGTAGAGGAGCGTCTGTGTATATATAAAAACCCGTGATCTAAGTTTTTGAGTGCAATGTGACTGCTCCGGCCAAACATGGTGGGTCCAGCATCTTCAAAACCTCCACATTCCTGTTTTCCACCCCCCACTCTACATTGTCATTGTCGAGAGATGAGAAATGGTCCTGTTTGTATTTCTGTGGCAGTAGGTTAGAGGTGAATGGCCAGAGTCATTGAAGCAGACAGGAAGGTCCCAAGTGCAAAGACTACTGCTCTGGAAGACGCTGGTGTGCGGAATCACCCCTCTGAACGCATAACCCATCACGCTTTGAAATAGTTTTGAAAGTGAAAGTGGGTGCTGCCTGCTATTAGCCGTGCATTTCGACCAATCAGATGATGATGCAAGCAGCTCGGTTTAGTCGCGCTTTTGGCCCTTGTAAGCGGAGCCATTTCAACACGAGTGCGGCTATCAATTTACAATGGAAAACCATCTTTCTGTGGTTTGGCTCGTGTTTGGCCTGGGTTCTTGCTGGCAGTGGAAAAGCGCGATAAGTGTATCTGATAGTGGCCACTGAGTGTACAAGCAAGTCTGGATGCATTTATTGGCAACCCCCCCCCCCCCCCCAACGGATTTCTGTCACCCAAGGCCTGATGGGTGTGAGGATGGAGTCTTGTCACTTTACACTGGCTATTGTGCTGTATTCTCACCTTGCTCTGTCTGCCCTCCCAGACAAAGACACAATCAGCAAGATCCGAGATCTTCGCATGAAGGCAGAGGACTATGAGGTGGTCAAGGTCATTGGCAGGGGGGCCTTCGGGGAGGTGCAGTTGGTAAGACTAACCCCCCCACCCCCACACAGTGTCTCATGTGTCCTTTTAACTGTTTTAATCGATACCCTCCACACAGCGAGAGTATAGACATGGATGTTCTCTTTGATGGTGTGTAGCACTGGGCCAGTACTTGTGGGAGTCACGTTTACTCACCTGGTGAGCAGTAGTATGGCATACTCATTGCTTTATGAGCATCCTAATGGTGCAAATGTACTGTAGTGACTGTTATAACGATTTTTAGTCTGATGCAGAGGTTTTGGATCAGGGCTCCCGAGTTCTGGCCCTGGAGCACTAGTCTCTGCCACACTTTACAGGTTTCCATGCTGAAACACACCTTCTAAACCTGGCAATTGGCTGGTGAGCTGAATAAGGTGTGTTTGAGCAGGGAAAACTGCAAAGGGTGTTACAGACTGGTCTGCCAGGACTGGAATGGGGAGTCCTGGTATAGATCTATGATCCGCTCATGAAAGCAAGTCTTCTGGTTGATGGCCCAGGTTGCCCTTCGGTTGAGGTTACTTTGCCTCCCGAACGTTTCTGCCTCTTTTAGACTAATTAAATGGCTTTCAATATGGAAAGGTTCTCCCATACTAAGTGGGTGTCTCTTCACCATGCCACACGCTTCCCAGGTGCGACACAAAGCCACGAGGAAGGTTTACGCCATGAAGCTGCTCAGTAAATTTGAGATGATCAAAAGGTCAGACTCTGCTTTCTTCTGGGAGGAGAGGGACATCATGGCCTTCGCCAACAGTGGCTGGGTGGTGCAGGTACAGTACTCGACGTCAAGCTCGGTGTTGCCCGGACTTTTCTCTCTCCCGCCATTCAAGCAGATATCGGTCGTCGCTGTGAGAACTGCACTGACTGCTTGTTTGTCAACACCTTCTGTTAGCTTTGTGACTTCTTACTCATCTGAGTCGAGGCTTCAAAACATTCCCTCCATAATGTAATACTCACTTATCAGTGGTTATGTTGATTGACAAATGGAGTTCTGCAGGATACGGAATATTGTATTTGGCAGTGTTTAGTACTATGAGACGGATCGCTGTTGCTGAAAGGTCTCCCGTTTCCCTTGGGTCTTAGCTTGAAGAGGGACATGATTTAGTCACTTTAGGGTCTTAATCTCCTCATTCCTCTTGCTTCTCGAAGCCGCAAATTTGATGTGGAAAAACTGCTTTCATAGCTCGTAAGCTTAATTGTCAGGCTGCCAGGGAGTTCGGTCGAGGCTCAAGCTCAGGTTCACCCAGCATGAAGATAAGGGCCCTGACCAGCATGAAGGTAAGGGCCCTGACGTGAGTGTGTTGTCCCCCCAGCTCTTCTACGCGTTCCAGGATGACCGGTACCTGTACATGGTGATGGAGTACATGCCCGGCGGTGACCTGGTCAACCTGATGAGCAACTACGACGTGCCAGAGAAATGGGCTCGCTTCTACACCGCCGAGGTGGTCCTGGCCCTGGACGGCATCCACTCCATGGGCTTCATCCACAGGTACCCCATCCCGCTTCTCCTTTGCTCCCTGGGTGCAAATCAGGCAAATTCCGTAAGGAACAGAAAGCTGTCCCCGCAGGCCTTGCCCCCACCCCCCCCATCTGCGGTCCTTGGTGAACTGCAGACTGCTTGATGTTACCTGTCTGTGGTCTAGCCAGCGTAGCCATGGTTATACAAACTACGAGGCGTCTGCGTGGAAAGTGCTCGTTCAGTTTGACGCCTGGCACCCGGTGCTCTTCCGACGACGGACCGATCATAGCAGGAAGGGGGTTTTTATACAGGGGGTTTAAAATTGGCCATGCGAGAACACAACCCGTCCTCTGGGCCCAGCTGAAAGTGCCAAGCGCAGCCATGTTAAATGACCATACATCTATGCGTGTGTTTGTGTGTGTGTACGTATGTATATGTATATGTATATATAGAACTTTTTTTTTCCTTTCCTGGGAGGTTGTGTTCATGCCCGTTCACCCATATTTTCTGCCATGTCTCGCAGGGATGTGAAGCCGGATAACATGTTGCTAGACAAATCGGGCCACCTGAAACTGGCGGACTTTGGGACCTGTATGAAGATGAATAAGGTATTCAGAGGGCCTGCTTAGCGTCACTTGATGGTTGTGCTGGGCCACCTGAATCGTGCTGAAGTGCTGTTTTGGGGGGCAGGACGGGATGGTGCGGTGCGACACGGCGGTGGGGACTCCTGACTACATCTCCCCCGAGGTTCTGAAGTCCCAGGGCGGAGACGGCTACTATGGGAGGGAGTGTGACTGGTGGTCTGTCGGAGTCTTCTTGTACGAGATGCTCGTCGGTGAGTCTGATATTACCACCTCCTCACTCTTACTTTGTGACAGGTCTTGGGTGATGTGATGCTTGACGTGTTACTTTGTTGCAAATGCTTATAATGATATCAGCCGCAGAGCGGTGAGTGGTCCTTTTATTTTACGGTTGTAATTCGGTGATATGGTGAAAAACTGCAAAATCAGTGTTGGAAGCCGTTGAACGCCACTGGTAGCTTGAAACACTGTGATACTTCCTGTGAAAGTTGACGTTTTGTTTTTTTTTTTCTGATGGGCCACAGTCTCATTCGTCCTCCACTTCCTCTGCAGGAGATACGCCGTTCTACGCTGACTCACTGGTGGGCACCTACAGCAAGATCATGAACCACAAGAATGCCCTCGTCTTCCCAGAAGACAGCGAGATCTCGAAAGATGCCAAGAACTTGATTTGCGCCTTCCTCACAGACCGGTGAGTGCTGGAAGCCTCAGAGGGGCATCGCAGGTTCCACTTTGTGTCACCCGTCCAGACTCATGTCCCTGAACCTGGAAGCTATCAAAAGTCAATCTTTACGACGTCTTGGATTCCTTTTGAGGGCCAAGGCCCTGATGGTGTTTATGAGGCATCAGGATTTCTGCAGCCACTTATTTTACTTGCCACTAGGTGCTCACAGGTAAAAGCTGAGAATTCAGGTTAAATGGAATACGTTTTATTTTGACACCAAACAAAGACAGTTTCTGTGTTGGCTGTTGGGACACCCCCTCGCCTGATGAGCAAACAGCTCGTTCATCTTCAACCTAGTTTATTGGATGTTTAATAGGCTTGTATGAGACAATTGATTGTAAAATTGACCATATTTTTGGTCGATTCATTCAGATATTGTTGCATTTCAGTGGATAATGTCAGTACAGTTTTTGAAAGAAATAATGACGTGGCAGAAAGGGTAAGAAATATCCTTAATTTTTGTGAAAAATTATTCACGTGACATTTCTGGACAGGGAAATGAGTTGAATCTGAAGCATTTTACCGGGATTTTACACTCTCTTGTTAGTACCTGCTGGCACATGCTTTCTGAAGCTCTGGGCCTCACATTCTGCTCTTGGTTTAAATTTCAAACGGTCCATTTGGAGTCCACAGCAAAGTTTCCTTGACCCTGAGGTCAGCTCATAGACATGTGTGATCTGCACAAGGCGTGGTGACCCATCAAAGAGTTGCCATGGCGACAGTCACTAATCCTTAGCCCTACCTTTGCAGGGAGGTCCGACTGGGCCGCAATGGCGTGAACGAGATCAAGCGGCACCCATTCTTCAAGAACGACCAGTGGACGTGGGAGAACATCCGGGAGAGTGAGTGTGCGGGCGCTTGTCCTCAGGAGCGCTTCACTGTGAATTTCTCATTTATTTTAAATGAAGAAATGACGGAATGGTATTAGTTTTGAAAGTTAAATTACAAACAGGTGACAGTTGAAGCATTAAGCCATTCAAATTATAAGCAGACCTCTACAACTGGCCTAAGGCCTCCAGTGTGAATAGCATGGCTGGGACTTTGCGTGCATGGATGTGTACGCCAATGGCTGCGTTAGCTAATAAGCTAAAAAGATCCCGTAGCTCATAAGGTCTGGATTTTCTGGAATGTGCAAATCGCTCTTTTGCTAGCTGCCGCCCCTGTGGTCCCGGAACTGAGCAGCGACATTGACACCAGCAATTTTGACGACATTGAGGAGGACCGAGGTGAAGAGGAAACGTTCCCGGTACCGAAGGCCTTCGTGGGCAATCAGCTCCCCTTCGTGGGCTTTACCTACTACAGCGGCCATCAGTGAGTCCACCACTCCTGCTAGATCCCACACTGGTCTGAGCGTGCTTAGCTTCCTTTGGCCCTTAGGGCGTCTGTAACTGATGGGTCTCCCTGGCACAGGTTATCCCGAATCTCCAGCTCCAAGACGAGCGACAAGTGTAGCAGCTCCACCAAGGAGGAGAAGAACCTTGTAAGTACAGTTTCCACAGGGGCGGTGTTGCAGCACACCAGCCTGTAAGCTTACGTTGAATACAGGCGTTCCAGTGTGGCGAGCGGCGCATTAACGCAACTCGACGATATGGAGCCAAGTTGTAGCAAACAAGTCACTCTGAAGTGCTTGTTAAAATTCTGGGAAAAAAAGCACTGTTTTATTTAGAAGCACGGTGAGCACCCTGGAGGCAAGACGCCATGTTGTTTTCTTGCAGCTTGAGAACCTGCAGAAGAGGGTTCATCAGCTGGAGGAGCAGCTCCATAGCGAGATGCAGCAGAAGGACGAGATGGAGCAGAAGCACAGGTAGCCTCCTTTCTCCTCCCGTGGCTGCGGTCAGTTTTGGCTCCTAGCCTGTCTAGCGATTCCTCGCCACCGCCAGGTCACGTCAGAGTCCACGGCCGCGGCGACGCCAAATTACACACATTAGTGGAAACACAACCCAAGAGGTCACTCCGTGACCTGGGGCCTCACCCCGTTTACTCACATTTCAGCACCTTTCATGGGAGTCGGCATGCACGTGTCCCCAGCGTCCCGTAAAAAGCGTCATGCCCTCTAAAAAAAGCAGTCAGCGCGAGATCCTGACACCAGTGTGTGACATTTATCTATGTCATGCTCTGACAAGCGATTAACCGCTAGCCCTGTGTGTGTGTGTCTGTTTGTCTGTGTGTCTGCTCCCCAGGGCCTCCTGCACAAAGCTAGACAAGATCCTGAAGGACCTGGATGAGGAGGTAAGTGATTTTGATCCAAGTCATGATTAGTAGATGGATGGTTTAATAAACCGCAGTCAGTAGTACAGCTGTTTGTGTGTGTGTGTGTGTGTGTGGTTTTTTTTTTTTTTTTTTTTGGTTATGCAAACTTTAGTGTGAGTTCTGGTTTTCCCATACTCCATGCAGCTATTACTATGATTGCTTGGATGTCTGCTAAGTGGTTTAAGTGATATGAAATGAGAAGGCTTACACATCTAATGGTTATTTACATTGCCTTTTACGTTAGGTAGCTCTTTTAGTTCAATTAAACTTCAATTCAGAGTGAGGTGAGTGTGTTTCAAATGCATGCACACTCCTTGACAGCTGCTATTGCGTTGAGTTCAGCACCAGAGCCTCATATCCAGATGCTCCTGGCTAAGATCCAATCACCCGAGCCAGGCCCACCCCCACGTTGGCATATCAGCAATAAGCTGTGCGGTGCCCGCGTGCTGAAGTATGTCCCCCTCCGCCAGGCGAACCTGAGGAAGAGTGCAGAGTCCACGGTGTCCTTGCTGGAGAAGGACAAGATCAAGATCCAGCACCGGGCGACTGAGAGCCAGAAGAAGGCTGAACAGGAGGCTGAGAAGAGGCGTAACTTGGAGAATGAAGGTGAGGACATCAGCGACCGTGTGGTGCAGAGCACCGGTATGGTTTAGAGCAGGGTTCTTCAAATCTGGACCTCGATTCCAAATCCAGCCCTCGTTTTCAGTTCTCCCAGGTAGTTAGTTTAATAATTACCGATTCTGATTGGTCAGAGGCTTCACACCTGACTGACAGGTAAAGGAAGGCTGGAAAACCAGCAGGGCTCGGACCTCGAGGACCGTGATTTGAAGAACCCTGGTTTAGAGACTGGTATCAGAGTCTCGCCAAAGGACACGGCAGGTCCGGCTCTTCCTCCGAGTGTTTGCGTTACCTCTAGAAGCGCATGTGTGTGTTTATACAGTGTGTTTTGGCTTTGTTATGCTCTTTCTTGATTTATGGGTGTCCCTGTCAAGATTAACTCCGGCATGTAAGTTCTGGTTAATGACACTGAGTTGAATCAAGTACTTTAAAGTAATAAGTGATTTATCTGTGGTCTCTGTGAAATAGGCCGCCTTGCGTGTGAGTTACGGCTGTTCGTATGGGCGCGCACACTTACAGATGGGCTCTGGGGCTTTTCACAGCTGCGCTGTACTTTTCACCTGCACCATAAAGCCACATTGGGGTTAACAGACTGCTAATGCTGAGTAGGGCCGTCATCTGGTTCGAGCAGCGGCTCCTTCAGATGTGCGGTGACCCCCAGTGTGACCCAGTCCTCCTGAAGCCCGCTCACTGCCGGCTTTCCTTAGGGCGGCGCCCTAAGTGTGCCCCGTGTGATCCGAGGCGTTAAAGTGGCAGGCGCAAGGGGTCACGTTTGTGTGCTGGCCGTTATAAAGTGAGCTTGGGGGGGAGAGAGAGACGGGGCATCCTGAGGATTGATGGGATGGGCCACTGCTCTGAACCTTTTTCTCCCCCCACCATCCCCCTTCCAGTGTCAACTTTGAAGGAGCAGCTGGAGGACCTGAGGATCGTCAGCCAAAATTCCCAGGCTTCCAACGACAAGATCTCACAGCTGCAGAAACAAGTCAGTCTCATGGGAGCCCCCTCCTCCCTCATTACCCGAAAGTCCAATGTGGATCCTGCATGTTGGGGTGTGCTATGCGTCTTAGGAATAGTTTTTAAGCCTAGCGTTTCTGTAATGGAGCGGGATTGTTTTGTAAGATTGGGGGGTGTGTTTATGGCAGCCTATACCATTGTATGTCGTGCTGCACCCAGCTGGCCCACATACCAACCAGGGCAGGGGTGGCCGGAATGGACTGCTGTGTTTGTGGGTTTTCGCTGCGAGACTTCCTTGCGTCGTCAAGCTATCTGACATCCCCGAGTCTTGCCTGACAGCTCGAAGAGGCCAATGACCTGCTCCGGGTGGAGTCGGACACGGCGGCCCGCCTGCGGAAGAACCACACTGAGATGGGCAAGTCCATGAACCAGCTGGAGAGCCATAACCGCGAGCTGCTGGAGAAGAGCCGCGTGGCCGACGATGTCAAGCTGCAGTTGGAGAAGGAACTGCTTCAGCTGCAGGCCGCCCTGGACTCGGAGAAGAGGAACTACAGCCAGGGCTCAGAGGAGATCCGTGAACTCCAAGGTAAGGCTGCAGTGCAGCTGGATGAGGGACGACTTGCTGCGATTTTAGAATTGAAACCTCCGGGTGCAAGCTCAACCAGCATCTACCTCCGTGCAGGCTCCCTCTAACTATTATGTCAGCTTGTATGAGTCCGCTGATTTTTGATCCCACGATATTGACACTGTAAGCGTTAGGTTCTGGGAATAAATCTCGTCTCCAAATTCCTGTATCCCAGCACGCACGGCGAGCCTGCAGGAGGAGATCCGGAGCCTAAAGACCAACCTGTCAAAGATGGAAGGGGAGCGGAAGCAGGCCCAGGAGCGCAGTAACAGCCTGGAGAAGGTTTGTGCTTAATAGCTTGCCGTGAGGAACTTGCTGGAGTCCAGCAGGCCTGGAGTGTTTCTGACGAGCCTCGCACCCATTGCAGGAGAAGAACAGCCTGGAGATTGACCTGAACTACAAGCTGAAGACCCTGCAGCAGCGGCTGGACCAGGAGATCACTGAGCACCGCATGACACGGGCCCAGCTCGCGGACAAGTACGAGTCTATCGAGGAGGCCAAGTCTGCAGCCATGACCGGTAGGTGCACCCTTAGGGCGGGCTTTGTCATCTCGCTTGCTTGGATGTCTGTCTTGATTGGCTTGTTTCCAGAAACCTTTGGATGCTCCCCTAATTTGTCGCGTGTCACGATTTGTCTCTCGTTGGGCTCCACAGTCGTGGAGCAGAAGGTTTCAGAGGAGACCGTGGCCCGCATGCGAGCAGAGAGCAGGGTGGTGGAGGTGGAGAAGCAGTGCTCCATGATGGAGTTCGACCTCAAACAGTCCGTGCAGAAGATCGAGCAGCTGATGAAGCAGAAGGAGCGATTAGAAGACGAGGTTGGTGCCGCAGTGTGCGTGCGATGGCGGCCACTCATTGGTTTCTATGGATACATGCATGGGCGTCCCTTTCTGCGCAGGTTAAGAACCTGCGGCTGCAGTTCGAGCAGGAGGCCAGCAAGAGGGTGCAGGTCCAGAGTGAGCTGAAGTCGCGGAACCTGGAGGCCGACCGGCTCATGGGCTCCGAGAAGCAGCTGAAGCAGGAGATCAACGCGGCTCTGGAAAGCAAGCGCTCCCTGGAGTTTCAGCTGGCACAGCTCACCAAGTGAGTGCCACGTGACGCCGTGCGGAGAGCCGCGTGCTCAGGGATCTCTAGGTCCGGCCTCTGCTAGGGCATTTTCAGCTTTCTAGTTCAGGTCAATCCTCCAGGCTGCTGTTCTCCAGCAGTGGGTTTTGCGGGACTTATCCCTGATCCTTTTTTGAAAATGGCTGGAAACTGCATTGTGTGCTTAAGGTGTAAATTAATTTGGGCAGGAACAAAGAGCACTTGCTAATCTCCCTGACCTTTCGGCCACTTTACTCCCTCTGGTAGTTCCTATCGCAGGATGTAAGGCTTTATTAGAGACCTAATTCGGTGATTATAATTCCATTACTGTAGTGTAAACCCGGGGGCTCTGGATGATTTGTGGTATTTGTGTCCAGCTCTTTGCAGACCTTCACGCAGCCTTTCCAGCCTCGGCTTACTGCTCGAGCTCCGCCAGTGTTTACGGCTCGGGATTAATAGCTGCCCTCTGCTCCACCTCCCAGCTCTGCTGGTGTGAAATCTGCTGAAGGTCACAGCATTAAGTTACTTTAGCTTTAAAGTTAAGCTGCACTTCCACACAATGGTGTCTGGAATTGCGCCTTTCAACAATAACGTTTTATTGCCGCTCGGCGAGCATGGTAACCCAAGCCAATGTAGTGGCACACATTTAGCCCGATAGATGTCTGACGTCTGGCTTTGGTTATACTTCAACTCCAAAGGGTGGTAATCTTAATGTAAAACCGCATCATTTGTTGCGACCGTGTGCAGCGATGCATTCGCCGGCCACTCTGTTGTTCTGTTGTCACACTGTCGCCATGTTACGCCCATGCTGAAATCGACGTCCGGCACTAGACTCATCCCTCCATCTCTTCCAGGCAATACAGAGGCAATGAGGGACAGATGAGAGAGCTGCAGGACCAGCTGGAGGCCGAACAGTATTTCTCGGTGAGTTCCAAACATTCATCCTCTCTAAATGGCGCCGCCTTCCCTGCTTTGACCTATGAAAGAGCAGCAGAAATGGTGGTTCTGTGAATTTATGTGTAGTTGTGTGTGAGACCTGTTTAGGAACTTGTTACAATGTGCTTCAATGACAATGACTTAGAGTCAATGTCAACTGGTTGGTTGAAACAATATCTCTGTCTGCATTTTTACGGTCGGTACTTAAACTGTGATATCGAAGCACGCTGTGTGGATTTTCACTGTCTCGACCTGAACTCTCCACCTCTGCTGGGTTTGACTTTAATGCAGTGCAAAAGGCCGAACTGATCCGATTGATTTTGTATGTTCATGAGCTGTTTTGTGTGAGTGACTGTTCATGTTAGCTATGGGATGGATTGTGTGTACCCAGGTGCTTTTCTGTCATCCCTGAATGTGGTATCAGGAATTCGAAGTGTAGGATTAATCTGCGTTGTGGTGAGAAGTGGACTTGCTTCAGCCCTTGTTAACATCCACCCTGCACACAGCACACATTGAAGTGTCTTCTGTTGCATTATTTGATGCGTCTCAGCTGCGGGTCTTCATCTCCCTGCTATTTCGCACCATGTAATTAATTTTTTATAGCGTGTGTGATATAAGTGGTGTTTTTTTGTGAAAAGAATCCTCCGTCGTGTTCCAGGTCTGTTTAGATTCTAAAGCCTAGAACGTAAGGGCCTTGTTCAGTCTGAGCAGTGTTTTCATTCTGATACTTACCCCATGGTTCAGACTGCTGCCGTGTGTGTGTGTGTGTGTGTGTGTGTGAGCGCGCTATTTACCATGCTGCGATTTGTCCTTCTCTTTAGTTCCTTACATTGTCTGGATGTTTAAGACAACTGAGCAGTTGGCTCTGCCGAAGCTTCAATTCGGATTTCTTCTCTTAATCATTTAAACGATGTTAGCTGTGTTTATCATTGTACTCATTGATCATGTTTTGAATCAACAAGAGCAGCTGTTTACAGCAGGCCTGGGTTTGATTTTGGCTCTGGCCAGATTCACGCTTTCAGCTGTAGATGTGCTGCTGTTGGGCGCTTTGATTTCATATGGCTTGTTCTCCAGGGGAAAATGCTGATCTGTGCTGTAGTTGTCAAATTATAGTCCCAGTGCTGCACTTATAGTGGCTGAGCTTATAGCTTTAATAATTTAGCGAAAAATCTTGCTGTCATGTGGTGCCAATATTCTGAGGTTTTGCAGGAATAGACAGCTCAGGGATTTGGAAGGGCTGAACCGTTTTTCCTCAGGCCTGAACCATATCTGATACTCCTATTCTCCTCGAGTGCTGCTCTAAGTCTGGTACTTGGATGGCTGAGGGTTAACTTATGCAGCCCATTAATTGACCCCTGCTGTAAAGAAGCCTGCAGGTAAGAACGCTGGCCAAGCCCCGTGTGACCCTGACCCTTCTTGCAGACTTTGTACAAGACTCAGGTGAAGGAGCTGAAGGAGGAGATTGAGGAGAGGAACCGACAGATCCAGGAAGTTCACAGAAAAGTACAGGAGCTTCACAGTGAAAGGTAGGCCTCTAACAGCTCCCTGGCCCTCTGAACCGGTGGCCTTTCAGAGGGCGGGCCTCTGCTTCATCTGCCGTTACATACCGGCGCCCTGTAATCGCTGCTCTCCTCTAGTAATTAGGACATGGTGTGGGGATCGGCCCAGATGTTTTTCTGAGCCGTCCTTCCGCTTAAGACTCCCGGATGACTTGGAAATACCTGAGAGGCCCTGATAGCAGGCACTGTGATTTTTCTGAGGTTTCGTGGTCCTCGACCGGACCTCCTCCCCGCCTTGGCGTGACCCAGCCACGCCGCCGCTGGAGCTCTTCCGAGCCTCGTATTGGCGCGTTGGCCGAGTAAGGGGAAGGGCTCAGTTTTCCGGCCCGCCCGCTGGCGCCGCTGACGCGTGTGTGTTTGTGGCTGGCCGGCGCGCCACAGGGAATCCCTGTCCGCCCAGCTGGACCTGACGGTGACCAAGGCCGAGTCGGAGCAGCTGGCGCGAGCGCTGCAGGAGGAGCAGTACTTCGAGCTCAGCCAGGAGAGCAAGAAGGCGGCTTCGCGGCACAAGCAGGAGTGCAGCGAGAAGGACGGCACCATCACCCAGGTCTGTTCAGCCCTCGGTGCGCTCCGGCGGCTCGCTTTAACAATGCCCGGGCACCTTCTGCGCTAATATGTAGCCGGCGTTTCGCATTTTAGCTCCTTCGGTTTAAGCGACACTTAAACCGTCGCATTTTACCGTCGACCTCTAACTTGTCAGGACACGTGGCGATCGGTCCAGGTGTACGAGGCCAGAGTCACCGGTGTTATGTGCACCTGCGGGTGACGTGATTTGCCTGCTAAGCTCATCGACCTCTGTGCGCGCTGACACGTGTTTTCCCCCCCCCTCAGCTTGAGGAAACCAATAAAAATCTCACCAAAGACTTGGAGAACCTGGCCAAGGAGAAGGCAGAGCTTGATCAGAAGTTGAGTGTGAATGAGACAGGTGAGCACCGGTGGGAGGCCTGCTCTCCACCCGTCGGTCATCTTTGGCATAAAGGCGGAGTCAGTCTGACCTGCCCAACCCCCAATCTTCTTGCAGAATATGCTACGCGGGAGGAGGAGCTGACAAATACCATCAAAGCCAGCTATGAGAAGATGCTGTCTACAGAACGCACGCTCAAGACCCAGGTGAGCCTGCATGAGCGGGGCATTCTGTTTTACCAGCATTCCAGCGCAGCTAAGGCCCTGGTTCTGGGTAAGTCTCTCCACTGCTGGTTCATGGGTGGAGCTAACCACAAGAATCTTTTAGCAATGTCAAGTCAGCGGTTTGCCCAGCTCTGTTTACAGAAAAGTGAGGCTGGCAGGCACATAAAACCAGCTGGTACTGTCAGCATAATTGCCCCAGATGCACTGGAAAATGCTTCCATGAGAATTTCAAGGGCCTTTGGCGTCACTGAAGGCCTTGCTCTCATGCAGTTTTAGCGGTGTCCGTGAGCTGGTGGAAACCCTTCATTCCCCTCAACCCGCATCCCCCTTCAGGCTGTGAACAAGCTGGCGGAGATCATGAACCGCAAGGACATGAAGCTGGACCAGAGGAAGAAGGCCAGCACGACGGACCTGCGCAAGAAGGAGAAGGAGTTTTCCAAGATCGTCAAGATCGGCCGCACCCATACCCAGGATGCCACGCCCCTGACGCTCGGTCAGGAATTTTCCGGCTATGCCGCGCAGGTCGAAAGCGGCATCGCCCGACTTAAGGTCGCGGTGAAGGAGATCTATCCGCTAGCGCAGGGCGGCACGGCCGTCGGGACCGGCCTCAACTCCAAGCCGCGCTTTGCAAAGCTGTTCGCCAAGCACGTCGCTGAGATCACCAAGCTGCCCTTCACCAGCGCCGCCAACAAATTCGAGGCGCTGGCGTCGAACGACGGACTCGTCGACCTGCACGGCACGCTGAATGTGCTGGCGGTCGCGCTCACCAAGATCGCGAACGACATCCGCCTGCTCGGCTCCGGCCCGCGCTCTGGCCTGG
>JABFEA020000085.1:3012707-3023441 GCA_019775915.2 Cyphomyrus plagiostoma
CCCCCCCCCCCCCCCCCCCCCCACCACCCCCCCCCCCCCCCCCCCCCCCCCCCCCCCCCCCCCCCCCCCCCCCCCCCGCCCCCCCCCCCCCCCCCCATGGGTGTAATGCTGCTTAAATTCTTGTTCAGCGTGGTTAAGGGTGTACGCAGTGCTTCATCGCCGAACGCCTCATCCCACCCCGTGTGTCAGGCGTTTGACCTCTGTTCCGCCCGCTTCTCCCGTCCTAGCAACTGGCCGACGAGTCCATGCGGTTCACGGAGCTGCAGATGCAGATGTACAGCAAGGACAGCGACATCGAGCAGCTCCGCGAGAAGCTGAACGACCTGCAGCAGCGCATGGACAGCTCCAGCGTCACCAGCCTGCAGACCGATGATACGGACGGCAACATAGCAGGTGAGCGGCGCTGCCGCATTTGGGCCGCTGGAGCCAGGCCGCCCCCCGAGACCTCCGGGAATGTCCTTTTTCAGAAGTAGTAGATCTTCTCCTTTTAGTCTGCAGATAATTAACCTCTTGAGAGTGGCTGAAAGAGTGCCCTTTGACCTCTGATCTCTGTACCAGGCCTGGTAGTCTGTTAAACCGCTTCTCACAGGCCCCCAGCTGTATTGGATTTTAATTTTTGCGTCTTGCTCTCATCAGGTTATTTGAACTGAAAGCGCACTGTGCCACAGAACTGTGGTGGCACTGGGACTGTTCTGCAGTGTTTAGGTGCCCTTGTCACCCCTCTGTCCCCAAAAAACAAGCCTCAGAAACTGTTTCAGAAACTCAAAGGTCCATGTCGTGTTTACTGCCTTGTCTAGGTGTGCAGTGAAAACATCATAAGTGTGTTAAACTGCTCTCCTCTTATTCTTCTCCCTTGTCTAGTTGGTTCCCCTTGCTCTCCCTATCTTTGTATCTTCTGTTCTTTTTCCTCTGTGAGTAACCTGGAGTTGCGGGCTCCCGTCATGCCTGGCCTGTATTGTCTCTTGCACCCCCCTCCCCCCCATCCTTTTTTGGCTCTGGATTTTCAGTTAAGCACCTTCCTGTACATGCTGTACATAGCAGATACCGTTTTTGAAAGTGTTCAGAGTGAAGAACAACTCAGACTTTACAGCGAAGAAATTGCTGGTGGTATCAAGTGCTGATGAACCCCTTTTGTAGACTATATTTGTATTCCTGGAGACGTGGTGGCGGCCATATTGATGGTACCGAGCTAAATATCCGTCCACAATTGAGTTTCTCTGGTAAAACTGCCTTGATTTCGTAGCTTCAGATGGATCTGCCCATTGGGCACGTCCATCTTGGGAGACGTTGTCTGGAGCCGTTCCGTGCCGATTTAAACTCTAGCAGTGTGCCCGTATATATAAAACCTCACTGTGAACTCCTTTCAAAAGCGTCTGAAATGATGAGGCTCTCTCCTGGTCAGGGGTTTTCCTCTGGCCCGTTGCGGGCCTCACATTCCTCCTCTTAGCGGAGAGAGCGAGCGAGAGAGAGAGAGAGACGGGCGGCTCTCTCTTCTGGCAGCGGCGGCCTTTATGGGCGGCGGCCTTCACATCGCTTCGCTCGCCTGTTTTTTTTTGGTTGTTTTCCTTTTCTTTAACTCTTGCCTGCTTGTCATGCCGCAGCATGCCCCTGACGCGGGTGGAGGTGACACGTTGGCGTATCCGCTCAGCGTTCCCTGTTAGCTTCTGTATAAGTGCCACAGCCTGGAATCTGGAAGCCCCTTCCGTTAGATCCCAAAGGCCGCCTCAGGCCTTTGATGATGGCCTGCATTTCCCACAATGCACCCCGAGTGACGTTCATGTGACCTTGAGGCAGTGGCCCCTATACATTCACCGTTCGGTGAAACACTGCTGTTTTGACATGCTGCTTTTTGACTTGTTTTTTTTTTTCCCCTTCTTGGATTATGAGTTCAGTTGATTTCTGCTAATCCCTGCATGTTCTTGTGGATAGAGCAGATCACCAGTGTCACTTTTGCTCACTGAAGCTGCCTCTACCTCCAGATTCAAGACTTGAAGGTTGGCTCTCCATACCAAACCGAACTAACATCAAGCGATATGGCTGGAAGAAGCAGGTTGGAGATTGTTCATGTCCACTTCTATGGGGCTGGTTGTTGTGATGTGATACATGCTCGTCTGTACAGCTGTCACTCTGAGAATTTAAGTGCATTTTAAGGTCATCGGTAAAAAATTAAGCTAAAAGTTACAATGTGTTGGGAAAAACAGCAATGATAACTGGGATCATTCAACCATTTCTACTCGTTCTCCAGTATGTGGTTGTCAGCAGTAAGAAGATCCTCTTCTACAATGACGAGCAAGACAAAGAGCAGTCCAACCCCTCCATGGTACTAGATATCGAGTGAGTCTGGCCTCGTGCTTCCGTCTTTGGTGGCTAGGGCTATATCAGTCGCTGTTGGATGTGAACTCGCTGCTGCGTTTACACTGAGCCACTCACTGCAAGTACTTGGTCTTGTTCAAATCAGCGCATTTTTTGAAAGTGCCAGAGTCCATAAGCACGAAATATTAACTTCCATTAGTCGCTTAGATAATCACACGACATTCCATGGAATGACCACTTGTGGTTGCTGGACCCTTTTTGAATTTTTAATGATTCAGTTACTCTGTAGTTGGTAGTCATGGAGCTGAACAGTGACTGCCATTTGTGGTTGCACTCCACTCCCAGTAGGGGATGCTGTTGAGCTTTTATGTATTAATTCTAGCGCTCTGCTCTGGGCAGACCTGTATCTCAGTTGTTCACAGATGAGGTGAATTTACCCTCCCAACCTACCTTACCCATGCAGTATGTCCCCCCCCAGCAAATAGCTACTCTTCTTTTTCCCTAACTATGCAGCAAACTCTTCCACGTACGTCCAGTTACTCAGGGGGACGTCTACCGTGCAGAGACGGATGAAATCCCTCGAATATTCCAGGTAGGAAGTGAAGTTTCATGGTACTCTTTAACTGGTTTTTGTTTTTTAAAATATGCATCTGGAAGTCAAATTTTCTTCCGTGAACATGAAGCAGCCAGCACAGCTTGCTGATTGTAAGCTGACTTGGCTATAGAGCATCTTCGTGACATACCTGCTTTAATGTCATGTGAGAAGCATGGACTCCGTCTGTGTGAGAAGCCGCAAATCTGAATCTGACGTGTCCCCCCCCCGCTCAGATCCTGTATGCCAACGAGGGTGAATGTCGAAAGGAGGTGGAGGTGGAGACAGCCCCCCAGGGCGACAAGGCCAACTGTTTGCCCCACAAGGGCCACGAATTTATCCCCACGCTCTACCACTTCCCCTCCAACTGCGAGGCCTGCGCCAAGCCCCTCTGGCACGTCTTCAAGCCACCGCCCGCCCTGGAGTGCCGCCGCTGCCACGTGAAGTGCCACAAAGACCACCTGGACCGGAAGGAAGACGTCATTGCTCCCTGCAAAGGTACGGCCCGCCGATGTCCACTGAGCTGGCCGATCCTCCTCTACTGAAAAGCCTATGCAGATGCCACCTGTTTAGAAGATGCTGAGATTCTTGGTGAGGCTGGTGAAGTTGTGCCGTTTGAGCCACAGGCTCAGGAATATCTACAGCCTGAAGCTCACAACTTTATAAGCTTTGAATTTTGGTGCAGGCTTTCCTGGGACCATCCATTCGGGTGAAATGCATGTGGTGGTCTTGCAAACGCCCCATGTTCGGTTTTGAGGATCGGTAGACAGTATGGGCAGAGATGCTAAAGGCTAAGTGTGCCCTCCGCAGTGAACTACGACGTCACCTCTGCACGCGACATGCTCCTGCTGGCACTGTCCCAGGAGGAGCAGAAGAAGTGGATCGGCCACCTGGGCAAGAAGATTCCCAAGACACCGCCCTCCACCTTCACCAGGGCCTCGCCGCGCACCATGTCCACCCGCTCCGTAGCCAACCAGTCCTTCCGCCGAAATCCGAAAAACATCACGGGCAAAACCAGGTAACTGGCCCCGCGAAACACCCAGCGCTGTAACAGCAGAGTAACAGCAGAGAGGGCTGCCTTCAGCCCGACGAGGCGTCTGGGGAGTGTGCCTAAGGGCCGAGGGGCCGAGTGCGATGTCCCTGCCTGTGGCCACGAGTCCTCAGCCTCGCCTGATGTCCGCCTTCTCTCCTTTGTCAAAGCAGGACCCTGCCCAGCTTCCAGGATACAGAGTCTACGTCCAGCACATGCTGATCAACCCCCCCCCCCCCCTTAAGACGCGCGTATCACTTGCCTCTAGTAGACATGAAAAACAGCCTTTGAGTGCTGATATATATGTGCAGCGTTGCTAAACTTCCCTGTAATCCCATCTGCATTTATTTAGTGTGTTTTCTTAAAGAATGTGGCACAGGTTCCTGTGATTTTTGTCACGTTTCCTAACCGGTTCTCCACCTGGTACCTGGTAAAACTGTGAAGATGCCCACATGTAGGATTCACATCAGAGCAGGACGTGTGCTTGAGCGTAGCCTTTGGGGTTGGGATCAATATTTTCCTGGGGGCTGATAAATGAATCAGATGTGAAACGGATCAAGGTACCTTGCAAACTGTGGTTATTCCATGCTTCTGTGTATAGCGTCTTGGGTTTCTGTATCTCTCTCTGTGTTGCTGAACTTCTGCCAGTTTTCTAATTGATTTGCAGTAAGCGTGACCAAGGGGATTTTGTTAGTTGACGCTTTGGCACTCTGCAGGCCTGAGTTGCTGTGGTCATCTTTCTTCATTAACCCTCTAGGGCAGTGTTTCCCAGTATAGTCCTCGGGCACCCATAGACGGACAGCTCCCGTAGCAAAAATGTGGACTGGCAGGGAGCTCGGAGGAAGCAAAAACATGAACCGTCTGTGGGTCCCTAAGGACCGGATTCGGAAGCACGGCTCTAGGGGACTCCACTTGCAGCAGGGGTGTCAAACTCCAGTCCTGGGGGGCCGGAGCCCTGCACAGTTTTTGGTTTACCGTCATTTAATTAAGACACCTGATTCAACTCCTTGTGATAATTACCACACAGCTCTTGAGCTGAATCATTTGTGATGGAGCAGGGAAATAACTAAGCTAAACAGAGCTCCAGCCCCCCAGGACTGGAGTCTGACACCCCTGATTTACAGTGTAATCTTTGGGAGACTAACTGAAATGAACCCTTTTTTTTTAATTCCACTTTTACCAGACACTTGTTTCTTTCTTTTCCAGCTAACCATCCGCACCAGTGGATTCTATGGGGACTTTCTGTGTTTGTTCCTCCTGCAAGAGCTTGGGTATCACCTTATGCAGCGGAAAAAAACAAAAAACAAAAAAAAAAAACAAAATGTACACGTTTTTAAGGAATGAAATGAGAAATTTGAACCAGAGAAACATTGAAAATTTGGGAACTTTATCCACCAAGAGGCACCGCGTGTTTAACAGTTGTTGGAACCCACCATGTCCAACCTCACTTTGCTTAGCAGAGAGGTGAGGAACATTCCTCCTCCCGGCGGCTGTTTTCTAACGTGCAGGAAGGTCGGCTGTTAATGTGGCTTCAGCCCATAGGTACAGATTTCGATTGTGCAGGAAGTGGGAGTCTATAAGGGGCAGAGCATGCAAGAGATGGTACTTCGTAGAAAGCTTCGTATCTCATGTATCGGGGGGTGGGGTGGGGAGGGGGGTGTGTAAGTAAGCCACACTGGGAACACCGTATGCTCCTCAAGGTGCATTCTGGGAAGCTACCGACCTGTTCTGTCCACCTGTAGCCCACATAGTGAAATTGGAGATTAGCAGAGAAGCTTAGCGTAGTTAGGATACAACAATTCGCTGGTGGATTCTGGGGATCTTATGGCATCAGTCCTGACCACCTCTGTTCTAATATGGAAGGCAAACACGTTTCATAGAATTAACAGAATAGCTTTGTCTATTGGACAGTTCTGGCAAAACATTTTTGGGTACTGAGTAATGGGTATTCAGTATTAGGGGAGGAGAGAATAGACCATTTAAATCTATGCATTTTCTTATTGTTATTACTGTAATTATTATTTGCTAAGCCATAAGGACAACACATTGTAATGGCATTAGACAAACCTAACAGTTAAAAGAAACCAATGACTTTGAGTGTTTTTGCAGAACATTTCTGTAATATTATTATTACTATTTTGTAATGTATGCCTTATTGATTCATAGACAAATGGTTGGAAAAAGACATTAAGTTAACAAAAGTAAAACTGCACTGTTTGAATTGTAAATTATTGGTAGAACACTTAACGTGTAGCATTTGCCCCCCTAGTGCCTTAACGTTTGGATAACAGTTATACTGCCATATGTTTGAGTAGCAATCTCCAAAATGGGACACAAGTTTTGTTTTTGTTTTTTTTTTTTAAGAAGCTTTTTTGATTTTATCTCTGGTATGGAATTCCAGGACCTCTCCATTATGTTTTTGTGTTGATAGTCAGCCAATGAAATGTCAGCTAACTGATTCGGGGATCTTGGGAAATAAAAGCTCGCCCTATCGACGGCAAGGCCTCGCTTAGTTTACTCCAGTTGTGCACTGGCCCTTTTGCCCCCACACACAAACTTGTGATACGTGACCAGGGACGACAGCAGCATTTTGCAGCGAAGGGGAAGGGGGAAATAAAATGGCTCCTTGGTAGTTTTAAAATGGCTTTGCAGTTGTGTTCACTAAAAGAAGCACTGGAACTCTGACCTTTTTTATTCTGTCTTGGTCTAATTGCATGTGATAATTGCGTTGGTCGCACTGATGGATATGTGTTAATAAACATATCTTAATTTACCATCTAACATACTATGTCTTTGTTGGACATGTCGCAGGAGCGCCTGTGCATTTCACAAGGGTTAAAATGACTAAAGTATTATTACAACTACAGCAGTATTCTCCATACTATTTGTGTTTTTTTTAATGGAGAGAGCAGAGGTTGGAAAAAAATATTTAAATCTTACCTATTATGTTTGCTTATAGACTCGCACTATTTTAAATTTTATTCTGCCGAAAACCGGCATACCTTTGCTTTTAATGAGGTTCCTGTTTGCCGATGGAGCTAGTGGTTTTGGTGGTAAGGACATTCTGATAGGATGAGGAATGTCTTCAGCGGCTGGCATTCAGGCCGGTCTGCTCCGGAGCCGATCGGTATGGAACCTGTGTGATTTACCACGTGGGTGGTGATAATGAAGACCAAATAGCCTTTCTCCAGTTACTCAACATTTCAAGGCACCGTTTGTCAAGGCGTTAAATGTAAAGTCAACCCATAAACATAAGGTAAAGTGGATATCTCCCTTTTGTAACAGGAACCTACATTGTTAACTTTTTCCCAACTTTGCTTAATTCTCCTTGAGGACATCAGCTTACTTTCACAGTCTCTGTCCTCCCATTTATGAGAGTCTACACACTTGCTGCAGCAAAGAAGCAGACATGGGTGAAGGCCAGCTTGTCAGCCCTTTACCCAGTGGCAGCTACCTATTTCACTCTCACATCTTAGTGCTTAGCCCCCACCATGACCAGTCATAGTCACGTAAACCCACCAACCAAACATCCCAGGCTGACGACTGCCAGTTCAGTGAGGGGGAACAACAAAGTTGCGTATGTCCTGCTGGCCTTAAAATGGGTAGAAAAAAAAAAAGCAAAATTTTTCATTTAATCTGCTCGGGCCTCAAATTGTTTATTTTGGCTGAACTTGAGAATGTCTCCAACCAGTACTCAGCTCCATGGTTCCCACACTCTGGACACATACAAACTGAGGCTTTCCTGAATGAGTAGAGGACCCTGGAGGCTCACTTGTTCCTCTGAGGGTTCATCTTCCAGCCAAAGCATTTGAAACAGGCCAGAAGTCGACGCCATTGAATCAGCCGTGGACCTAATGTAATCCAGATCCAAGACTCCATTATACACTATGATTCGATCTGTGAGGGCCTTACTGACACCAATGCATGAGGATATAAATATCTCATTCATAATTACTGATTAGCCCAGAAGTCCAGATGTGTTTCCTACTAATCTGTAAAAAAGGATTAAATTGTTAATAAATAGATTCAAAGAGTTTTTACGTTTGCATTTCAGATTCTTATATATATCTATAAAACTTTTTGTGCCTAGTAAGAGAAATAGTGACATCTCTTGTTGGACCAAGGAAACGCGTAATTGATTGTAGCGTTAAATCCATTGATCTGTACGACGTAGATTGATTTTGTAGATTAATAATTGTTCATTTTACTACTTAATTTACTTAGCAAATATTTCCACTTAATATAAATTAATCCAGCAATTGAACTATGTTTTTATTTATATACATATGAAATTACGAATGAACCTCATTAAAATGATGAAATAGTAGCTGTCACTGAAGAGAAACTAGTGTCTGCCTAAAAGAGTGCAAGTATATTTGGCATGCATGCATTTGCAATGTAAATACCTACATTAAACTTCTCATACGATTTGATTAAAATGTCTGACTCGCCATGGGATATGACAAATGCCCATAATTAAAGAACTATGAATAACAACCCCCTCCCAGTACACAACCATGATGATATATACGGTCATAGACAGAAAGCGATGGTATAAGTATGAAAATAATTTAATTTGACATTTGAATGTGAAGCTACACAGTTAATCACACCTACCCCTCGTCCAGACATCGTCATGCAGACCTGGTAGACGCACCCAGAGCGCGTCGATGGTTTACCCCAGTCTAGTTGCAGCGTCATCGCTAAGGACTGTTTGAATGAAGTTCGGAGTGGAGAGGTCTGTACGCCCAAATAAGCGCCCCCAGCACTCGGAATACCCGATAAAAAGCGAAAAAGGAGAATGCCAGTGTTTATGGGTGAGTCGATCGGCCTGCACTGTCTTGTTTGCGGAGCTTGGCTCCGGCTTTCTGACACGTGTGACTGCTGCGGGTTAGGCCGCAGATGGACGCAGGCAGGCGGACAGGCGGCAGCCCGGGGTGCAGTCGACACACGAGCGTCGGCCACATGCTTTTGTTTGCTCTACCGGGATGAACGAACCCTGTGCTGTGCGCTACTAATCGGTTAACTATACATTGATCCAAACGGCGCCGTTCACACACACACTGACGCGGCTAGGCAGCCCTTCCACCAGCCGGCAGTACTGGCGATCACATCGATCTATTCTTCAATCTCACCATGTCCTAATGCTTAATTTCTCCTGCTTTCTCTCACACCGGCTACGCGATCGATCCGGTCCGTCTTCGCAGCATTACTTACGCCGCAATGGCGCTGCGAAAAGCCAGCGCTCCGTTTCTGCAACTTCACCCTAAGTTAGGAAACGCCTTGTGCTCAGGAAGTGACTGGATACTAGTGATCGATAGCTGCTTCAAATAGCATTTCGGTTTTAACTAAGGCCCGGGCAGGTTCGGCGGTGGTGTGTCTGTCTGTCGAATGTGTCCACTGTTTCCGTATTGCACGCCGTGTGCTTTTGGCCATTGACACGACTGTCCGTTTATTTTCACTGATTACATCCAGTCGATGTAACAAAACACAACAGTTGAGTTATTTGTGATGATTCTGTCATTTATAAAAAACCTGCATTGCTGGCGATCTGGAAAAGCCCGAGTGTATGTCTCCGTGTAAATATAAGGATAAATACACTACTTATCTTAAAGTATGCTATGCTATTATAAATGTCTTTGAACCATTATTCTTTCAAACTTCATACTTTTAATACTAGCATAGATCAAATTGTAATATAATGTTAGTATCAGTAAGTTTATACACGTGCAGATGTCCTGTGGTTAAACGGAATGAAATGTCTACGTTTGCATGACTAATTTATAGAAAATAGTTTAATGTACATTACACTAAATAACATCATTCAGTTTAGCTTTTGGAAATATATTTGGGAGAGTCGGGCGACTAAATCGGCAATAGGACTGTATTGTGTGTTTATCTTGCTTTTCGGCTGAGTCATTCGAGACGCCTGGTGGTTCTGTAGCTTTACTGGACGTTATGCCGGAGTGACCGGTGTGTTTGTGTCACCAGTGAACGTGAAATGGGGGAAAGAGAAGTTCGATGGCGTGGAGCTGAACACGGAGGAGCCGCCCATGGTCTTCAAAGCGCAGCTGTTCGCCCTGACGGGCGTCCAGCCCGAGCGGCAGAAGGTTATGGTCAAAGGAGGGACGCTGAAGGTACCGTCCTCTCCTATCCATAAAGATAAGAATAGCGCCATTGCGAGCTGCTGCTCTTAAACCTCAGCAATCTCTCATTTTGAGACTTATGGTCTTGCCCGTGCAGATCGGAGCACGGGCAGATGGATGAATGGGGTGAGCAAGTAGGATGGGGAAAATGGATGTTCCAAGCAATGGTCCATATTCTTTGTTTTTTTTTTCCCTGTGGAAAACGATTTCATGTGTTTGAGGGAGATGCTGGACGTTTAGTTACTGGGAAATTCAGGATGGCCCTGTGCGGATGCTGGGAGATGCTTCCCCGTCTTGCGGAAGTTCTGGGTTGTGCCAGTGGCAATCCGTGATCTGGAGTAGCCCAGGGTATCCTGGTTATTCCCATGCGAGAGACTAGTTTAGAGACTTGCAAGTGGCTCTTTTCTCTCTCTGTTTTTTGGATTTATATTTTTAAAATTTAAATGAATATGAAGTGGGACAAACTGGGCCTAATTTTCCTGGCCTTTGAGTAGATATTTGGAGACCAGATCCTGTGGTAATGGAGATTTGATCCTGGCTGTCAGTTTGTATATTTGTGTCTAATGGTTTATATTGAGGGGGTGGCATGGTGGTGCAGTGGTTAGCACTGTTGCCTCACACCTCTGGGACCCGGGTTCTGGTCTCCGCCTGGT
>JABFEA020000085.1:3024745-3052989 GCA_019775915.2 Cyphomyrus plagiostoma
TACCGCTCTCACCCGAAGATCGCTATTCACATTCTAAATAGCCGCATTAGCGCGTATTCAAATCGCATTCGCATGGTAATGAACAACGCAACGGTGAAACGCGATCCAGATACATCCTCGTCAGCGGCATGAAAGGGGGGATAGGGACGTGGCCAGGTGACAATGGCTCATTCATACACATGAAAGTTGCAACATATTCAATGGAAGGAGCCAGAAAGAGGGACATGAGTTAGCTTTTTCTTATTTATCCAACTGAATGTTGCAACTACACCATTTAGTCATCTTCTTGTAGCCAAGACTTTGGTGATCAGATATCTGGGATCAAAACTAACTGCCAGCATTGCTTACTATGTACTTTTTATAATGTGTCTGCAAGTGTTCCAAACTGCATTTTGTAATGTCTATACTCTGTAAATATAGCAGATTTATGTGAAGTTTGTAATTTGACAAAGTGCACTAAGATTAAGGTAAGTGTAATGCCAATTAAATATATAAGAAATAATTTATTTGGCATGAATTAAGTTTATGATATTGAATGAAATGTGTGACCATGCCCCAGTCAAAGTGTGTTCCCTACCCCTTGACCCCAGAGGGTTAATATTGTGAAGAATGTGAGATTCCTGCGATCACATTTCCGTAAATGTGGCAGCACCTCCTTCAGGCTGACACTCTTCCCTCTGCAGGTACTCTGGCGCCTTGAGATCCTCTGGGGCCAATGCGTCTTCACAGTACATCACAGCAGGTCAGGGGAGCCCTTTCTTAAAGCCTTGCCCTTAAACCCCATCAGCTGACTATTGGGGTCTGCATGAACTAGGCCAAATGTGCATGCTACCTGTTTGACTGTTCCACCCCACCTGGCTACAGGGGAATTGTTGCCCGTAGTGAAGAGATCTGCATCTGCAGACGCTCTCGCATATTCGTTCTGTTTACATCTCGTCTTTAATCTTCCGCCCACCTTTGTGTAATCAGGCTCTATATATAGGTATCCCCCATTTAACATCGATTAGCGTTAACAAAAAAAAAAAAACAATTATAATGGGGGAAAAAAGTAGCCTGTGTTTTAATGCCAGACCTTGCAGCTGCTGTTTTTTTTTAAAAACACGTGGACAGTCCGTAGGTAGCATAGTCAGACAACAAAGACAGTGTGGCCGTACAGCGCTGTGTGACGTACGGTGTTACAGTACTGTAATGAACTCTAGTTAACCATATTCTACTTGTTAAATGTTACGGATTTTCATGTTCGATCACTGTCCAAATGGTTTAACGTCCTTTCACAGAAAGTATCGCAAATGTTAAATGGGGGGTGCCTATATTCCCCGTTCAAGATTCTGTTTGTTTACGTCTGACCTCTGCTCCCCACTCAGCCCTCCGTGATCTGTACGAGTCCATGGACAAGACCTCCTCCAGCATACCTCCAATCATGCTGCTCCAGTTCCTCCACATGGCCTTTCCGCAGTTCGCAGAGAAGGGTGATCAGGGCCAGTATCTCCAGCAGGTGGGTGGGCCCCTGCCTAATAAGCCTCATCGTTTAACAGTGATTCAAGTCCTAAGTCTGCAAATCTGTCCACATTTCGGTTTCTGGAGAAGAAGCCTTTGTCTACGGCCAGGTATTCGCGGCATGCAGATGTTGGTAACTGAGCGGAGCTCAGTGCGTAAAGCAATCTGCCAAACTCTGGTATATTTATATTGTGTATTCAGGTTCTTGGTCATAATTCACAGTGATACTATACTGTTTCCATCTCTGAACCCCAGGACGCCAATGAATGCTGGGTGCAGATGATGAGGGTCCTGCAGCAGAAGCTGGAGCCAGAGGAGGCGGAGACCCCAATGGAGGTTGGTCTGTGGGCCAAATCTAGAGTACAGGACAGTGGTAGCGGAGAATAGTGAATTGGTGGCCACAGAACTGTAAATGTTCATGCTAACACGCTGAGAAAAGCTGCTCTTCATCTTTAATTTGCAAGGTCACTTAAATGGGGGGGTCATGTAACGGCTTATCAGTCTCCTTTTCCTGAACTGAGAACGGCTTTCGTTTACTATGTAGGAGTATAGTTCCCAGTTCAGGAAAAGGAGACTGATCATTACTCCATGTGTAGAAGCAAGCATCGATGTTGGTGCCCATTTGTAATGTTTCTGGAAGGGGGTTTATTTCTCAAGATGAACACTTTGCAGGGTTTCAGCAGGGGCGATTCTAGCATGGAACTCTTAGGGGGCGCCACGAAAATATGGGATGTAACTCTAAACAGAATTTCCAGGGTGGCTGAATAGGCCAAAATAGGACCACCGATTATTATGAGGCTGAAGCCAACATATGAAATGTTTGACTCACCCACTCCGTCTTCAAGCTTTTCCGAAAGGTGGACTCAGTGCATACGTACATAACTTGCTTTCTTCCCCAGTCTGATTCTGCGAGTGGCACTACTGCTGCCTCAGCCAAGAAGAACTTCATTGACCAGTATTTTGGGGTGGAATTTGAGACAACGTATCCTTCAAAACTACTTCTGCCTTCTTGTAAATAGCCCTGCCTTCCTCTTTTGTAGGGTCTGTGTTATTGGCACCTTAGGCTCTGCCCTCTAAGCACTCCTCCAATCGGCTACTAGTTTACTGCATCATCTCCCTCCCCTTAACTCTTGCTTGCCCAGCATGAAATGCACTGAAGCAGACGATGAGGATCTCGTCAAAGGCAAGGAGAACCACCTGCAGCTCAGCTGCTTCATCAACCAGGAGGTCAAGTACCTGGCCACCGGGTTACGGCTGGTGAGTGGGCTCTGGGTCTTGGGGCTCGAGTTGCCTCCACCTCGATCTCCCATCCCGAGGTCTAACCAAAACACGTGTCTTCCCCCATGCAGCGCCTGCAAGAGGAAATCACTAAGCTTTCCCCATCTCTGCAGAGAAACGCTTTGTACATAAAATCTGTGAGTACTTGTGTTTCACCGCTTGAAAAGTCGTTTTTGTAATTTGACTCGTTCATGGCTCAAGCTGCATTCAGACATTCATTCCATAAAGAAAGATCTTTTTCCCCATTCTATCCAGTCTAAAATCAGCCGACTGCCTGCTTATTTGACCGTTCAGATGGTCCGCTTTTTCTACAAGGAGAAGGAGTCCGTCAATGCCAAAGTCTTAAAGGTCAGACCTCCCCGTTTCTTTGGACCAAATTCCACTTTCGTGCACGTGGTTATGACTAACTCCAGACATCCTCGGTAGGACGTGAAATTCCCTCTGATGTTGGACGTCTACGAGCTGTGCACCCCTGAGCTGCAGGAGAAGCTGTTGCCCGTCAGGTCGAAGTTCAAAGAGGTCGAAGACAAGAAGTTGGAGAAACAGCAGCAAAAGGCAGGTCCTTTTTCCCCATCATGCACACTAACGGGCTTAAAAATGGCTGACTCTTCCCCTTTGGGTACGTTTCAGCTCCCAGCAGATGAGCCTGAGGTCCTGGTGAAATTTCTTGGAATTATAGATATTCAGAGCTGCCCCCCCTAATGATCTCCTGTCACCTTGTAGCGATGATGGTTCAGGTTTATAACCCTGTAGTTGTTTAGCTACCTGCTCTTCTCTTTAAACAGAGTGAAAAAACCATGACATCTCTGAAAGATGTGAAATACGAGCCCTTTTCCTTTACTGACGGTAAGTCTGCGTCACATTTTCTGCATGTCCCTCTGCTGTCCCTGAGACAGAAATGTCCCTGAGATGTCATGTGATGCATCACCATGTCGGTGCTGCTTTTCCTCCCGCTCAGATTGGGGCTCCAGTAACAGCGGCTACTACGAGCTGCAGGCAGTGCTCACGCACCAGGGCCGTTCCAGCTCCTCAGGGCACTACGTCGCTTGGGTCAAAAGGAAAGAAGGTGAGCCGCTCCCTCCTGGGCCATCCAAGTGGGGGGGGCGCTGTTTCCTAAAGCGCCGTTCCTCTCGGTGCAGTCCTCGGGGAACCCCACTTCAGTTTTTGCTCCTTCCTAGATCCCCACCCCTGAACCAGGTATCCGGTGTTCTTGATTGGCTGGGAACTAGAAGGGAGCAAGAATGTGGACTGTCTGGGGGGGGGTCCCTGAGGACTAGGTGTCAGGAATACTGCCCTCAAGTAGCCCACCACCCCAACGAGAAATGTTCCTCCTCCGGCTTACTCTCTGTTCACTTGCAGATGAATGGGTGAAGTTTGATGATGACAAAGTGAGTCTGGTGGCGCCAGAGGACATCCTGAAGCTGTCCGGCGGTGGGGACTGGCACATAGCGTACATTCTGCTGTACGGGCCTCGCCGGCTAGAGATCCTGGCGGAGGAGCGGTAAATCAGCAGGCGGGAAGCTTAAACATGCCATTTGGAAGCACTGTCTGTATAGATGTCCAATAAATACTCATCTCTTTGAACCTTGACCTTTTTTTTTTTTTTTCCCCTCCTCTCCCTGTATCCAGCCTTTACCAAAACGGTTGTATTACACAGTTTTTTTAAAACTTTATTTTGACCCAAGTTGTCAAGATGTTTCCATTAAAAAAAAAAAAAAAAAAAAAAGAAAATTGTGAAGCATATAGTTTTTATGACTGCTAGTTAATCCTTGAGAGGGATGAGTTAACAGCTGGTAGTGTTCTGCTTTCTGCACTTTACTTTAGCATGCACACCTACTGCGAGTGACGGGGTCAAGCCGGTGCCTCGCTGGCGTTTCTCAGATTTAGCCCCTTTGAAGTGTTACGGGCCGTTTATTCGCGAACTGGAATCACTTACTGTAACCGCTAACTCTGCAAGATGTGGCTTAATAGTTCGATATATCAGTCTGATGGTCCCTTTCTTTTCCCGTGGGCGTGTTGTGCGGCTAGGACCCCACCCCGCTTCCCGGGCCGGCCGGCCGCGCTCCTTGCTTGTGTGTGTTGCTGCCTGACGTTCTCCTCGTAACTCCTCTTGTAAGTCTGCGGACGGAGTGGGCCTTAACCTTGTCCTACGTGATTGATTGCTGGCTTTTCGTAAATGGGCACAAATAAACTGCTCTATGAACACTGGCTGTCTAATTTCAATGACTTGGAAGCCCTCACCCCAACGTGCGGGGCAAACGGGTACTTTTACAAAAACGTTTATTTAACGAACGACGGTATACAGTAAAAGAATTGGCTGTGGTCGGGTGCACAGGGACACGCCCTGCCTATGTGTCGCTGAGAGCCTCTGTGAAGCCGGAGAAGCCTGCAGCATTGAGGGCCGTGACCAGGTTCTCCACCGTGGCCTGGCTGCCTTCCCTGTCCTGCCACGCCACCAGCAGCAGCTTGGCCTGCATGTCTGCGTCCTCGCTCTCCGTCTCAATCTCCCGCACCTCGGCCGCCTTCATCTCCAGCTGCGTGGCCAGCGTCTTCCACTGGGAGCCCAGCTTAGCTGCCACTTCATCCATCTGTTGGTTCGATACCAGCTTGTTCTGCATTCCGGGGCCTAGAGGCGGAGGGAAAGTACACCTGAAATGGCATTTCTACTGAGGGATTTTCCAACACCCAGTTAACACAGCAGGGTCAAATGGCGTGTTTGAGGAAAGCCTGAAACAAACTCACTATCATTGCTCTCCTTCAGGAGATTATCACCATTGTCGTCATCCTCTTCTTCCTCGCCAGTTTTTATTTCTTCAGATGGGAGATCTTTCTGAGGTGGGGCAAAACAGAAGATAGGATTTCATCTAGCCCGGATGCAGCCCACCTGGGGATGACTTTAGGGCAGGTGATGACAGGCTCACGCCCTCACCGGAAGCTCTTTAGCCAACTTGATGACCATGCTTTCCAGGTAGTCCGCCAAGCTCTTGAACTGCTGGTTCGTGGGCTGGAAGAAATGGGGACTTCTCCGGGACAGCAAGCGCAACGCCCTCCAGCCGTAGTTGGAGTTTCTCACCACCCTGTGGGAGGCGCATAAGCTTAAGGCCTGCTGTGAAAGCACCACAATGCTGCACACATCACAGAGGCCAATGACAAGTTAAAAGCTTTGCAGTCCTATGATAAGTGGTCAAGGAGGAGCATCTGTAGGAGATTCAGATAGCTGATTTAATGACAACCAAATCTGAGGGTTAGTAAGACAAACTGAATGATGTAATGTGCAAGTGTCTACGGGTTCATACTTGTACTCATCTTCCACCATATTGGCTGGGTCGGCCTGCTCGATTGCCACCTCGAAAAACTCTTCGAGAGAAGGCATGAACTCCCTAAGGGGAAAAAAAAATGCTGCATTATATTCACACTGCAAAGTAAATTTAGCCCTGTGCAGGTGGAATTTCAAGCTGCTGATTAAAAGTGATGATAAATACCGAGTTTGGCACCCCACAGCATGCCCAAACCTCATTCCACACACCTGCTGTCTGACTTGCATGCGTCCATGTTGTCGTGGTTGAGATTCCAGAGTCGTGTCAATTCATCACTGCAACAGAAGTAACCCTCAGCGTGCTTGAATAATTCAGTACATTCCATTTTCTAACAGGACTGGGGGGGTTTCCATCGTATAAACAGGCACCCTTTCTTTTGAGGGGGTAAGGTTGATATTCAGAATGTTTACCAATACTCGTATCTCATAAAAGCATCAATGAGTTTTCATGACTAACACCTTTAAATAGGAATGAACGTCTACTGACTTGCCCATGAAGATCTTCCGGTCAGGACCCTTTCCCAAGAAGTCCTCTGGAGCTGGTCTCTTACGAGTCGGCCTTGAGGGCTTCGCGTCAGCAGGCCTGAAGCAGATGAGGTAAAGAGAACGTACATGCCGGTCTTCAGTTGCAAGCTGCACAACGCTCCTAACTCACAGCTTATAAAGAGGTCCATGCTGACCATGCAGCAATGAACACCGCGAAGGAACAAGCCATTACCTTTCCTTCACAAAGCTTGGACAGCCTTCATTTTTCCAAGCATTCCAGTTCTCCTCATTGTTCAAAATGTGCTGTAAAGACATAGCCGAGACTGACACCTCTGAATATCTCTGAAGTGTTGTGTAAAAATATACAATCCACTTTTGCTAAGGTTCAGGGTACAAATCACTCAAGAAGCTTTCCCATTAAATGTTCTGTACCGTTCATATAATTATGCTAAGCGTTTTTTAGGTGAAGAAAACGTTTGAAACTCCTGTATCTTATAATAATAGTTCTAGCATCTTCAGCTTCATCAAGAGGCCTACCTCCACCATGTTGGCAAACTTGTCTCCATCAGGCGGAATTTCTCTGAGCAACTGCAAAGAAAAGATTGTGCTGTTAAACAAACATGCTTTGAGTAGACACCCTTCTGTGCACCAGCAGGGGTCTACCAAAAAAGAATCATCTCCCTGGGTAATAATTAATTCCAACTCTCAGCCTATTGGGTAAATAATCAGAAGTAATTACTACTTTTTGGACAGAAGCAATAAACCTGGATTGAAAATTTTCACCAAGAGCAATTTAAAGACAACTGGACATGAAAGAACTGACCTGGTAAACCAGTTTGGTGGTTTCCTCCATCCATAGGCACTGGTCATCATTTAAAACACAATTTGAGCTGAGGAAAGTGAGTTTCAACATTTTAAACATTTGAACAAACATACGACATGCTCATTACAAAAGGCCATTCTGATAGTTGCCAATCTGTTTTCCTAAACTATAGCTGTATAATGGGATTTTTAGGACCTGTTCGACAATCCCAAAAACATAGGGGAGCCAAATATTGCTTACCTTTTGAACTTGACCTGGCCTTTCAGATACTGGAAGAGGATTAAATACTGCAGGAGAATGTGGCGTCGGAAGTTACCGTCACTTAACTGCAAGTCCATCAGCTGTGTGGAGGGAGGACAAGACAATGAGGGCCAAACAGCCTTCGCCCAAGGATGTACAATAAATGTTAGCATCTAGAAATCCGGTGTTTTGAGACTGATAATAGCACGGCACCTTCTCACTAGTGAGGAATTTCGCAAAGTACACATGCTCTCCTCCCGCTGTCCTGAGCTCTTCCAGTTTCCGCTTCGACGCCTGTGTGTCGTCCAGTTTGTAGCTTTTAAACACAGCCAGGGTCTCATCTGAGTACTGGAGAAATGCAAATGTTACTGAAAAAGCAGGCGGTTTAACGAAGAGGCTCCCCACCGGAAAGTGAGCCTGCCATAGCTTGTTCCTCGCCTGAACTGCTCTAGTAAAAACATGCACATATATAATATATATATGGAAGTAGCTCAAATGAACCGCTGTCTTGGTCAATTTGGCCCAAACACACCATTAAAAGAAATATATTAAGAGGCTTAAACGTTTACATAGTTTGGGCACAGACTAGCGTTTAACAGTCACTGATTACATTCGCACCAGTATCTGGCCATTGCTTCGTGCATGGGTACAATGACACGAGTCGTGGTAGAAGTGACCGAGAAGGGTACCTTCAGAAAGGTCATCCAGGAAAACTTGTCGTAGCACTGCACTGGGTTCCTGAAGTAGTCTTGCAATGTCCAGAACTTTCTATACAGGGCGTAATCAATGGGAACAGTGCTGGAGGACATAAAAAGAATGACTCTCTTAAAAAAATAAAATCACGATTGCACACATTGTATTACGTAACTGACTGCACGGCAAATTCAGTCTCATAACTTCCATACCCAAATATTCATTAAGATAACACTTCTACATTCTCCCACTTGACTACCCTTTTACCACCAGGGCTGATGTCAGAGAGAGCCACTCTTACCAAGGAGCTGGCTCGTCGTCTCCCATCTCACCCTCTTCCACTTCCATACCATCCTCTTTCTCTTCTGTGTGCTGTGAGGGTGACAAAAACGCAAGTGTGACCACTCCACCTTAAAATGCCACAACTGTGACCCACAGAGACAAAACAATGATGATGGAATCGACACACGGCTCACTACATGCTGCTCCCTTTAGCGTGGTTGCTCTTACGGCAATTCACTGTTTTAATACAATGTGCACAGCTTCTGAAACTTTGTAATCTGTATCGCATCCTTAAAAAATTAAATAATAAAAACATTTTCTCCAATGTGCTATTGTCCTGTAATTCATATCTGGCAATGAACCACAGCCAACTATGGTATATTTGTAGATACTGGCAATCACGTGTCCTGAGTTCTAGAAAAAGCCTGCTGTTGGGTTCCACAGAACTGCTACTTGGTACTTTTAAGGTTGTACATCACAGGAATTGGCAGCTGTTAACATGCAGCATATTCAGAGTGGACACCTACCTTCTGACCAAGAGTGCTCTCCTGCTCATTCTTGTTGAACACTGTGATGTTGTCAAGGTTAAACTGGCTCTGCAAGTTCAGACCTGAAGGCACAGAAGCAGCCAAGCAAGATTAATACTTCAAGACAAATATACAGACAACATACGAATAAATAAACGCTTAATTCTGTTAACAAATACACTGAAATCAAAGGGCAGAGTAATCCCTCCCTACCGGATTTCTCTGAGAGTGGAAACAGTCGAGCCAGAAATAGCTGGATCCGGCCGCAGAAGACAGTGTTCTGCGTTTTGGACAGACGCCTTAGGAGATCTGGACAGGGAGACACAAACATGTACTTATTACCGGTGTGCCATGTATTTATGGAGCATAAACAATGATCAAATGACAGCTCACTTCAAGATATGTAAACTAGAAACAATAATAGTATACCACACCTGCAGCAAGTGATGTTTGTAATAAAAATTTAAAATGCACTTTAATAGGTACTGGAGCATTTTGTGTACTACATTGCTGAGGCTGTAATGCTTAACTGAACGTGAAGCAGAGTTTAAACTGGTATAACACCTTACCATTGCACATCCTTAACAAGTAGTTCTTCCCAGCAGTATAAAATGAGCTCTAGAAGAAGACACAGAACATTACAAATAGGGTCTCCAAAGCACCAAAGAGTACTCGTCATATCTTTGCATAACAAAAACAGGGATGCATCATAAACCACCCCGCCCCCCCCCCCCAACTTACAGATTTCCATGTAGAGACGTTTTCCTCAACAAAAGTGAATATTTTGTCACACTGGTCAAGAGGAAGACAGTCAAGCACATCTCCAAGCAGGAGGAAAGGGGTGGTGGCTGAGCAGATACCTGCAGACCAGAAAAAGAGTTAATTCCAAGGTTTTACAACTTCTGGCATTTGCCTTGACTTCTTTACATCGGCACTACTATATAGCCAGGCAGTGGTAACATACCTTCAGTGACTCCATCAATACTGAGGTAAATGAGCGATAGGAAATCATCACAACCCGTGTTCTGTTTCACCTAGGGAATACAAAGTTGCCATGTCAAGTATTAACCATGACACCCACTTTATATGTTTAATTCATTATTGATATTTATATCCAATTTCATCTTACAATTACCCCCTCCAACACCCCTCGAAGGGCCTGATCAAGCGTTGTCTTCTTCTCCGTCTCACTGGGGGGAAAAAAATCGATGTTCTCTGGTTACTCGTTAGTCACCCAGTGACTAGCTAAACCTTAATGAGTGCGAAGAACTATGTATCGACCGGAAATACACGCAACACGTCGTTAATTAGATAAATAAAATCGGACAATTCTTACTTTCCGGATAGCTGGTTGAATATATTTATCAAGGATTTGATGGTCTTACTGTCCAACGCACTTATAGTTGCAGCCTTGGAAAAAAGACAGACACGAATATGATACGGGTATGGCATGACACAAGACAAGAAAGCGTAAGATATCTAAAGCATCGTGATCAGATAGCATAGCCCTGGAAACCAGTCTATGGGCACGTTTCAGAAAATGAAAGCTGGATGACGATTGTTAACCTAACTTCGTTAAAACAAAGACATAAATTGCCCCATCACATACCAAAACGTTAACAAAACAGCCCACCGCGCTAACTAGCCGGCTAGCCGGGATAACGCACCCAAATTGAAACGTATGCAAACTTTGGCAAATTAATTTAAGAGACGATAAGCCAGCTTAGCATACACATGCGGTGGGTGGGCATGCTTAAATTGCATAACCCTTACCGTAAATTTATCTTTGGCTTCATTGAAATTGAACACAGACGGAGACATCTTTCACACAAATATAATGCGATGCAGAGTAAAACAGCGATTTTCCGTTGCGAAAAAATGGCGCCGGAAATGACGCAAAAAAGAATCGCCGACAATGTTGTACCGTTACCTGCCATAATAGATCTATTCTTGACCCGTATCATCTAAATGTGTTAAAGAAATGAATCAGTTAAATGTCAGCTTTATTTGGAATAACAAGTATCATTATATAAGGGAAATTGATCTCATTAAAGACTATAAAGATGGGGGAATTATTGATTTTGATGTGATGGATTGAGTTATTATAATTAATTGGCTCGAGTCTTTCACAAGGAATAGTAATCTACCCTAATTTTCATGTTCCTCAGTACTGTGACCAGTTGGTGGGGGGTGTTTTTGCTGAACTGTGATACCCGTCAAGCTTTCTGCTTTTCACAAGCATGAGTTGGTACATTGGAGACCTACTCTATAAGTACAATTTTAGCCTACAAGATCGAGTGATTTTGAGGTATATGATCAGTGATTCATCTAATGGATGGATAAGGTAAGTTACTGGGACATGAGGATTTTAATAAGAGATATAATCTGAATTGTTCTTTAGCGGAATCCTCTACCATACTACGTAGTATACCTACAGCATTTCTGCACTTATCTAAAGGTTTTAGGAATAATCATAGGCCAAAATTGCAGTTAATTAATTGACAAATAGGATTTTGGTCATTCTCATGGTTATTCGATATGGTTATGTATTACAAAACAAAAATATCGTGTTTTTGGTTAATAATATTGTTATTATCGTTTAGTTTTTCGTACATAAATGTAAATTTACGAAATCTCCTCACTTTCCGTAATGAGTCGAAGGAAGTGTTGTAGGTCAGTGTTTCCCAATACTGTCCTCTGGGAACCCCGGATAGTCCATGTTTTTGCTCCCTCCCAGCGCCCAGCCAATCAGGAACACTGAATATCTGGCACAGGTGTGCTGGGAGCTGAGAGGAAGGAAAAACGTGGACTGGCCGGAGTTTCCCGAGGACTGGGTTGGGAAACACTGTCGTTTGTAATACAAACTACAGTATGTCGCTTGCCCCGAAGATGTTCCGAGATGACACTCTAGAGGGCGCCAGCACTCAGTCCGAAACATAGTGAAATCGGCTGGTTAGAAGATGTTAAAGAATATAGACAGAAGATGGCGCCCTAGGCTGTCGCTTATGTCGCCTAATGGGTTTAATGGCACTAAAGAGCATTTAAGATGCCTGACCACGGAACGTCTTAGGACATGGAGAACACATGTCTTATACATGTACGACTTAAACACTGAATTATCAGAATGTAACGTGATGTTTTAAAACTATATTTGCATGTTAACAATAATGAAATAATTTGTTGACACTTTATCTCACTATCCACCTTCCAATCATTTATCATTGTCAAGGTTAAAATTCAGTCAATCTACACAAACACACACACACACACACACACACACACACACACACACACACCACAGTGGGGGTGAAATTCAGCCCCCAAACCTGGACGTTTGAGGCATTTATCACCAATTATCTTCAAAAGCATTACTTTTTAGAGTAAAGGGGACGCTTTCGGTCAGTTGTTCTATTACCACTAGGTGTCACTGTCGTGTCACTATTAAAATAATGAATCGCCGCTGCTTCAAAGTACAAGAAAAATATACACAGGAGGTGTGACGCTGGAATCTGGATGTGGGGATCCCTCGCATCATCGATCAGTGGAAAGCCTCCCAAAAGCACAAACGTAGATTTCTGATTGCTCATTGTCGGAGATTTCGTATGTGTGTGCACGTATTTTTCAGGAAACGTCTCAGGCGCTAAAAGAAATATGTTGCTGTGAATATGCGGGTGTGACAGCAACCGTTATCACGAGGCGTGCGCCTGTATGCCTGTGTGAGATAAGTGTTTCTTATGTGTGCATATGGATGCGATCAAAACCTTCGGGTGTGACAAACATCTTTTTACGTTCCGTTTTTAAACATGCAGTCCTGGGGCCGTGCCTGATGCCCCATGTTTCCTGAGATAGTTTCCAGTCTTGAATTAGCGGCATGGAATTCGGATGGAACATCACGCAGAATGTATCGGGGAAATACCTCCAATTTAGGTTTCATCTTCACGGCCTTAATGAAATTACGCTATAAATATCATATATATTGTGTCATGCGTTGTGCATTATGTTGTATACTTAGGTTTTTCTTCATGGGTACTACTATCGATTTACATTATTGAAGGATAACGCTAGTTGAAAACTGACTAACGCTGACTAAAATTGCACTAATATATAACTAAATCTAAAAAAGATAAAAGTTTTAATATCTTAACTGTAGCATTTTGATTATGTTTTGTTAGGGTTAGGGTTACAGAACGTCTTATAAGCAAGTTATTATGAGTAATTATTGTGAATTACATCTCTGCCTGGAAACTGTTAAGACCACGATGGAGGATCTGAAAGTTTTGCCACAGAAGACAATTTCGTAACATTTTACTTGAGAGGCACTTAGTTACTGAGTTAAAAAATATATATAGTGACTCCATGAAATACATGAACCGACTGATTCATAATGAAAGAACTTGGGATCAGTATGTAACTAACACATAGTTTCTGGTTAATTAATACATTTAATAAGAGTACCACTACATTATTTGTGTCCCCTCAAGTAAATTGCTGCTGGTATGTGGTATACAGTCACTCGATCCTGTTTTTTAGAACTGGGCTGTTCTAAGGTACCTTCTACATTAGCCCTACTGGTGTTGCTGGCTGTCTGGCCGAATCGCCAGTGAAATACCCAGAAATAAACAATCAGTGTGAATTGGTAAAAGTATGATCTATGTAACTCTGTATGTAGCATAACAGTTTCTGCATGCTCCTGTCCATCTGTATAATAGATAAAAAAAAAAGATTTCAAACCGCGAAAGCAGTTATTGGTAACAACAGTATTAAGTGAATAATGATACAATTATAATTATGTAACGCATTTTGGCTGTGTGGTTTTGTTTCAGTACCTCCATGTGAAAGTCCTTGTGTTTACTTTAATTGGTCTGAGAATCCCCACTCCTTTTTGTAGGGGCATAAAGGTCCCTCGCGGGGCCACATTTCGGGGTATCACTGCCCATCACAATTAACACACTCTTGTTGGGTTGGGTTTCCCATGTCCACGGTCTGGCACACGGCCGTTGGAGCGGGAAGCGGACCTTCGGCTCAGCTCGGTCCCGTCACGGGGCCCGCAGGACCTCAGGCTTAGTGGAGCACTGTGCTGTCAGCCTGTGGCTGTGAGGAGAGTGATTTTGGCTCATGTGTCTGGTCAACATGGTTGTTTTAGTGTTTGTGGAGAGATAAGATAGTGTCAAGAAACTGATACGAATGTGCAGTTAGCTGTAGGGCAGTACACCGTTTTTCAGCTGCGTTTGTGACATTGCGAAGTGTTCAGCGTGCAGTTAAACAGCTCCTCCTTCCAAGCTCAAGCCAATCTGAAATGCGCACCCCCCCAATACATACACACACACACACACACACTTTTTTCAGATCACTCTGTCCATATGTGTGTGCTGCTCACTGCAATAGAAAATTAACACCATTCACCTATATCCATAGAATTTTATTACTTCCAAAATGGGTTTATAGGTTATTTTCCTTATGCTTCTATGATAAAATTCACTCTGGGAAACAGCTTTTTAACTGTTAACTATTAAATGTTTAACTGTGATACTTCATTGTAAAAGTTTCCAGAAACTTGGCATGTGCTGAAATGTATCATTTATTTGGATAAGAAATAAAGTGTACTGCTAAATTAACTTTGCAATACTTTAAAACTAGTAGGAGATACTAAATCTGGAATATTGCACCCGTATTTTTAATTCTGGACCTAATAAGAGTGATGTTCATTTGTTCAGACGCAGATGAAAGATGAAAGAGAAGGGAATCGGCTTGTAGACCAGGGTTACTATTGTCAAAAAAAAACTAAAACCACAAAGGTACAAATTCATAAAAGGAAGTAAAAGAAGATGTGAAAAAAATAACAACTAAACAAAAACTATAAATGTTATTCCCAAAACAAACTGAAATAAAATTAAATCAGGTGTCAAATACCTTTAATTGCATTTTTATTAATATTTATCTTGAGTACTGATTTGTTTATTGTTAATATCCATTAATAAAGCCTGGAACATTTTTTGCCCATTTTGAGGATAAAAGTGCATGATGTGCAGTGTGAATTCATTTAGGATTCACTAAAGATCAGTCACATAACACTGCTCTACAGTTTTAAGTGTATCCCTTAGAAGTAACATAACTAAAATAAACTAAAAGTAAAATATATATAAACGGAATGGAAATGTATATTTAAAATAAAAACCAATAATCCACACTGAAAAATAAATTGGATTTCAAATGAAAATTGAAAATAATATAAAAATAAAGACGAAATTAAAAAAATCAAAACCATAATAAGATGTTGCAGACAGGATGAACCTTGGGGGAAAAAATGTGAGCAAAAATGTTTATTACTGGCACGGAGTAGAGACATAGCAAAACAGAGTTGTTTATTGGGGTGAAGTACAATGTTAGGACCTCAAGGGTCAAACACACACAGGAAGAAGAAGCTACTTACTGGCACGGATGGTGGGCTATGGCAGAAGACAATATGGTACTCGGGGCCAACACAATGGGGAGCCGCGCCCCATCTTTAACAAACTGCTCCCACAGCCCCTCTGAGACATTACCATGTAACCAAGGATGTTATGCGGCCAGGAAACAACAAGGGACAGATGCGTATCGCCCTGGTCCTGGGGAGGCAGACCGAGCCCCCTGACTTTCTGTCCCACCCTGACCCGAAGCTTCCAGATCACTCACGTGGAGTGTAAGGTAGCCCAGATATGGCCCAATAAGAAACCACCCCCGCCCCCCACACACACACACTGCCCTGTCCAGTCGTGGCTCTGGCTGCATCTAATATCACTCGTTAGCTTGTCTCTCAGTGCCTTGTCCTTTCGCCAAAAGTAAACATGCCGAACAAGGGATAAAAAATAGCTCTGAGTGCCTTGCTTCCAGTGCAAATGTGGCCGTGCCCTACGCGTTATCGCCACAACCACACATGCAGGAATAGAGAAGCCGAATTTCAGAGCAACAGAACAAGTGCATCAGAGGTACAGTAATGACACCGACACAAAACACTAAATGACAGGCATGTTAACGGCAAACTATCAGCTGGACAGGCCTCTTCCTTCCCTTAATCAGGCGCTTGGCTGAGAATCATTTGCCCAATGTATATAATTTGCGTCCAGGATTTCCCGCTTTTAAACTCTTTATGAGTACACGCAGTATGGTTGAAGCGTGGGTCATTCTAAACCCCCTGGGCTGCTGGGAAGGCGTCATGTACATGTGGTGCACTATGCTGCACACGCTTCTTACAGGAAACCATGGGGAACCTTCGGGTTTCTCCCTGAAGTGATGACCAGGTTCACCTCACAGCACATTTCGTTCAGTTTTTAGACAAGCAGCCACATTGTCAGGCCCTGCTCGTCCGATCCTCCCGTGTGCCATGCCCCCCCCCACCTCGTGTGGAATCCCCGTGTCACCAGCTGTGTCTAGTCTTGTTCAATGTAGTCGGGTGTATTTAAGTACCTCCCTGTTTGTCTGCCCCCAGTCCTGTCATTGATGTTGGTACCCATTTTGTCCCGAGTGCCTGACTGTTCCTCCAGTAAAACCCTTGTTTCCCCAATAAATCCCTTGCTTCCTCGACTTCTTGGCCTCCCGCTCCTCTGTGTCTGCTCCGTGCCCATTCCCCACGTAACACACATACAGAGACAATCAAGTTCTTTGCTCATTTGTGTGAATGTGTACCAGAATAAAACATGCCAGTAATTATCATGCCGACGAGAGTACTTCTAACTACAACATTCTGATTCTTTGAGAAGCAAAAATGGTCATTGAGCTTTGGACATAGTGCATGTCTCTGTACAAATTCATCAATGACATACACTCACTAAAACATTTTGTCTTGGCTATGGCCTTATATGTCGAGCTTAGAATCATGTCGTAAACATTCAGAACTTTTGTTGGGTTTTCTAGGGGGTTCAAGCTTATCAGGACCAGTCACCTACCATCAGCCTCAAAGGGTTAACTAACACAAATATAAAGTTAGTAACCTGATAACTATTAGTTTTCTGTTTACATTTTATCTGATGAACATTTACAGAATTCAAGAAACATTTAGCGCGATATCCATGTGTTTTCTTTTAAAAACAAGGGAACCTAAACCAAAAAGCATTTAAACCTTCGTTAGCTACATGCGAAGTTAGCAGAGTCGCTAAAGGGAGAGAAAAAAACATAGCAAATCAAGAATTAAACATTAGGGGAAAAAGTAATGGTGCGAAGAAGAAAGTTTTTTTTTTGGACAGAATTAATTGCCAGGAACCTTCCTGCTGTGTTACGGGGACGGGGCTCTTATATTTGGGGGACGGCAGAAAGTCATAATCCAGGACAGCAGGCACTTCCCCTATCAGGGGCCCCAGCCAGTACACCTGAGTAGTGTGTCGAGAGTAGCAAGCTGTAACGGCAAAGGCTGTTTCTCTCAGTACTGCTGTGTACCATTTTGAATTGAAACGTGATGAATTCAAGCTATGTGAACCTTTTAGTAAGAACACAGAATTCAGCCTTTTTGTATGTCAATATCTCTGTGTGCTAAAGTTAATGAATTGCACTACAATTAATGAATTGAAACAAACTGACAAACTTGTTACTGAAATGAAAATTATGATTTTATTATTATTATTAGGGGTTCTCATTTTAAACACATAAAAGCCCACAAAAGGCTTAGACAACATCAACGCAACGTATACATCAGTCTGTCAGAGAAGGAGGATGTTACAGGGGATTATTAATTACAAATACTGCATGGAAGGCAGGGTTTATTAAAATTAATGAAGATTACCCAGTGGTTTTGAAAGGATGCCTTAATGACAGCTGGGTCGAACGCGTGGGCAGGGATTATACCACACCCAGTGTAGTGGGTCTGTGGAGAAAACAGACATTAGTCTTGGTAGGAATTCAAAGGCTTTTCGCAGCTTCAAAAGAGGCAAATGTACTTCACACAACTATTTTCATGTATAAGAACCAGCTGCATGACCACTACTTTTATCAAGGTCATATTTTTGCATAATAGAATAGAATAGAGATACTTTATTAATCCATTTGAGGAAACTCACTCTTTGCCTACCCCATCTTGCTTTCTATGAGATACACAGACACAGGTGAAAGTAGGCTTGGGGGTCGCAGCACAGGGTCAGCCAGCAGACCCCAGGGGCTGGAGTTCAAGGGCCTTGCTCAGGGGCCCATGGACACGTGGCTATTCAGCCAAGACTCAAACCAACGACCGCCCAATCAGAGGCACAGAGGCTTTGTCCGCTGTTTGCACAGGCGCGGGTACATAGAAACTATTTTATTTCCGATTATCGCATTTTACACACATGCCACTTTGCATGAGACACACAAATTAGCAGGTGAGAGAGCGAAGCTTAGGGCCAGAGCACACGGTCAGCCATTTATCCGGCGTGCCAGAGCTATTTTCAGGCTTGGAGACCTTGCTCAAGTGCCAAACGGTGATGCGACTACTCTGGCAATCATCAGATTTGAACCATTGACCTTCTAATAATATAAAACAACTGTCATAATCTCAATATTATTGCAAATTATGGCTGTTTAGGACACACGCTAATCAACTCTCATCATGTGACAGAGGGCAAGCTGGCGGGAGAGACTCCACTCGTGCCTCCGGGTGTCATTTGTTAGGTTACGACCATAAACCTCTTGAAATGCATGATGCTCAGGATATGTTAGAGGCCACATTATCCCACAGGAGCACTTACTGACACTACAGACAGACTAGTTTAAAAGCGATTGTTCACTCACAGCTGCCAGATGTCCCAGGCCCACCGAAAGGCCGACGGCCAGGACGGCAGATCCCGTGACGTCCCTTCTCCTTTTATCTGTGGTCGCTAGGACACACAGAACCAGCTGGAAGGTTGGCCAGAAACTCAATGCCAAAACCTTGACTTGCTGCGACTTTATTTAGCTGTTGAGGGAGAGGAAAGAGGAAACTGTATATTTTATACTTGCCTAACAGGCAACCAAAAACCTGAATGTAATGTTAAGAGGACTTGGAAAGAATCCATTTTTGGGAATAGTAGACAAGATTGGAAACAAATTACAGGAGGGCAATTGTTTGTGTAGCATAAATTCACATGAAAAGCTTTAGCAATTTGCTAAATGCGACACTCTTTCCCCCATTGAAAAAGGCTCCTTAGAAATGGTAGCCATGCTTAGTCTAAAACGTTAGAGCCTTTCTGAAGAAATTAACATGAAACCACACAAAAATCAAGGTTGCCCTGTTGATAATTCCACATAGGTTCCTGATATTTGACTAAAGCATAACCACTAAAGAAAATCATCTTAGCGTCATTGCATTTTGAGGTTATACATTGTAAATACACAAAGCTCAATAACCGTGCACAACTGTGATCCATCCTAGTGCATCATTGCCGTTCAGTCTTACGGCATATACAATTCTACTGGCAATAAAGGCCCCTGTCATCTAAGCCATCATGTAGAGTGCAGCCCTCAAGATGCTGACCTGGCAGCTGGCAGCATCCCTGAGGTGGCCGCTGGATTCAGGTGAGCCCCACTGATGTTTTGACGGGAAACACAATCTAGAATCTAGAACCTCAAGCACATAGTGTGCGGAATGCATGGAATTTCAGCAGGAAACACGGCTCATGATGGCCAGGCCAAAAGCCAGGGACACCTTCACTTCCTGGTCGGGTCCGGTATTGTTCTCATTACCAATGGCGGCACCGATACCAGTGAATATAAAGAGGGTCATGCCCACCAGCTCGGCCAGCACGGCTCGCCAAGAATGCATAGACCTGATCTCCTTTGCCATGATCAGGTCTTCTGCTCTATCTGTTGTCAAATACAGGACTCAAACTAGCCAATAAAGCATTTATAGGGCACTTTTTATAGTGGGAGGAGGTGGTAAATATCCAAAAAATGGAGAAGCCCTATGGCACTAATGCACAAACTGCTGAGTAAATTTCAGTTCTTATAAGGACATAGACCAAAGAGTGATGTGCTTAGCTTGGCTTGTTGCCAGGCAGACTTTAGGCCTATTTTATGAGGTACTAAAATCCTTCAGCCAAGAAACTGCGACCCTTAAATATTTGATTACTTTGCTATTATTTCCAGTTCCTGAGGAAGACACAAGAAGTAGTTAACCACTGGATGCCAGTGAGCAGTTTGCCAAGTCTATACTCACACAAAGATGATGAGTCCGAATCACTTGCATGCAATTTAGATTTCAGAAATCCGGATTTTCACAAGTGGATACAGGGACAAGGCAGGATGCCACAGATGGCATCCCCTGGACTACTGCCATCCCTGTTTAACCCACTGACAGTGTTGGGGAAGTTATTCACAAAAAGTAATCCATTACAAACAGAGGTGGAAATTCCAGAGAGTACAAATCCATTACAAGGTTTTGTTTCAACAAACCAGTTGAGTACTCTGTGACTGTGATTCTTTATACTCAACTGAGCACCTGCAGTGATATCTTCCAGATGAGGTTCTGTCACAGCAACAGGCCATTACAGAGCACCTTCACATACTCAGAGAGGCCACCAGGATGAGGGGATAGCAGGAAGTCATACACAAGGGCAGCTAGAAGCATCACCAGCAGCCCCAACCATTGGCCCTACCCAGTACCCCTGCCATACCGCTGAAGGAATTAACAAGCTAGCTGTTGTTTTTATAGGTTTGTTTAAATAAAAACAGTTTTGGGTTCCAGCTACCAGGGGCTCGATACTGTAGCAAAGTCGAGTTGCCAGTTTCCTATGTTTTCCCCACAGTTCGAGATATTATCAGCTCAGGATTCATTTTGACCACCTAAGACAAAGCAGAAAGTCCATATTTCTCACTGAAATTGACATACCCACTGACTATCGAAAGCTTTCAGAACAAGATCTGCAGAACAAGAGCGGCCAGCAGCCATGCCACCTGCAGTTCAGGCTAGGTAATCCCACCTGCAGTTCAGGATAGGTAATCCCACCTGCAGTTCAGGCTAGGTAATCCCACCTGCAGTTCAGGATAGGTAATCCCACCTGCAGTTCAGGCTAGGTAATCCCACCTGCAGTTCAGGATAGGTAATCCCACCTGAAGCTAAACAGGCTTGGCTTAGCCTATACTTGGATTGGAGACCTATTTGGAAAGCTGGGTTGCTATTAGAAGAGATGTTGGTGTGGCTGCAGGTTACCCCATTTTGTGTGAATTCAAATGCTCCAGGGCAGTGATGGGGGGCACTGTGCTGTAAAAATGGTGCTGCCCTTAGGGTGAGATGTAAAAACTGAGGTCCCGCCTTTTCTGGTCAGAAAAGATCCCTGGGTGCCATTCAGAAGAGTGGGGGTGGTACCTTGATGTCCTGGCTAATATTGCCCACTGTGGCCCTATCAGATCTGGCCTCCTAATCATCCCCTGTATCTGATTGGTGAATTTTCACCTGCCCCTTTTCTGCTGTGTGGTGAGCGTACTGGTACTGAATGACAGCTGTCGCATCATCCAGGTGGGGTCTACAGAGTGGTGGTGGCTGAAGTGGCCTCCCATTGGTTTCTTGAAGTTTTTTAGGTGTTTGAAAAAGTGCTGCATAAATGAAACATTAATTCGTTCAAAAGCTAGGCTAAATGAATGAGCAGGACTGATTCAGGACAGCTGATCTGTGGACAAGGTAATTACAGAGGGAAACAATCATGAAAGACATACAATGTATTTTTGAAACCTTAACCCACAACAGGATACTGGTTACAGTCATCAATGCACATCGAGATGGAAGCTGCCTCATCCCACAACACGAGTGATAAAGAAGGATAACCTGTAAGTTTAACCAGCTCACTCAAGGCTAATCAAAGTTTTATGTCTGAATATGGAAATTGCATAGGCTCTGGATGCCTGCAGCCCCACACAGGAGAAGGAGGTATGGAAAAGGCATGGAGGGAAGGAAGGATGGATGAAACTAACTCCTGCCAGGAGTCCAAAGCTGGAAAAGCTTTGGGCAGCATTGATACCACTGGGCTTGAAAGGGTGGGGGGGGCACCTTCAAAAAAATATAGCAACACATTAAGCATATGCCGTCACATGAAGGATTGTGAGATGAGACCGCATTAGAGCCCCCAAGTACTTTCAGACCCCCCCCTCCGCAATGCTCAGGAAAGACTCCCATCAAGGTCAATTATGCAATAGTTGCAAGGAGTAACTGAAAGCTACTCATGCGGTTCACTTACTCCATACTCAATGACACTGGCAAAGGTTGCTCCCATCATCCTCTGGGCCACAATGCACAACACAGGTCAGAAGATGCTGATCTGGCAGCTGACCAGTATCCCAAAGCCAACGGCCGGGGTCAGGTGGACCCCATTGACGTGCCCCAAACTCTGGACCAAGATGGGGCTGCTGGGGTCAAAACCCAGGGGCACCTTCACCTCCTGGTTGGGAGCCGCCCTGCCTGCTGAAATTCCACACATTCTGTACGCTATGTCCTTGTGGTTCCAAGTTGTTCTTTCCCGTTAAATGTGGGTCATATCATACATTGGCTTTTCCCAAATCGGGTTTGAGGGGGCGGCTGGAAATCCCAGAAGATATAGAAATTTCCCAGAAGTTGCATAACCGCTGCACTGATCCATGATTCATTTTCTTACACTCATAGACATGATGTCATTCACCTGCCATATCAGGTAATTTTGCATATTTTAAAGGCTTGCATATATACTCCCCACAAGTTGGAAGGATGTGATCTTTTGGTTTATGTAATTTTATTGGTTTGAGAAACTTGCAATTTACATGTAATTTACATTACTCAATGCACCGTAAAACAAATTTAACCCTGAGTGGCTAACATTTTATCCAGTATGAGTTAGTTAGGGAAGTAAATAAGGTCCTGAACTGTTTTTTCTGAAAACACACCTTTAAGAATTGATGTTCCAAAGAAGAGCTGCAGAAGTCAACAGGTCAGGCAGCTAGAGAAAATGCATCGTTTCTAAGCGTGTTAAAGCTGTGCTTTTCATCAGCGTGCACGTCCTACGATTTGCATATTGCATAGAAAGCTATGCATGATGTCGCTGCCAGTGCACTGCATTGCAGTGCATTCTGAAAACGCACTGCTGCACACACTCCCACTGACAACAGTGAGAAATGGATACAAACACATTCCAAAGTGTTTGTATGCAGTTTTTACTCTCCCCCCCACAAACACTAGGGAGAATCACATACAATCAAAGAAATGGCTAGTACAACGCAACTTTAAAAATGTGTAAAGACGCACAAGAATGTAATTAATCGTGAGATGAAAACAAAGAAAAATGCATGAGACAAAAAGAAAAAACGCACACAGCACAACATGTTTCTGCTTCCCTAATATGAACATACCATAATGACATAAATCTATTAACAAAGTAAGTGTTAAGAACGAGCTGTGCAGCTCATGTCTGGAAGGTTGTGGGTTCAAATCTCACGGCTGGCAGGGTAATCATATCACCATCGGGCCTTTGATCAAAGGCCTTTAAGCACATTTGCTCCAGGGATTCCTTGACCCTGCTCTCTTCCCTTGTATGCCACTCTGGATAAAAGCATCTGCAGAGCAGATATAATATCCACAAAAGACACTGAAAAAGTGAAAATATATATTATGCAGAGTTGCAGTGTATAGCGCTCCACTTTCACCCCACAAAATTATGTGGTTACGGAAGCTGGTGTCTCTGTCCGTAGCGTGTGATTGTGTGTGAGCCCGGGATTGGCTTGGAGTTCTCTCTGCTGCCTTGCGTCCTGTCTTTGCTGGGATCAGCTCCAGACGCACCACAACCCTAAACTTAGATAACCAGTTATGAAAGACAGATGGACTCCCAAGAAGGACACACTACAGGCACAGCTTGAATAACATTCAACTGAACATTCTATTCTTAATTGATTAATTTGTATGGGGGGATCTTATTACTTGTGTTATAATTATGCTGGTTAAATACAGGTGCACATTTCACTCTGAAAGGCTTATTTCCGTAAGTCATTTTCCTTTTTCTATGTCCTTGGTGTAGCATCACATTGTACAATTTGAATATAGGTATTTTTCAATCGATAATTTACTGACTTAATGTTCATCTTTGAAAAAGTGTTTATATTTACACAGAAAACCTCAAAATGAACTTAGATCAGTAGTACGATTAGTAAAATAACGGGAACCCCGAGGACTTTACTCCGCAGTAAAGTGTCCAGTTCTTTGACTGGCAGGAAAGTGATTCTTAGTCATTCAAAATTAAACTATGCAGTGCTGGTAAGGCAAGGCACTTGGAGTGCGAAAAGTATTAAACATAGCGTGGAAGCTGAAAGGGGTCTTTAATCAGCACTTGAGCTGCGTGCCTTTGACAGCGAGGCAGAGGCGCTGCTGTGTTTTCTAGCCGGGCGGACTCCTGCACGTGGCACGACACCGCATCCCACTCTTACCACTCAGAACTGTTTACGTGCGAAATAATGGGCTTTCGGTGTGGTTTCGCAGCTATCGTGCTTTCTGTAAATCAGAGCGTGTCACAGCCCAGTGTCCCGTTCCAAAGTGCAAGACAAATACCAGCCTTGGTGGTGCGTAGAGGACGTAAAGAGCCGGTAATTGGAGGCGGGGATCACGGAACGAACAGCAATAAGAACAGGAGGCAGAGCCACGGTGGGAGAGTGGGATATGAAGCGATCACAAGTCATGCGATAAAGAATGACGTGCAATACAATTACAGGTAGATGTACCCAAGGCACTGGATACTGTTCGTTGCTATGGGATATTTTACAGATCAAGGTAAACAAGATATTATCTTTATAATATAGATTATTATTTCACCGGGAATCCAGCTCCTTATCTGTGATGAGTGAGCAGCAAGATTTACCCCCCTGTCCAGTTTTGTCCGTCCCAGGACTGACTGGCGGTTTTGCGCTAATTGACTGGATCATTGCAAAGATTTCCCAAAAAATTATCCCCAGTAAACATGGAGGCAGACACAGGTGTCTGGTGGAAATGCCCCAGTACGTGGGGACTGTGTTTAATTTATCAAAAAGGGGAACAGAACAAAATGGTGCACACATGATACAAATATATATTTAAAATGCAAATCATACACATATACAAAAAAAGAGCAATTTTGTTTTTTAAAAAAATCTATAATACTGTCATTAAGGACCAAGGAGGCATCAAGTTCCTGTCAAGTTTTTAAAAATTGTGCACTCATATCATGCAATATTTATTTCACTACTGAATAGTTTGGTAAAAAAAAACAAAAACAATAATAATAATAATATACAATAAGAAAAATACAAAAAGAAAGTGTTACTTTGAATTAGGCTGTAATGGGACTTGGATCTGACAGAGTAATTGGACTGTCCTTTACTCGTCTATATCTCAAAATATGGATTCATTAAAATCTATTTTTAACTGGAGTGACAACTTTACAAGCAGATAGGCAAGCATCGGGTCATCAGGTCGGGGTCATCTGTACAAGGGGGGCAGGGGTGGGGTCGGGGACCCGACTCGTCATTTTGATGACATCTCCACCGCTGGGGTGTCCCCTGCTCCATTGACGTCATAATCCCCTTCAGGCCCACTGACCAGAACCTTTATGCGCTCAGGGAAGTCGTCGAATTTTGGGTACAATAGGAACTCGTACAAGAGCGCAGCTGCGACCCCCCCGCACATTGGACCCACCCAGTATACCTGGAAAACAAAGATTTATTCTTAATTCCCAGAATCCCTGGATTCTTTTTGCTGTTTATCTTTTTTGGAAACATATTTGTGTTTCCCAGCAGATGTGGCACATGTATAAAATTAAAATTTATTGTGCAGTGAATTAATTGCCATAGTTGCCACGGTTCTGACTTACCCAGTGGTTATCAAAGTTGCCAGTAATTACAGCCGGCCCAAATGAGCGGGCTGGGTTAATACCGCACCCAGTGTAGCTGATCTGTGGGCAGAAAGGTGCTTTATTAGATTCATGAAGCTACCCAGAATATACACAAGAATAGACAATTGCATTTGTGCAGAATATACATATTTATCATTGACATCATCACCGGTCCTCATTTGCATCAGTCTATACCCTTGCTATTCAGCAAACAGCTGCAGAATATGTAGTCGCTTATTTCTAGTTTTAGACTTCTAAACTCCTAAAGTTTGGACATGTGAGCATACTCACAGCAGCGAGGTGGCCCAGGCACACTGACAGGCCGATGGCCAAGGGGGCGGAGCCCGTGACATCACGCCGTCTTTTATCTGTGGTTGCTATGACACACAGGACCAGCTGGAAGGTGGCCAAGAGCTCGATGCCAACGCCTTGACTAGGAGTGATGTTATTTAGCTGAACAAGAGAGTGACAGAAGACAACAGTTGCCGTTTAGCATTAGTGGGGATATATAAGTGGTTTGTATTTAACCAACTGATCACCTCCCAAATTTAGCCCAGTAATACCAAGTGGTTGGTAGTATAATTTTCTCCTATTGCTACAAAAATTTAATGACACTCAAGTGGCTCCTTATTTCAGAGTAAAGATTTAAATGCAAGTGAAAGCATGCAAAGTAATAAAACACTATATTTTCATTAAAAAGGTAAACGTTTCATATTGAACTGGAATAAATGTAGACCAACTCATATTGATGTCATATTATTATATTATTTTAGCAAGTTTATTAGGAGGAGTTGGCAGTTGAATGTTGGTGTTTGTGGTGGGTGGTCTACACTGATAACACTGGAAGGTGGCAAAACAACCAGTGACTACTTTGGGGGGGCAAAACAACAACAAGAACAACACATGCTTATTCATGGGCTTCTGAATTTACAGGCACACAACGTCTGTGTTTCCACAGTTATAAACAGCTCCGTTCTGTTCAAGGCTGTATCGACTGGCTTAGGAAGTGGCTGCTTTAATCGGGCAGTCTGGTGGCAGAAAGGTGACCTATTAAAAATGGCCAGACTGAATGTCAGACGTCACTACGCCGACAGAGAGAAAGTGGAATTCCATTGCCTGCTCCTTCAAACGTCACCCGAGTCACTCAGAGGCGGGGGGGGGGGGGGGTTGAAGTGGGAAGGGTTACTTACTGCGTTGTGCCCCCGCGCGTCATTGCCGTTCGGCCTCACCCCGGACACGATGCCGCTGGCGACGGCGGCCCCCAGCATCTGGGCCGCGATGTACATCACCGCCTTGAAGACGCTGATCTGGCAGCTGGCCAGCATGCCCAGAGTGACGGCCGGGTTCAGGTGGGCCCCGCTGATGTGGCCCAAACTCTGGGCCAGCGTGGCGATGGCCAGCCCGAAAGCCAGGGACACCTTCACCTCCTGGTCCGGATTGGCGTTGTTCGGGTTCCCGATGGCGGAGGAAATGCTGAGGACTATGAAGAGGGTCATGCCCACCAGTTCGGCCAGCACGGCCCTCCAGAACGCCTTGCTCTTTATCTCCCTCTTCATGGTTGGGCCTGTGGTGGTCCTCTCTCTTATCTACTCACCACTTCTAACCCAAGACGCTTTTATATGTTTCAGCTGATACTAGAAGGAGGCGGGCTCTGTCACAGTGAAAGGGGAGGGCACGGCCAATTCATTCGAAATCCTAACGTTTCCTCCTCTCTCTTTCTTTCTCTCCCTCTCTCTCCCTCCCTCTTTCCCTCCCTCCCTTTTCTGTTGATACGCCATCGGGGCTGACAGGATGCTGTTTCTTCCCTCTCTTTTCCCCTCTGGGTTTGCCAAAACCACACATAAACCACCAAACTGTGTCAAACCCGCCAATGCAGAATCAAGATCTCACGTGGGGGTGAATATTGCCCCTTGACCCATAATATCTAAGCTAATTCATGAGAAAATATCTCTGAGGTGTGGATGTCTTGCTAGTCAAATATTTCGGACCAACAACAAAAATACTGAGTGTTTTCCTTTTGAAATCTACTTTTTATGTCTTCCTCATTGTATGTAATTTCTATAAAGTGTAAGTTTAAAATGCAACTTTTAAAAAAAAACATTTTCTGCTGCATAGCTACCTATGTGTTAATATATGACTTCTTGTGTTAAACTGTATGTTTGTTCTCTTTACCCCCAGGGAAAATTGTTCAAAATCAATAAATACATGGGGGGGGGGGGGGGGGGGGGCCGTTTGAACCGGAGTACGATAAAAATGACCCCCCTTAACTGGGAGAGCGGGGCGAACAGGTTCTCGGTCTGGGGGGGGGTGGG
>JABFEA020000085.1:3074754-3107892 GCA_019775915.2 Cyphomyrus plagiostoma
GTGATTGGTTGATTAGATAATTGCATTAATGAGAAATTGAACAGGTGTTCCTAATAATCCTTTAGGTGAGTGTAGGTATTATATATTATGAATGCTTTATGAAGATCTCCTCTATAATGCTATAGAGAAACCTTCATAATGCATTATAATGGTCAGCATAAACATTAAGGATGTTCGTACTGCATCATAAAGCTACCTTATCTTATAAAGGTGGGCTGGTAGCGGAAATGAAGAGCAAAGCCGTTTACACATTTGGGTAATGCTGTGGAATTTCAATCAGTATTCAATTAGTCACTGAGAAAATGCAAACTCTACACAAATCTTACCCTTGTCATTTGTATAAACAGTAAAGCAGAGAAATCATAATCAAATATTGAGATGGTATGTGGTGAGAGGTCACTGGGAAGGACACTGGGATCCATGAGGCTGGGACAGAGGTGAGACATCGCAGTACCCCTGGGTAATGTGCCTACACAAGGCTGTACTGCCAGTTTGAAGCACAATGACCAATGATTAAAAACAACAACAAAAGATCTGGATTTAAAAAATGGTGTTGATTTAACATTGAAAAAATAATCACAGAATTGTCATACAGTGAGGTAGAAATTCACGCTGTAATGTTTTTTAGGTTGCGTTTGTGAAAGAATGAAAAATCATAAACGCACTGAGCCCTAATTGCTAATAGTCTGGCACACTGATCATTGGGAAAGTAATTCGAGATCCATTTCCAAGCCATTTCTGTGTGTTAGAGCATTCATCATTAAATGGGTGAAACTTGATACATTCCCTGAGCTTTTGGTCAAGCAATTAGACAACTTCCTGCCACCAGATAAAAAAAAAATCAGAGCCATAGTGGACTTGGCTCCCTGATTATGTAGGCAAATGTAACTGCAACTGCAGCTCAGTCTGGTGTTGTGAAAAGCCAGTATTTTCGCCTTCAGCACAGAGTACATATATGAGACCATGCTGAAGAGATGGACCGACAGATAAATATTTTTTGGTTTTTTTTTAGAGGGAAAGATAAGAATGACAGTATCAAACACTTATAGAGAAGAACACTGAGGCAAACCCAAAATACGGAAGCAAACACATGGTGTGCCGCCACGAATAAACATCCTCTGTTATAGCCCGTGGTATAGCAGAGAAAAACCAAAGGATCTAATCCTCTGGGTTCTTTTTTGTTCATAAATACATCTCATGTCTGTTTTTGTTTTTAATTTTGCTTTAGTGTGGTTGGTAGCTGCAAAATAAAAGTATTAAAATTAAGTGGTAATATTAGTATTTCTGTTTATTATTAATACTCATATTGTAGTAAATGGGCCTGAAAATGCTGGAAGGAAAAGAATCAATGTGACGCAGAGACAGTTCCTATGCGTTGAGCTTTGCTAGGACAAGATGTAGCTGCTTGGGGGACATTCAGATTGAAAGGACTAACCTCATGTTATTCCTGAGAAATTCTCCCCCCCCCCACACACTTCTCAAAACTTCACTTAGTATAACGGAGCCCTTGTGTTGTTGCAGTAGTTATGGTTATAGTTGCCTTCCCGATTGTGGTGTGTATGTTTGCCTGAGTCTTGTTGTACCCTGTCCGATTCTCGTGTGTTCTCCCATGATGATATGCAAGTTACCCTGGCTGGACTGGGGAGACTGGGGCGGGAGTTTGAGGGGGAGTTGTGGGGGTGGGGTGCAATGTAGACCAGGGACCTTGATAGAACCATCGTCGGCTACCAAAACTGGGTTTTGGTACATGGAATGTAACCTTTCTGGTGGGGAAGGAGCCTGAGTTGGTGTGGGAGGTATAGAGATACCAACTAGATATAGTTGGGCTCACCTCAATGCTCAACTCAGGCTCTGAAACCAAACTCCTGGAGAGGAGCTGGACTCTATTCCACTCTATGACCACCTCCAAGTCTGAGGCCATGGTTTATGACCAGAAAAGGGTAGATTGCCCTTTCCTGATGGGGGATGAGTTGCTGCCTCACGCGGAGGAGTTCAAGTATCTAAGGGTCACGAGTTGTTCACGAGTGAGGGAGAAAGGGAGTGGGAGTCGGTGCAGTGTCATCTGTAATGAGGACAACGTACCTTTCTGTTTTGGTGAAGGGGGAGCTGACCCAGAAGGCAAAGCTCTCTCTACTTTCTTACCCTCACCTGTGGTCATGAGCTCTGGGTTGTGACTGAAAGAATGAGATCACGGATACAAGAGGCTGGGCTCAGCCTTAGCGATAGGGTGAGGAGCTCGGGCATTCAGGAGGAGCTCAAAGTAGAGCCGCTGCTCTTTTGCATCGAAAGGAGCCAATTGAGATGGTTTGGGCATCTATCTAGGATGCCCCCTGGATGGCTTCCTGGGGAGGCGTTATGGGCATGTCCAATGGGAAGAGGCCCTAGGCAGACCCAGAGCACGCTGGAGAGATTATGACTTTCGGCTGGCCTGGGAATGCCTAGGAGTTGGAGGAGAGGGCTGGTGAGAGGGAGGTCTAGGGAATCCCTGCGTAAACTACTGTCCCCGCGGCGCCGCTGTTTAAGAGGCGGAAAATAAATGGGTGGATGGGTAGGTATTTAAGGGTCTCCAGTGTGAGGGCAGCTGGGACGAATGCGAAACTTTTAGGCTTTGAGGTTGGGTTCCGCGGATGAAACTGTGGCTGGCTAAGGTGCTAAATGCAAATGGCTTACATTAGCTTTACATTCGCTTTCAGCTAGCTTTATATTAACTTTAGGATAGATTTACATTAGCTTTACATTACCTTTAAGCTAGCTTTATGTTAGCTTTAGGATAGATTTAAATTAGCTTTACATTACCTTTAAGCTAGCTTTATGTTAGCTTTAGGATAGCTTTGATGGAGTTTGACTGTTTTGGACTGAAACATTTTGCCATATGAATGAGTAAATTGCTTTGGCCTCAAAAATCGCTGTTGACAACATCTATGTAATTGCAGGTCCCTAACAGGAAAAGATGAACTCTCTGAACACCTTTCAATGGGCTATGAAGATTTTTCCATTATATTCTTTCATGTAAGTGAGTTCCCGTTTTAACCAGACTGTTTTTCAGCTCAAGGCCTTCAAAAAGAGGCAACAGATCAAGAAAGCACTCTGCACTGACGCGTCATTGCCTGGCTCCGGCTCCTGTATCAAATGAGAACCCGGGCCAGCTGTTTCTGCTTCCCACATATTCTCAGAAACATCATGCAGAATGCCTCTCCTATATCGGGCTTCTCGAAAATCACGTTGACCCTCAACCTCGCTTCCTCCCCCCATGCTGTGATGGCAGACAGGAACACAAAAGGTGCTTACTAATAGTGGCCAGTGAGGCCAGATTGTCTCTGGGGGCATTAAGTCGAGCAGATGCTCCATGCAGTTGAGGAAATCCCTTTAAAGTCCCTTTTAAGCCAGACAAATAAATACAAAAACAAAAATAGAAAAAAACAACAGTGTGGAAAACAGACTCAAGGTAAACTGCACAGGACAAAAACAGAGATGCTGCAGGAGGATTTCTGAACACTGTAAGACCTGTTTTATTCTATTAATGGCCTTGTGTAATTTGAGGAGCATTGGATTTAAGGTGATCTGAAGTTTAGGAATGTGTGGAGGCTGTACTTGGGAAATTCTGGAGTTCGGAAATGTTGGTGTTGTGATTGCTCAAGGGGCAACACTGTTGTCTCTGTCTTCCCGATTTGTGGTTTTGAATCCTACTTACTCTGTCTGCTGGAGTTCACATGTTCTCCTGATGTTCCTTTGCCTTCTCCGACATACTTCCTCTGCCTTTTTATGGACAGGCACCTTGTCCAGGATGTCCTTCTCCTCCTCGACTCTGTCCAATATATGTTTATTTGAATTTGACATATAATTGCTCTTTTTTCCAATCACTCTGTAATCTGCAGTGTAATGCAGGGTGTTCAACTCCCCAGTAACAAAAATACTTGAAGGCAATAAGATGGAAAGATACCGATACAATAAATACAGTAAAATATAGTAAAAAAGATACAGAGAGTTATACTGGGGGAAAAAAAAAGAAAGATGTGCAGCATATTTCAAATGAAGTATATAAATACGGAGCAAATGATTAATTATAGCCATCAATTAACAGAGAAATGAAGAGTATTAAGAGTACTATGAGGAAACAAAGCTCTAATCTCCCAAACACTGATAGTATTTATGTAGCACTTGTAACCACCTTGCAAACTCCCCCCCAAAAGCCCATACTCTGCCACGAGAGCTCGGAAATGTCACTGGCAGCTAGAGAGCATCAGCAAAGTGGCCACTCCACTGAAGAGATCAGTCTTCAGGCGATGAGCGTGGAATGTGACCCCGGCCGGGGGGGGTCCGACCACACTTATCCTGCGCTGAATGCGGGGAGCCTCCAATTATGGCAAAAACTGGGGCCTCAACTGAAGAAAACTAATTGCACAGACGCCAGTGGTCGTTCTCTAAACCATAAGTGGTGGGAAATCAGCCAAGCACTTCCAGCTCTTTCATCCTTCCTGACTGCAAATGGTGGCAGTGTACACGCCCTAAACTGGTAATGCAATCACCACTTGGTCATGTCAGCAACGTGGCACACGTGTGTAATGTCATTGTCCTCATGCTATAAAATTAATTTGGCGCATTAGACGTTCATGAATTGCAAACCCATTAGTGTGACAATGATAGGTGCTGAGATCAAGATTAAACACAGTCTAGGTCCCAACGTGTGACTCAGTGGGTTAAGCCTCTCTGGCTATGATCAGAAGGCTGCTAGTTCGTGCCTGGCCTCAGTATATCTGAGGGTCCTTAAGCAAGGATCTTAACTCCTTCAAATCTAAGCTTGCTGTTATCTACAGGGAGCAAGAGGGAGGAGGTGAAAAAAAAATTCCCCGCAGGGATCAATAAAGTATGTATTATTAAATTTGAGCTTAGTAAGTACTGCACAATGTCAAGTGCTCAAGGCATCATAATGAATCCCATGCTAATGATGTAATTTTAAAAGCTCAGGTTTCAGTTTTTGTTGGGAAATTTGTGGTTTGATTCATTATGAATACGTTCAAGACAAAAACTCTGATATGATGTTGGATTTCCTACCGGTGAGACTGATATTTTGCCAAGTGGAACTGTCCGTGTTTACATGTCTGGAATGTCTTAATAGGTACCTTACACGACAACATGATGAACTCCCTAAACATGAGAAAGATTTACTTTGTCAGAGCTATGAAACAGCTGCAAGGTGCAGACATACAATATTCCCACTGCTGTGGTGCCACCTAGTGGTGATAATAGAAATATGCTATTACGTTGATGCACTGTGAAAAATGACGTCTGTATACTGTCAGCACTGTGCACATTGTTGCACGTATGCTGCAGTTCATATTTCTTTATAAATACAGTTCAAACGGTTCAATCCAAACAGTTCAATCCCATATCTTGTGCTTTCTGGGACAGGCTCTTACCTATCCGTGAATGTATTTATGGATGTTTATTCTACAGCCTGGCCATTATAAAGGAGCCTGAAAGTTTCGGAAGGATATGTATTTGCATAGTTCTCCGTGTAACTCTCTTGGAAAATACAGTATTATAGATTTTTCTCTAGTTTAGCAGAAATACATTTTCCTCTAGATGTTTTTTTGATGAGATAATTGAAGGAATAATATCTGAGATAAAGACTGAAATACCCAACATATTCTCTCTAGTGAGTGAATTTGAGGTACCTAATAGTGTATTATTACGTATAGGTAATTCAGGTTTCTCTTGAAAGAACTATGCTGTACAGATAGGCTTTTGAGAAACCCGATCTCAATCCTGCATGATCACATTAACTGAAGCTCGACATATTGGCTCTCATGATGTCATGTAATGATGTGATGATTATATTGGTAGTTCCAGACAGTCACATAGGTTACCTGCTTATATGTTAGTAATCGGGCATCAGCTGACCTTGTTTGGTTAGCATGCCCAGGGGCAGTGGACAGCCAGTTAATCTAATTATATATAATATATATAATAATACACACACACACACACACACACACACACATATATATTAGGACAGCTATGTTGGGAAGGATGCTTTATGAATATAATTTGAATCAAATTCAGTTGAATCTATGACCTCAGCTTCATGCAAATGAGAAAAAGCAATGCAAAGGGAAATCTGTGTAATAAAGAAAAAAGCCCCCTCATCAATCAAACTGAATGAATTACTGGTAAATGCTTTATAATACAAAAAATAACTTTATCTGTTCCCCCTAGCATGTTTCATGTGCTTGAAATGAAAAAGGAGCTTTGGACGAATCATATTCTAAATATTTTTGGTGTTGAGTGACTGACTCCAAAGGGAACAAAATCAGGCAGTTCTGGCTGCCGTTTTTAAGGCAGGCTGGCAGAAACTGGCACAGGTCTGCATACTGTTGGAAACTCAGATCTACAAAGTCCAGCCTTGATTGATGGTTGACTAGGTGAATGGAATATCTTTTGACACATATGTTCACCTTCCTTGAACTTAGACTAACCAATGGTTGAAATTGTTGGACTGCTATTACAATTTGGAGCCTTCATTTTATTTCTTCTTCAGAATGTCTTATTTATGAAAAAGAGGTTTCACCCAAAACCCGAAGCATTTTTTTCCATCAGACCAGCAGGGTCCCTGGCTGACTAAGTGTGTAACATGCCCATTTTTGCAGGTCCTGAAAACACCCGCAGAGGGCGACAGTGCAGCACAGAGACGCTCTAGTTGGCCCCATCTCCGCTCTCCTCAGCTTGGACACTCCAGAGGGAGACATCCTTGTTTATTCCAAAAAACAGCATGCCATTGTTTAAAATGTTGTTTTTCATTGGGCCCAACCAGTGATACTGACCAGTGATACTTTGGAAGGTACGTGAGTCTGTGCAGCGTAAACGGTTGGACGGTGAATGGATGACTAATATGCATACAGTCTTGGGCATGTGATCTGTGCCGTATTTGGATAAGTTGAGGATAGCCAAATTATTCCTAAGGCTTCTCACCTCTTTTATTCCTTCCTGGTTTTTATATTCTGCTATTGTCTCACTGTTTTGACTCATTAACTTTCCTACTTTTAACTGTACAGTGTATTTGGCATGAGAAATTCACATTACAAATGAAATGTATTATTATTATTATTATTATTATTATTATTATTATTATTATTTATCCTTATACATGGGTGGATGAATAACTGGAAATATAAAATGTAAAAATGCTAACTACATATTATTAGTAATTATATAACCATTCCAGTGCTGCCAATACTGTAAGGCCACGTGCCATTTTATGCAGTTTGAAAAATACTAACACAATACACATGATAGCAAAACACCACCATACTGTTAATCTCCAGCACGTTTGTGATCTTCACTGCACTATAGTTTTTTGTGTGAATGGAAACCCTTTTTCTGCTCTGGACGACGTCGCTCACTTTATCTGCACACTAGATAGAGTGCGGGATGCAGACCAGAATAATCAACTGACTTTGGTTTCAGCGGTGAATGGGAAAAGCAAAGCCTATTCAGAGCTGAGTCATTGGGTGATTATGTGATAAGACTAACATATCCAGATTGTCACTTTGGACTGATTCACATGACATTAATACCAACATAGCAAGGTGCATGGAACATTCTAGAACTTTTACCAACTTCTGATTTCAGCACATCTTTCTGTGACCCCTCTACATTTCCCTGTAGGACCCCATTTGCCCTCTCACATGTAGGCCTATTCTGCCATGAATTCTGCTTTTTGTACCGATATCTTCTTCCTGCTGACCCAGAGCCACACAACCGGGTCACCTGGAAATGTCCACAGGAGGTGTCAGCATCAGCGTCTCACATGTGTGTCATTTTTTTCCCCCCTCAATCTCAGAAATTTCTCTGTACACGATGGAAGAGCTGTCAGATGCCCTATTTAAGAAAACATTTGAGGAAAAATGGGACAGCTAGTGTGAATTAGGGCACGGTAGCACAGAGAAGTCAAAGTGACCCATGTTGAATGGGATACTGTGAAAGACTGTCTAAGACAGTGGAGGACTTGGGACTTATGGGATTATACAGCATACATTTTTAAAAAAAACCCAGGAGACCCACCCACCTAGCAGGTACTGATACCATGTTGAGATCTTCTCACATGACATACCACCCCATTGATCACTGTGGTGTTGCACGAAATATTTGAGGTATTGAATTTGAATTTGAATAACTGGTATATAGGCTAGCCAGTGACTGCAGTAAAATTCATGTGCAGTTCATATTCCGACTGCAGCATGGCACCAGTACAACTCTTCCTCCAAGTAACACACACATAAACATGAGTAAATAGGTAAACAAAAAATGTGACAGTAGGAGTCAATAAGGGTGGTTCTGGGGAGGGGGCAGTGCCCCTGTGACAGCATGCGTGGGTCCCCCTGTAGCCCCCCTAAATACGCATGCTACTTGGGCTTGAAATAAATTCATTATTATTATTATTATTATTATTACTTATATTTACATGTGGGCTAAAATTTTGTGTGCTGGGAACAGGAGAAACACAAACGTAAGGATATTTTCTTGATGGGCTGTTAACGTGAGTGTGTCAGCTGGTCAAAATGAAGCTGGCGACAGGAAAAAAATAATCAAGCTTGTGGAAGCAAGACAGTGTACACAAGAAACTGGAGTGAGTTACGTATCTGTAAAAGCTGTGAAATGTGACTGCAAAGCATTGCTTGAAAATGGCCTTTCGCTTCGTGATGCTGGCAAGCTCCGGAGTTACGTGCGCATTTTCAAAAAGCAGCACAGACCAGCATGACTTCCATGCTGGTCTGTGCTGGTTAGTGCTAGTTTGGTGCTGGTGTAGCTGATCGACCAGCATAGCTGTGCTGGTCAACCTGTACACAAAGATAGTCCACCGGCAATATTTCATTAATGATGCAGCACCCAAACTCAACATGTACTGGTATAACCAGCATGCGTTATAATGGTCGTGCTGATAACCAGCTTTGCTACTCTATGCAGGTTTTTTTTTCAACAGGGACATATTTTAGTAAATCCTTTCAGTCTAAACTAGTAATTTGCTCCTCAATTTTAAGCTGCAAAGTTTCTTAAAGAACCCTTCCGAGAAGCTCTCTTTATGCTTCAATCCATAGGTTAATAAAAATCTTTTGAAGACTGACAGTTTTGGTGACGGACAGGTAGATTGTGGCTGGATTTAACCTTCAATGGTTTCTTGGGGTGCGTTCTGCACCCCCTGGCCATTTCTATGGCTACTACCATGTTATTATTAAAATTACAGCAGTAAGTGCACCAGTTTTACATATGGTCATGCATTAAATGATAGAAAAAGTGTTGACGTCAATTACCGCTGGCATATTTTCTTCGGGGGTGCAATATGCACCCCCAAAAAAACATAATTTATGACAGATGTCTGTGGAGATTCTCAGTTATCCAGGTCATGTTAATCCTAAAAAAGGGTTATGCAAGAGCGACCGAACTATGTTTTTCTCAGAAGGCGTTTCGCACTCCATCCAGAGTGCTTCCTCTATTCTGACTGACTGGTTGGCATAGCAGGTTGATAATCCTGTGGAATCCTCAAGTCGTTAGCACTTGATGGTCACCTGTGGGTTGTTGTTCTTCCCCCTAGCTTTCATGTGTTTCACTGATACCACCTGAGGCCGAGCGTGAGCGACTGTGGAAGCGTCTGGGCAAAGTTGAAAGAACTGCATTGTAGGTGGGTGATAGATTATGTCTAAGGCTACTTCCTCTGGTCATTCATTTGAGCCAGTTGTCCTCCCGGTCCACCTACAATGCAATTCTTTCAACTTTGCCCAGACGCTTCCACAGTCGCTCACGCTCGGCGTCAGGGAGAACACATGAAAGCCAGGGGGAACAACAACAACCCACAGGTGACCATCAAGTGCTAACGACTTGAGGATTCCACAGGATTATCAACCTGCTATGCCAACCAGTCAGTCACAATTGAGAAAGCACTCTGGATGGAGTGAGAAACGTCTTCTATGAAAAACAAAGTCCATTTGCTATTACATAACCCTTTTTAAGTGTTAATATATGATATTGATCTTATCAACAAATTCAGTTAATTAGTACTAATTGCTACTATAATTTTTTATGTTATTATATTCTAGAACATTTTGGGATATTAATTCGCCTTTTTGTTAAAAAAAAGTCAGCCATTCTGTTTTGTTTACTTTTCAACTGTTACAAAATAAATAACATCATGCTTAGCTATTCCACAGCTGAAGCTCTTCGACAGATTCTGCAAGAGGATACAGACGGAATGTGCATTATATGACCCCTCCGCTGCCCCTCCCACTGCTGCAACCCCTTTAACTGCACTTATTTCACTGCATAAACTGTGCATGCATCATGCAGTTAACTAATAAACATATCTTAACTTTAGTTCATTGAAATTAAGCTTGGTACCATTGAATTACATATGCCAACGAATAAGGGTGCAACTTGAACCCCAAGGACCTGGAACATAACTTTCTAACAAGGACCCACTGAGGGTTAAACACAGCTTGCATGGAACTGTGGATGTTTAATTCCACATAGTTTCCGTGTTACCTCTCCGCCATTTGACTTTGAAGTAAGCACTCGGATCTGATCACACGGAAAATAGGGGGGATGCTGATAGTCAACAGAAAATTTTGTAAAAAATTATGCTGGAAGTATGAAAATTTACTTTAAAATGCGGCTGATTTTGTGACACGGACAGACAGCATAGGACAAAATGCGATCAATTTAATTATTAATACGTACACAGGATGAACTTAATACAACGATTAAAATGAATTTTCTCCACATGGCTGGCATTTCCATCTGGCGCTGATTGAAATTATGCAAGGAAACTCTTATATGTGAAAGAAATGTGGTTTTTTTTTTGCTTTCTCTCTCATGCGATACCATCCGTATATCACAGAAAGCTGAAGATTAAACTGATTTTGCTGCAGCCCCAGATACAAGAGTGAGGAGCCCATCAAAGGAGAAAGATCATAAGCTAGGAAAGTGTCAGAGACTGCATACGCTTTCTTGCCCATGAAAAGACACCCTACATCGTCCATACCTCAGCGAGGGAGCACTCGCTTGTTTACATCTGAGGCAACCTTCTGACGTACCCTGTAAACCTTTTGTACCGGGTTTTATTTAGCCCAGTACAAAAAAAAAAAACCTAATTAATGTGCCGAATCAAGATGTCCAGGTAGTTAAAGGACAAAAATGTCCGCAACATAAGTTGTTTTTGCTGAGGAGTTACAGGTATATGAAGGACAATGTATATTAATTCTGCATGCGAATATGCAGGAACTGTATTGCAAATTCTGCTATGGGATGGTCATCTCTTTTTATAACAGCATTACTTAGCAAGTGACAATTTAACCTCCACTTCAACATTGCTGTATGGATAATCGAGCAGTAACTATGGTGAGTACTGATGCACCAGCTATTAATTGCATATTTTTTCATTTTGTTACCTGTATTGCCCTTTGCCATGCACCGTTTCACCTCTTATTGCTCTGCTTTTTGTCCTGTAATGCACTGCTTTTTTGCCCTATTGTCTGTCTCCCAATGCACCTGTCCTCTCCCCTGCAACCGTGACACAAAAATTTCACTTTGTTCTTTAGAACGCGTCTTCATAAAAACTTGACACTGGGTCACAGGGTCTGATAAGGGAAAAGATGCACCAAGTGCCCATCTATATGCTTTTTAACCCGACGCTGCCTGTCCGTCTTTCACACTCAGGTAAGGCTGGCCCACAGAATTGCAGGTTTTGTCCCAGCATCACAATCATCTTTGGCTCTTTTCTGGAAAATTCCATTCGCCCTCCAGTTTCCATGGATCTGACAAAAAGTGTTTCCTTTCAGGAAAAAGAAAGAGTTGACCATTCTGGACTTGTATAATTCTGCATAGCCCATGACCATACTTCACAAACCACAATCCTCTGCCTCGTATTTTACAGCTATGGATTTATGCCCGGGCGTAAATGAATTGCTTAAAAAACAGGCACAGTGAAGTAAACATGTGTCTTTAGTTTCCCACTATAAAAGGCGTTGCTGGCAGAGCGTCCATGAAATAGATATATAGACTGACTTTCTTGCCTGCTATTTTTAATGGACAGTGAGGCATGCGAAATGATTCCACCTTAAGTACTTGTCCTCTAGATAAATGAATACCACACCAGCTTCATATATCAAACAGTTGACCCTAAAAATGCTTTGAAACTGATAATAATCCTTGAAAAAAATTAATAAATAAAAAGGAGATGTAGGTTTTATGTCTGTGTTGATTTCTTAGGAATGTACCTGTTTAGTATGGATAGTGGTGTTTACATTAAGGTAAACAATGACACACAGCTATGAAAACGAGTAACAAAAGATATTACAATTATGAAATAAGTTAGAGATCTGTAGTGAAACGATGAAGTACACAGAGTACGAAGCACATCACAAATTCACACTATATTCAAAGCAAAGCTTGCATTTCCAAAGCAAGAAAGACATTTAATCAAGATAAAATTCAATTTGCATTTAATTACTGTAAAAGGTGAAGAGTATCAGAATCATAAAAGGAATCCGCTACATCCCAGAATATTAGAGACTGATTGGCATCTATATCTATGGTCTTTATTCTGTTTGAAGTTATCGTTAGAAATAAGCTAAGGTAAAAGGTTTTAAATGAACCACATAGTGAAGAGATCTCCTTCTTGGTAGCAAATCCTGTTGGCTGTGGGTCAGTCTGACATTATTCTGGAGATAGAGAAAGACAACTCTTTAATCTCCTTCATTTGTCCTTTAATTCACAGTTGAACATAGTCCAAAGTGTTAGAATCAAGTGCTTCTTGAGGTGAAAATTGCACAATATACGCATACTTTGAGAAGAAAATGACCCAAAATAAAAGACGGATGGCTTCATTTTTAGCTGGGAAGGGCTTGTGAAACCGTGTCACCGCACTTCTAGCAGATATTTCCTTATATTTTTCAAAAATTTAACCCTTTACTTCCCAAGAGTGGCATTACTGGCTATTTAAGTTGTTTTATGTATCGCAATGTAGTCTTTTTACCTGTATCATAATAGATTTTTGTCATGAAGTCTGATGCATGCATATACATTATATTCCTCAAACCATTTAGACTAATTTTAAGATGGCATCATGTGACTTTTCATCATGTGACTTATCATACTAATTAGATGCACATTTGTTCAGTTAAACGCTTGCACTAATATTGGCCTCAATTCATCATTGTGCCGGGGTTCATCGATCCGGTGACTTTATCTAATTAATAGATTCGTATGAGTCGACTTCAGGGCTCCGGGCAGAAGCCGGGGAGACGATGGTATCGGGCAGGTGTCAGGTGTGTGGGGAGCTTTGCGGGGGGAGTTGCTGAAGGAAGCATGAAGCTGGGAAAATTCAGCATTGCCTTCAGACAAGGACATCGCTCTTTGATAATATTATCAATAAAAAGGTACTGTGTACATTTAAATATAAGGATTTGTCCTTGGGGAATAGAGAGGAAAAGACTGGTTTAAATGGCTTCAATACTGAAGCATGCAAAGCAATTACAAGAGTAAAAAAAAGACTTTGAGGTGAGACTAATTATAATCCAACTGTCCATCATTTTTCAGAACTACTTTTCCAATGTATGGTTGATGGGAAGCTCTGGAGTGTATCCCAGAATGCACCGGGGCTGGGCACACCATGTGTGGTTTCGGTTTATCATACAGCTCCCAAATGTCCATGCTTAGGTTTATTTAGAAGTACGACTGGAGGAAAGCAAAGTGTGAATCCTAAGGGGAATGTAGAGAGAACTGGGCAGCGACACCTGCTGGCCACAATGGGACAGGACACTTAAGACAGGGATGGATGGGTACCAACCTTGACAGCATGGGCAGTTTGCATGTGCTCCAGCATTTGGCATGCGTGTCCTTTAGCTACTCTGGTTTCCCCCCCACATGCAGTCAGGCTGAGCGGCCTCTCTGAACTTCATGTGGAACTCCAGCCTTGCATTCTACTCTGCTCCAGGCCCCCTTGTGACCCTAACTTGAGTAAGTGATTAGAAGATGGAATCATGGGATTTCACAGGGGATATCTCTGTTTATGTATAGTGCCTTATCAAATTTTTGGAAGCAGACACGTATCGCTTCTGTTTCCATTTCCATTTCAGTATAAAAATTTGACATCCTGTGACATATCATGAGATGATTTCCTCTTTCTCCAGTATATATCCTGTTGAAAAAAACCTTTGGGACTGTTTCTGGACTTTCGTTCAGGGTATGAATGGCTGTTGAAATGTTTCTGCCATTAGGGAAATCTCGACTTTTGTCAAGACTTTATTTTCCCCTTGACTGGTCACATTTTGATGATGGGCACACTGCCGGCTTAGAGGCTAATGCTATAAGGCATCCTTACAATCGCACAGCTGAAATCCATAACAAACCTGATTGTTATGACTGAGAGCCTTTCCGTGGTTTTGTGGTAAAAACAGTACATCTGACTGTGAAATGTGAGGATATCTCCTTAGCATGGCCGCAAAGCCGAGCTCAGGCATAGCACACAAGAAAAATGTGATACAGAGTGAAGACCGAAAATGATCCACTGTATGTGGAATTTGGTTTAGAATGCGAAACGTCTCGTTGTCCGAAATAATAATTTAAAAAAAAAGTTTCCAGACAAGTGGCAAGACACACAGTGGTTTGTAAAGCTTTTCCTCAAATTCCAGATATCCCTCTAGGATACGGAGATGCCGTTTACAAATGTTTCCACCCTCCCGTACCTTGTATTTTAAGCATTGACCACAACCTGGATCAAAAAAAGACACAAACAGTTCACAAGGAGTAATCCGGACGCGTGTTTCTCTCAAATGACCGCAAAGATGCAAACAGTTCTCCACAAACGAAATTCTCCGGAACATCACTGAATAAGGAGAGTCAGATCCTGCTAGGTCTGCTGACGTAGGTGTAGCACAAATAAGGCAACGTCTAGGACCCGTCTGGTCAGGAGACATCTGACAAAAGCCAGTGCAGTCAGTAATCACATTGTCATGCGTGTGTTACATTATAGTACAACAGAAAACACAGGAATTTGAGACAGAATGTTCCAGAAATTCCAGCCTAGGATTTTCCATTGCCTTGTGCCTTGTGCTGCCTGGGGTAGATGCCAGGCCCATGTCTGACCATGCATCGCATAAGCGATTAAAATGAGGACAGCGGCTCAGACATTACTGTAAACAACGGTCAGAATTAGTTAGTACGACATACCACCATCCGACAACGGACAATAAATCTGCCTTTATTATGTTTGATGGAGTTCGGAGGTTTGATCGCTCGTGACAGATTTCTGGGAAAAGATGCCGGCTCTGACTGGCAAGCCCTGTCATTCTGTCTTATTTGGGCTTAACGGGACCCATATTGCCTCTCTGAGAGTAACATTTTATCACTGGGTTTGATTCTATCTGACAGGATGGCTGCCTTATCACAGGCTAGGCCCTGGCGGCTCAAGGGTGCTGGAGGAGGGGTAGGAAAGCAGCTGAAAGTGAGCGGGGGAGACGGCTTTGACAAAGCAGACCCCTGTCTAGCTTTCATGTTGCTCTTTGAAACAGCATAAAGCCGCCCATCACTGTGTCAGGAGGAATTGTTTACAATGAGGTAAAACGAGCCTCTCCATTTCTATTATAGAATTTAAATTGGTGAGGTATGATATGTGCATTAATCCGCTCATTTTTAGTGGCGTCCACACAGCAGAGAGGCAGAAAAAAATTAACAATGTTAATGTGACACACAGAATGAGCGATAATTGCTTTAGGGCGAACACATTGCAGCCCACAAATAATTTAATTGACTTAAAAAGCACTTTATGGGTGGAGAGGTAATGTTATTATGCAACATGCTGCTAATGTGTCACGGGGTACGATTTGGGGAACTTTTGGCCTGCACCCCCCACGTTTGCTCTGATGGACCAATCTACCAGCACTCGAAACAGTAGAGTGATATATTCAGATTAAGATATTACTAGTCAAAGGAGGGGTGCTAACGTCGTACAGGCACGTCATTTGTACAGCTTGTTTACGTTAAACACGGCCGGTTCAGCAAACAAAATTTGGGCTCAGTGATCAGGGTGGACCAATTAAAATGATCAAAGCTGTCTTTAGTCCATATATGAGAGTGTTCGCAAATAATGAGGTTTGATCTTCTCCGCCCAACTTGCTATTTCTTTCCCCAAAGCGTATGGCCAAATTACTGACAGTTCATGCATTAATAGTTGAACCATTGAGCCAGAAATCTCTGCCGGGTGTTTATGTAATCTCTCAGTACTTCATTACTTTTTCTTATTATCGAATAAGAAAATGCATTGGAATTTAAATGACTGTTAATATCTCACAGAAGTAGAATAAATTAGGGAAAGGAAATATTAAGGACATTTTTTTTCAAAATTAATTATTTCTAGACAGCTTATTGGTTAATATATGAATTCCAGTGATAATAAACCTGATTTGTTTAGTGAGTCACCCAAATTGCTATTTCTTTTCTATTGACACTAGTTGTATTAGCTGGGTGAGGTTTCAAAATGCCAGACCATATATTTTCTAAGAGCTGCACTACCTGCCATTTTCTGCAGGGTGAAGGATATTAGTTATATTAGTTTTCAAACCTGCATTGGCCAGTCTATTCCAGGGGAGTGGGTGTTGTGGGAGGAGCAGACCCTGAGGAAGGCTGCTGCTGAGAGACACGTTACCCATAGGCGATGTGTATCCCAGGTCGAGAGTCCCCCCTACACTGCCCCCACCGCCACACACAACACCACCACTGGAATCTTTGTTGAACTTCATTCATTTTGTCACGCCCACGAGGGCGGGGTCTTAACAGGTGCAACGCATCGGCAATCACTCCTGTCCTTTATAGGACGCACGCTTCCTTTCCTGCACCACGAACTATTGAGCTGATGATTACCTTCCATACTGAGCGTTCTAATCATCTCCTGTGTACCTACCTGCCCGTGCCTCTTCTGTCAACCCTTTGTGTTGTACTCACCCTCTCACCTTTCTTCTCCAGTCTAGTTCCCATCCTTGAATTACCTGCTCCCCGGATCCTGGCTCACCTTGTCCTCCCCACCGCCTGTCTTCCTGTCTCGTGCCTACATGTCAGACTGACTACCCTGGTATTGACCCTCACTATTGACCTTCGACCACAAAATTCTTTTGTCCCTCTTTGGATCGGCACTTTACCTCTCCACGAGGTTCCCACTCCTCAGCTCCTACGAACTTGGAAGCCGCCGAGTGTCTCCTCGGGACTACCCCTGTGATCCTGTCCACAGAATCTGATTGCTCAATAAAGCAAGTTTCACCCCGCATTTCTAGATCCGAGTTTCTCTGCCTCATTTACAGTGACACATTTCATTCTTAACTTCAGCTTTCACCAAAGCAGCCCTCATTTGAGAACCACACCCTGAAATGTATGGTTTCACAGGATTTATATATCTTGTTTTATTTTATTCATTGATGCCTCTTTAATTACTGAAAACACTGTAACCTCCAGAATAGGCTAGTAATATTAAAAGTAATAATGTCAATTACAAGCAGGCTAAAAAGCACTGCTTTGCAGATGCTAGCAGTTAGCTTGTGCTTAACGTATTGACTATAGCTGCTTACTTATATGCTATTTTCTGTCTTTTGAATTCCAGAAGTAAGTGAGAACAACAACCTGACCTCCTGTTTCTGCTTTTTAGCTTTTAGTTAATCATACAATAACAGCACCATGCAATAAACGCAGATTCCCTTGTTTGTTTAATTTCACTTAATAGCAATAGATAATGGTGAAAGCTTTTTCTGAATATGTGAATCATGAAAAATATTGAGTGTGAACATGTTATTATTATTATTATTATTATTATTATTATTATATGTGAGGATCTTTTCCATATGGGCTGGCATTTGTAATTAGAAGTCAACAAAAGGCATTGACAGTTATATAATATAGGTTAGTGATGAATCAGGTGACATTTTCACTTGACAATGCCCTTTACCTGAAGCAAATTACATCTTGCAAAGGAAGGAAGGCGTTTTGGTAAAATAATGTAGGTCCAGGGCTTACGAATATGCAGGGTTTGTTTGCTTCAAAAATATGGATAAGCTGACATGCTCAGTAGTCGTTCACATCCATTAATGTGTTTGACGGGATTAATATTGTCCTTTCTGTGTATGAAGAAGTGATGGAAAGAATAGGCATTGCTTTTTGTACCTTTGTATTTCTTCCGTTGTTACAATGAAGCCATACTCCAAGCAAGCCTAATTATCTCTGCATCTTAGAATTCAGAACAAGTTAGCCAGAAGGCAACATGTTTTGAGAAAAACCAATCTAGCAAAGTTTGTACCTTGTGTCTGTTACCCTCTAGCTAAATCAGCAGTCACGCCCATTAGAGCAATGAAATGCCTTCTCAGATGGGAAGATGAAAAGATCTTCTGACAGGAGCAAAGCCACTAGAATAGATCAATGAATGGCAGTTGTTGCATTTCCCCGGAAGGTATATCTCTGCAGTTTATTGACAGAAGAGATGCAAAGAGCAAATTAGGGACTAACACCCATAAGCGATTGTGGATGACAGGAAGTAATTACTGAAAGTCCTCAACAGGAGAAGTCATCTGCAATATATTGAACGACTCAAGGGAATAATTAAACAATGAAAATTTGTTTCTATCCTCTACTTATGTGGTACTCAGGTACTTCATATTGGATAACAGGCTGAATTACAACCAGAGGTGGAGATTTCAGGTCCAGAGAGTTCAAATTCCTGACCAAGATTTTGTTTCAAACGACCAGTTGAGTATAGAGTCACAGTTGTGACGGTCCAGGGTGTGCACAGGGCAGACAGAGAGACGGCCAGGCAAAACGGATCCAACAGACAGGGGTTTTAATGCACACCACGGGATTCAGACACGTTTATGCCGCGTCTGCCGGAACAGACGCTGGCGCAGACTTAAATACATACAAGACAAATCACGGGACCGGCGTGCAGCAGCGCCACACGGGTGGAAACAATCGGGAATCACAAGAGGTAACGAGGGGGCGTGGCACACGAAGGGCTGGAACGAGACGGTCAACGCGGTATGTCACAACAGTCACAGAGGCAGCACAACAGGCTGTATTATGGCACAGCTTACGTATGATTTATGCCAACACATTTACAAATTCCAGTTTGCAAAAGCAATAAATCAGGTGAAATGTCCACATGCCAAGTTGTCTGTTTTTTGAAAGACACAAAAGTGGCACTGGAAAGGATGCTGAGGTTAACGGTTTTTGTGGAAAAAAAAAAAACTCTATTTCATCTCTCACTGACATGACTCTTGTCCAACATACCATGACCTTATAATTCTCACTGACTTATTATTTACTTATGAAATCCCTTATTATCGCGCCATCTGTGAACCAAAAGGCAGTACCCTATTCTGAAAGCCCCAGACCTTAACACAATTGCACTAATTTGGCATTGAATATATTTCCATAATCACAGTAACAACCTCAATAAAATACGGCCCAGTCAGCTTAGACTGCGACTTACTGAGTCTCCAACCCCTATATCCTGGCCATATGGAAGAGTGAAACTCATCTATTAGTGAGGCAATTTCCCCTTCAGAGAATCTTACAAAGCTCATTAGAGTCTCTTGAATTTTTTTTCACCCCCTTCATCCATCTGTACTTTTTACGTGGTCACTGTAGGAAAATGTTACAAGATATTCAGATGTAATTAAAAGCTGCGGTGCTTCAGCAGTTTAGATATATGGCTACACTCTGCATTCCTTTTCTGTTACACACCTGGTACTTGTTTAATCTTCCCTCTTGTTACAGCCCTCGTGTTGTTCAGCCCAGGTGCCTCTTGTCTGCTCCCTCATTAGTGGTGTATATAATGCCTCCATGTCTCAAGCGTCCCAGTCCAGTCATTGATGTTGCTGCTGGCATGTGCGTCCCTGATTGCCCTGTGTCCACTCCTGATGCTCCCTACCCTGTTTTGACCCAATGTGGTCAATTTCCTTTTACCCTAGGGTAGTTTTGTTTAAATAATGCCGCTTTTGATTTTCCCCACATCTGCCTTTGTTTCCGTTCTCACCTGTGACGTGACAGACACCTGATCTAAGTTATTTTGAACATGCTGTGATTCTTGGTGCCAGATGTTCCTGCTTTTCGGAACCAGCCACCATCCTGGATTATTCATGGACCATGTCATGAGTGTGTAGAGAATGGTGCTGGGTTAATGAGAGTCAGAGGAGAGTGGCCAGACTCGTTAAAGATGACAGTATTTCCACAAGTGCAAAAAGAGCAACTGGGAATGACAGTGATGAGAATAGTTTCTCTATATGCACGAATTGTCATTCACAGAAGTGATTTGGGAGACGAAAGGGGGTCCAACCTTTTATTACTCAGCAGTAGCTAATGAAATGGCCACTGGAAAATTCACCATATAATCCAAATGTAATTGGTAATTTTTTTTACTCATTACTTTATCATGTCTATGCTATAAATGTCTTTATTAGCAACTTAACTGGACATAACAGCTTGCTGTGAAGTAAATGTATGTGGGCAAGGGTGTAAGAGAGAGTTTGATATTAGGAGTGGACATGCCTTAATATAAATGAAATAGTCTACTACACAGACCAGAGAAGGAGTGGTCCTGAAAATTGTGAGCGACATTGAAATTTTGAGTGTTGTGTACAATAATTAGATGGAGAGGTCTGGTCCTTTCTTCATAAATCTCAACCATGGGTGGCTCCCATGAATATTCTGGGGCTTAAGTCCCCCAACAGACACTGGGTTTGATCCCATTGTTATGGTTTTGTGTCCTCTTGCACGAGGACCATAGAGGTTGGTCTAAAGTCCCCTCCAGAGACCAGAGAGGTTGGTCTAAAGTCTCCTACCCCACATTTTTGGGTGTCATTTTATCACCTTTTAAACGGTAGCCATGCTTGATCTACGGTATTACTATTGCAGTGGCATATTTACCCAGCCAGCCAAATCGCTATTCAGAGGAAACAGATGTGCTCCAAGTAAAAGGCAAGAGGACTGTTCTTTTTCTACTCTCACAGTTTAGATTTCTAACCAGGCTACAGAGAAATCAGCTCATCTGCAAGCTGATCTCACCTTGCAGTTGCGACCAAACAAGTGGTTCAGTATCATGACTCCTAAAGTCCCCTAATGCGTCCAACAAACAATCCATCATGCATGGCGATGCTATACAACATGCAACAAAGAATGCTGCGACCTTCTGAGGGGACTCAAACCGGCAACCTTCTGATCTGAGACGAAGACGCTTAGCCCACTGAGCCACACACATTGCTTGCCCTCTGACATCCAATCAGTGAAGGGGGCCACAGTCAGCCGGCCAAGGGCTTGGCCAGACAAGCTTGCTGATTGAACTGCATCAAATGAATGATTCCTTTGAAGTGTTACATTGCAATATCATTCAAATGATGCTTTTAATGAAGCTGCGAAATAACGCTTCAATCATTCAAATGATGCTTTTAATGAAGCTGTGAAATAGCTATGAAATAATTTACTATAAGTTTACACTAAAGTTTCATTTTATATTAATTCTCCTTGTTTCCCACAACCCTGTGCTGAATATGGGACAAGGATGGAGAAATTAATAGTTGTTTCCTATAGCTAAGCTTTTATATGAATCTAATATAACATTCATACACATATATTATGTTTTAATTACGAAATGATACATATAAAGAAAAATAGTCCTATTCTACTTGTATTCCTAGGTATGCTATATTTGACATCCATACCAGATGGTCCTGCAGACCACACTGTACATAGATGGCACTTGAGGTAACTTCGGGTGCAGAGTTCCACTGCCTGGAGGGGTCTGTAGATCTGAGGCATAGCTATTGTGTTAGACGTACATCTATTTTTGTATTTACTGAGGTTACTTCTGATTTGCATTTTTTAACTTATTCTTAGACCCAAATAAAGGTATTGTGGCCCAGTATCACAATCAAGTTTACATTGTGTGTGCAATTTTGTTTCCATTGTAATTCATAATGCGAACTACGCTATTTAAATTCTATTTATCTCTGCAGTATTTACTGTATGCAGTGGTGACAGTCACCACATTCAACTACAAAATCACCACGAGAAGATCCATGACAAAAGTCTAACTTCCCAATTTACAACACGGCACCATTCAGGTTTAACCAAGTAATGAAACGCTTACAAAATTTGTATTGCACAAATCCAAGTTGTCTAGGGATTGTATCATTATAATTAAAGTCACCATGCTTTTGTAGACTATAAATTAGCCGCTCTTGTTTCCTGTCTGTCAGGAGAAGAAACACTGATTAATATATGAGATTGCATCAGTACTGAACAAGCCACATGTGCACAGGGAGTCAGTTAATTACTGCAAATTGCTGAATGGATTAATATCAGTCTAGTTTATGTATAAGGGAGTAAACAAGACAGTGGTTCACTTCCACTGGTGGTGAAATATGTCTTATTTCTGCTGGCTGCTTGATCAGTGATGGTAAAGGGGTATGGATACACTGACATATTAAGGTGGCCCAGTATTCTGTAGAAGCCTCTGAATCTCTACCATACTCTACCGTAACGTACTCTACTGTAGTAATGTTTACTATACGTGTGCTAATATCACTGTGTGCTTCAAGTCTACCATGGGGGGACCCTTTGGGGGAGTCATATTTTACTCTGGGGGGAGTCATATTTCTTCAGATTGAAAATCTCGAGTCCTTTCTTTCATGACCCTGTCTGTTCACCATCCTGTCCCGAGCAAAATTACAGACAAATTCTCAAGATTTGTTCATTGAGTATTGTGCATTTCCTTGAAATCCCCATATATGCTGTATGGCACAGGGAAGCTGCTGTTTCACGATATGATTTGTTTGTGATTAAAAAAGGCAATTATGAATGACGAAAATAACACTGTAAACAGTAGAAATATTAGCACACGCATTTAAAGCCTTTTACGTAACAAGGTTTCTGCACTGCTATACTTCACCATATCCCGTTCTTGCAGAATTAATTCCCTCTATATAATCTGTCAGCTGCTTAACTGAATGCGTTTCCAGATGCATGACTTCCGAATATAAGCAAAACAAAAAAAACTCTGACCCTTAATCATTGTCCCGTTATCTGTTTTCCTCTCTGCCAGTCATATCTCGTCAATCAAGCTAATATTAAGTAATCGATAGCTTCAGGAGACGGGGGGGCAATAAACCAATCTGAACAATTGCCAGTAATTGAAAAAGGGAGTAAATGATTATGTATGTTTCTTCCACAGCACCTGCTCGTCCTGTCACATCTTAGAAGGAAATGGTTTTGCCTTCCAGCAGTGAACTGCAAGAAGTTCTCCATGAATCACGAGGACCTGATTTGAATGTGCTGTAATAAAATTACTAAACGCCTAAAGAAAGCGAAAGTCACCGACCCACAGGAAGAAATAGCTGTAGGACGATTTCATTACGAGTTTCATGACTGTGGCTTAGGAGGCCTGAGTGACTGCGGATAAGGCTGTCAGACCTGATCCATTCAGTGAGAAATGAACGTTGTCTTCTTGGACTGTCCTCGTCACGATAACGAGATGGACGTAAATGTGCAAGTAGGTGTAGAATTTTCATGAATCTGAATGTGATGCCTAACCCCATTGTTAATGCTTTTGACACTTATAAAATTACATCATTCAAAGAAGGAATTCTTATCTTCAGCACAAAGAACATTAAGGTTACATGGGCTGAATTCAGACGCAGGTTAAGGTTTAATCATTTGTATTACAGTTAGTTGTTCAGTTCCGATCCAAAGTGATTTTTTTAATCTATTTAAACAGCTAGAGGACATCAGGATGAGCTCCTTGGTCATACGAGGAAAAATACACGGGACACATCATCTGTATCCCCAAAACCAAACCCTTACTCAGCTTTATTTTATTTAGCAGTTTTAAGTATTAATAATAAATGCAATGTAATCAACAGACCTACATAAACACCACAGTAAGTATGGAATGTGAATGTGCAGTATAGATACCCAAAGGAAACAAAGAGCTGGAGTAATATACACTATATGTACTTGAAAAGGATATAGTGACTGTATTTAAGGTGCAAAAATATAGGCAAAGACATGCTGGGTGTGAAGTTCAATGTTTGGAGATCACTTAGATCACACTCTCTTCTAGCTTTCACATGCTTATAAGGTTGGCTGACGCAGCTGGGAAGGAGGTCCCTGGACGTGCAGTGGGAATGAGAGGAGCAAGGGGGCAGTGCCAGTGTGTTCCCCCCAGTGCTACTCCTCTGTCCTCCCAGGTCTTTCTGTCTCCAGTGCAGTCGGTCCATCTGGCATCTGGTTAACTGACAGACACCATACAGTATGTTCCAATTTGAGTTGCCTCCTGTGGCGAGCCTTCAGACTTCCTCTCTGACGGTGCAGACCACAAAGCGCCGCAGGAAATAGGCCCATGATGGCTTCCAAGGTGGTCCTGGAGAGTGGAGCAAAGACCTGGATTAACTTTAGATGCAAATTGTGCCAGCATGTGACTGCAAAATAGTCAGCCGGCAGTCCTTCGCCTCATCTCCCTATCTCTGAATGCAATAGTGGCAAAACCCTTTTCATCGGGTAATAGAAAAAGAAAAAAGAAAACGTAACCCCCTCCCATAATGCACTTGGCTACTCTTTCAATTTGTTATGGTGTCCTTACACATCAGGTGTTACTCTCTTTAGAGAAATGTATTCGTGAATATTTGAAATTTTATGATGCACCTAATATTTTCTGGATGGCGGTGTTGGCAATGTATTATAGATGTGAACTATTTTTGTACTTAAATGCCTCCCTCATTAAAAACTTAATATAGTTATCACAGAGGAAGTCTAAAATGGCTTTGGAACTGTAGGGCATTTCGTTATTTTGGCTGTAACCCTTCACCTTTTCTGAGGGCAGTGAATTGGCTTTTTCTTTTAATCATAAACACATTACACACCTTGAAAAGATTCTCAAATTTCAGTAAACCCTGGAGAATTTGAAAAGAACAGCTCTATGTGCAAAGTAGCCACGATATGAAGTTGGGTTATCGAATGCTATTAGAAGCCTAAACGCCAATCCTTCCCTCCAACGTACTTCCGTGGAACTTTGGCACGTCTGACAATCACAGTAACCTAACAATCAAGTTTTGTGCCCTTTGCAATTGAATCATAATCAAAAATACAAAGAAAAAAGGGCTCAAATAATAGGCTTCCCTGCAGATTTTGAATTTTAAACCTAATGATTTTATGATTGTTCACTTGTTCATAGCTGTGCCTCAGTGATTTAAACGCAAACCAAAATAATAAACAGTGAAATACCTCATATCAAATACCTCATATCAAAGATGCAATTTGGCTATATAATGTATAGTCAGCTTATATGCATGCTACCTGCATTCACTTTCTTGTATAAAACTACAAACGTTCAAAAAACTATTCTGATATGTAAGTGTTTTTATTTACCACTTAAAATTACTATTAAGACAATATTCTGCTAATTCAGCTAGGCTTCAGAGGTGTGTGTGTGTGTGTGATTGAAAAGCGAGGGAGAAACACAGTGTAGCTCGGTATACATGCAGTGATCTAATGAAGGATAACAGAGGTTTGTTCAGGTCATCCATCACGAGAATACAGCTAACTGTAGACAGCCTGGATCGCTGCCACCTACAGGCCAACTGGGGATTATTCTGTCCACCAGTTTGTGTGTATGCCGAGTGTAATAACCAGGCCGGTTTATTTACAAAAGTGCTGAATGAAGTTCACCTTCCTTTTCTTCCCTCCCACATAAAGATGATGAATCTCTGTTCTCTACTGATTTTTTTTCAGTGCTTTTTCTCACTGCTGTTACTCAAGGGATGTAAAAAATATAAGGTACCACCAAATAGAAAATTCTTTCCTGACACTCAGTGGATTCCCAGGAAAACCGATAGTCAGATTTCCCATTGTAGCTAATGTTAGGACAAGGACAAATGTGTCTATTGGCAGCCAAAATGATTGATACTATTTTGTTTTCTTGGGCCAGATGTCATCTGAAACTCATCTCTTAATACTTTGAATAATATGTGAATGTATGAGTACATTAGAATGATTCTTTTCATATGTTCCATTATGGTCTCCTTTGAGACACACACACACACACACACACACACACACAGTACAAATTACAGTTGAGAGTGAAGCTCGCGGTCTGAGCACAGAGTCAAGCCATTGATCTGGTGTTCTTTGCCCAAAGACCCATCAGACACAGGACCAGGGTGTAAATATAGATGTTACCCGATGGAGCTCACCCGTTTCTCCTTATGTCCAAATCGCACCTAGTTGGAGTACAGGTCTGTCTCCTTGTATCCAAATAGCACCTTGCCCAAGTGCCCGTTTACCTCCTTCAACATTAACCTGTTTTTCTTAACATCCCAAAATTTTGTAAAAGATTCATAGTGAATGAACGGTTCAATGAACGTTGTTCATTCTTTTCTCCAGTGGATGAGATTCCTACATGATACTGTGTTCTTCCCATGTGCGTGCAGTTTGCATGTTCTCCCCGTGTGCGTGCAGTTTGCATGTTCTCCCCGTGTGCGTGCGGCTTGCATGTTCTCTCCATGTTTGTGCAGCTTGCATGTTCTCTCCATGTGTGTCCCCACAACGTAGTATAAACGTGCCCTTTAGTTAGTGTATATGTGTATTTCTGAGCAAGACACATTAAATAACATTAATATTCTCTTCTAATCTTTTATTAAGGGACAAAGAAAATTCAGAGAGTCTGCTTTTGATTACTGAGACAGTCACTTCCTGTTATTTTTTCCCTGGAGCATCAGAAACATAATAAGTCAAAAGTTGAAGGGATTCCCATTTCCTGGTTTGATAAAGGAGCCTCACCTATCATGATTAAATCAACTGCTGCCCTACATGTGCAGCTTAGACCAATATTTCTTCAGCATTCCACATTTCTTATTTCTTACATTTATAATAAGCCATGTCGTAAAGTCCTACATGTATAATAAACATTTTTTAGTAAATGATCTCTAGAGATTAAATTATTTCAGTCTATTGCATGTGGGTATTTAGATAATAAAATGTATGTAAGAACTTGTTCTATCTTTACACTTGATAATAATGGGTCCAGTACAGTTGGTTCTACAAAACCTTCTCCCTGTGCGTCATGTAGGGTACGACACCACTGATGTGAGAAGACCTTTGATGTGAAATGTTAATCCTGTCAGTCTTCTCAGAGTTTGTTGTTTTTCATCGATGTGTGTCGAATGTCTGTAGGTCGCCAAGGATACTGGGAAAGGTATTGAGTCTTGTTTAAATAATGCCTTTATAGACATAAAGCATAAAGCTTAACTTAAGTATTGTTCCTAAGCAGAATTCAGTTATTTTGGATTCAAGGGCAATTGTGATAAGTTTATTCAGGAAAATAGGGTGAATTTTCATCACAGAACAAAACGTACCTTGAGAATAAAAGTCTGTAAGCGAAAATGTGAAATGCTTTCAAAGGCACACTCAGAGTGCAGTTTTTTAATGCTTTGTTTTTGGAAATTCAATTCAACAGAAAAAGAGCAATGAGTCTTGAGTTTCCCTGTGGGTGATGAGATGAAAATTCATTTAAACGGAGATTTGTTGTGTGTGGAGGTCACAGTGGGGGTGGCACAGTGGTGCAGTGGTTAGCACTGTTGCCTCACACCTCTGTGCTCCAGCTCTGTGTATGTGGGGTTTGCATGTTCTCCCCATGTCTTCGTGGAGTTTCCTTCACACAGTCAGAAAACCATGCAAAGGTGAATGGGAACTGCCGAATTTGCCATAGGTGCGACTGGTTTGGAGCTCTATCCTGGGTCATTCCCTGCCTTGCACCCGTAGCCTTCAGGATAGGGTCCAGACCCTGAATAGGACAAGCAGGTATGGAAAAATGGATGGATGGAGGTCACAGCGATTCTTCGCCTGTGCCAGGAGGCACAAGATAAAAGGCAGGGCTCACACTGTAACTGCAGGGCTCACACTGTAACTGCAGGGCTCACACTGTATCCAGTGCTGTTACCAATGACTGGTCAGAGATGACCGTAAGATTACAGAAACGAGTGAGAGCTCCTCAAATACACTGATATACTGACTGCCTCTACCCTCACTGATGGAACCTTCTTTCCAAACGGGCTTTGGAAATTTTATCCACCCAATTTTCTCCTCTATTGTAAAATGTCCCAGATTTTAAAATGAGGTTTAAATATGGTTGGAAAAAATGCATTTTTGTACGCAAAGCATCTATCTAAAGAGATGAGCAGAGCTTGGAGGCTTATGCTTGCTGAAAGCTGGCTTTGAGGTTAAACACCTTTGCCCCCCTCCCCCACATTACAGCAGAGTTGGGGGGGGGGGGAGGGAGCAGCTGCGTATGTCTTAGAAGGAGCCCTGCACTCTCCTCATTTTCATCCTCCTCACTCCTCCTGGGAACAACAATCTCCAGAGCCAGAATTACTTATCTGCTGTCTTATTCCCTTAGGTCCCCTGGATCAGCACCAAACAGGCCAGAAGCCACTATAGATGCTGTTGGATTATGGCTGGTGGACATTGAGCAGGTGTGCTGAGAGTGGACATGCTCTCCAGCATTGAATGGCATGAGAGCACAGAACAGGAGAGTGGCCAAAGTGGGACCATCTACCAGCCTAATGGTAGATGGTGGGTAGGAGTCATAGCAGGCCTAAGTCTACCTCTCTTTAAAATCCGCTACATGAAATTTGCCATGTTCAGTAAGAATAACCTCAAACCAAAAGAGCAAAAGAGCTCGTTTTGGAAGCAGAACATACAGTTGTTTGACAGAATGACTAACACCAGGTCCTCTCTTAAAAAAATAGCTAGCTTGTTTCCAACTGGTAAAATATTTTTAAAATGTTTTGGTATTTTTAAATAAAAGCAATAAAAATAAGTCTGAGACTTATTTCCTTTTTATTTAAATGAATGACACGAAGGCAGTGACCGTGACTGACAATGACACTGACTAACAATTAAATGAAAGGAAGATATTAATTGAGAGTCAAATTGGAACACCAACGGATCCTAATGTTCTGTTCCTGACAGATGATTTTTATATGCAGTGACCTCTGTTTTCATGGCAGTTAATATCAATACCCAAGATACTACCAAACTGCTGCTGTTTGGACAACCATTTTTCCCACACTCAGATCTATTTGTGTCAATTTTCCTAATTTCCACTAGAAACACAGGCTGCTGTTTCCTAACCCCCCCCTCCCCCGCCCCCCCCGTACAGGGTGAATATGGGAAAGAAGTCATAATATTGAGATGACACGAACAACATGAACAAGGGAAGCTGGTAGGTTTAAAAATACACTGACATTTTGTTTCAAACCTCTTGCATGTAAAGATGGAAACAAGTTTTCTAGCAGAAGTTTCACCATAATATTTTCCCAAAATCATTTTCTCAGTGCCATATTCTAATGGTTTTTTCATTAGGTGTGAACTTAACTATAGTGATGCAATATTTTAAATATACTTTTACTCCCTTGTTCAAATCTAAGAATCATAATAAGATTGGCTTCTACAAATTCATTTTGGCTCACAGGATAGGAAGAAAGCACTGGAATCAAATAGCCAACCTCCATTTGAAACCTACATTTCTCTGATTATTATATGCTGCATCCTTTAAGACTCCATTCGAAGATTGAATGTGTCACAGCAGTGTGACAAGGTCGCCCCATTTGGAAGGAAGCTTCGAATGCAGCCTAGAGATGCATTATCCTTTTGCCAAGATCCCAAGGTCAAAGGATGCAGCCAACAAAGGCTGCATAGATACCTTCATAATGTATCATAATGGTCAGTATAAGAATTAAGTATACTTTGTACTGCATTAAGAAGGTATTAATAGTTTGTTATAGATGAAATTTTCATACAGTATCCATACTGCTTAATAAACATTATTATAATGTGTTATGCCTTTTTATAAATAGTTATAGCTATGTCTATAAACTTTATGAATGTATTACAATGCATTATGAAGGTATCTACTGTATAATGCATCATACATGACTGTTTTAACTAAAGTGAGACCTGAGGTTCCCATGAGATAGAGCGGCTCTATTAGTGGCAACACAATCTGCACACCTCAGGGCAATGAAAAATAATAGTAACAAAATAATAAAATGGATGTAATAAAATAAAATGTATATAAATGTATATAAAATGTATAAAAAAATAAAATGTATATCAAGCACAGCACAGAACTGTCCAGACATATACTCAGAATGGTAGAATGGATATTTCTTTGAGTGCAGTGGATGGATAATAAAGGGAGAACATCACTTCCAGTGACACACAGACTCCACTCCACCTCGTACTGCAGAACTGAGACCTGTGCTACAGTAATTAAGGTAGCAGAACATTCAGCACGACAAGCAGAGCGTACTTTAACATTTGATTGTTCAAGGTCGACCGGCCGAAGTTCATTCCAGAAGCGGGCTGTGCTGGCAGTGCTGCTCGGGTGCATCCAGCAGGGTGATATTTAAAGGTATTGACTGTTTATGAGGTTGCTGGAGCCACATGGACCATATGAGAAGACCCCTGAGTAGATGGTATCTGCTCCAATGGCTTTTGAAATACTTCACTGTTCCCTGGTCCAGATGTTCCACTCAATGGGTTGCGTAAGACCTATAAATTGCAGCACTGCTGTGATACAGATAATTTAAGATTATGGCGACCGGATTAGGAAAACTGGATCACAGTTTCGTAGCTGTGTTGCTTGTCAATAATATTTCTATCAAAAGATTTCATTACAAAAATAAATCTCCTCCATAAATCATGGCACGGTAGAGGTTCAAAATACAGCATGGAATCTACACCCACCAACGGAAAATTGCATCCTGATGTGAAACCTGTAGACTGGTATTTGTGTTGGCATTGGTATTTAACACTCTTGTTTAAAGTCTAGTCATCCAGATGTTTTTCCAGCCCTCGCAACTGAACTGCGCTCAGATTTCCCAACACTCGAAACCAGCAGATGATGGGTTGACCATGTTTATTAAAAGCCCAATTCATGAAATAGATCAGAAAATTACACAACAATTTTGTAAAGATAAGAAAAACTAAACTATTTGACATAAATACAATGAATTCCAAAAGCCTGCAAATGATTGTAGTTCTTCAAAATTTTGCCAAAATAATATTTTCTGCAAAGGTGCTCATTATGAGAAAGTTGTACGGTCTTACAGCACGTTCTAGATGTGTGGATAGCTATGTGCTGCCATGGAAAGCACAAAGCAGTGGAAGAGGAACCTTTACTATAAATCTGTCTGTCAGACTTGGGCTAAGAAGAAGATTCCCACAAGGGATGGGCTCTGTGCCTAAGCTAGTTCCCACGGGCTTTTATTTCTGACCGACTTTGAAGTCTCAGGAATCAGATGTGAAAATGCATCAAAGGGCAGCGTTACAGATCGTGACAACCGGTGTCATCGATCCTAGTTTTGTTTACTCTCTTCAGACATTATTTTCCATTTGGGGCTAATCGATTGCAACATGATAGGTCAGGTTGCGGTTACAAAGATGTGAAACTGGTGACATTTAGCGAAAACAGAAATACTGCAGTTCTTTTTCGGTGTGTGATTCATGTTTATCCATTTTATCGAGTACATACAGCCTGGAGGCTATCCTAGGCAGCACTGGGCTTCTCAGTCTCTATGCATGTGAGAATCATTCTAATTAATCCATCCAGCCATTCATCTTGCCTAATAGGCAGAGATCACCCTGAACTGGACACCAATCCAGTGGAGTGCAGATACACAGTCGTACAATTTATAGACCCCAATTGTTTGTTCTTTGTGTAACTTAGCCACTTAGTCACAATGCAAATTTGTTAAAGACTAATTAGTTCCATTTATCTCTACGTTTCACGCTGATGCAAACAGGCTGATATACAAAGGCCAAGTACTATAGGACTCAAGAGTGAAAGCCATAAGACATCTCTAACGTCTGATTCAAATGAATCATGTTCAGGTAAAACAAAATGATTAACTGGCATAAAGCCGGTGCTGCCATAGCTGGTCACCTATGTCATTTCCTGTTGCTTACGAGCCTCTCCCCCACCTGGTCCGACCAAAGGCGCACGCCCACTCAATGGGCACGCATGCTCGTGAAAAGTATGCGATGTAAGAGAGATTGTAAGAATTCAAAAATAAAGACTTCAACGTATAAAACAAGACTAACACTGTTTAGGGTAGAGATTCCCAACAAAACTTAACTAAAAAAACTCACCTATATGATAAAATGATTTTGTCTGATACACGGCTACTGCACAGCGAGTTGGCCTCAGTAATGTGTGGATTCTTTCTGTATTACTCTCTCACAATTCTTTTTTTTTTGTTTTTTGGAGGGTGGGGGGATCAGTTCATATTTGGGGGGAAATGCCCCCTGTTTCCCAGATCCAACTAAGAAGCTTTTTATACTACCCCATATGGCCAAAAACACAGTAACTACTGTGACACTGATAGATGAAAATGAAAACATAAATATGATTGAATTTTTTTAATTGAATACATTACTGTAGCCATTTCCTTTTGACGTATCCTGATCATTTTTTTGTCATTATAAGATGAATATTGCCCATTATATAAATGCAGCGGACCTCCACTGGCGGGCATTAATTTCATCAGGCTGGGATTTGTTGGCAGCTGCACTGTGCGTTTTAACCTAAGCGACCCATAGGTTTTATGTTTCTGACAAGATGTCAGTGAATTTATCTGGGCAGTAGCTTCACTGGAAACCATTCGCTGAAGCGCAAAATAATCAAATGGGTCCCTGAAACAAACAAGCAAAGGGACAGAGGCTCACAGCATATGTCCAATTCTCCTGTTGAGAGACAGAAATGTATTTACTTTAGCTCAACATGGAATCTGCAGCATCCGGGGGTCTATTTGCTGACATCACAGCTTTCATGAGGAACTCCCATATGTGCCAGTTTGTTTGTTCGATTTATTATTGTAACAAAGACAAGGAGCCTGTATCGTGAAGCAGTATTTCTCACTCAGCCGAATAACTTCTTTGATTAAAGCAAGGGCGTAGGTTTGGTAGCAAGCAAATCCTCTGCCCCGGGGGGGGGGGGGGGGGGGGGGGGGGGGGGGGGGGGGGGGGCGGGGGGCGGGGGGGGGGGGGGGGGGGGGGGGGGGG
>JABFEA020000085.1:3128316-3143646 GCA_019775915.2 Cyphomyrus plagiostoma
CCCCATCCAGGGTTGTTCCCTGCCTCGTGCCCGTTGCTTCCGGGATAGGCTCCGGACCCCCCGCGACCCAGTTGGATTAGCGGTTTGGATAATGGATGGATGGAAAGAGAGCGTTACCATTGCGTAGTGCAAATTGGGAGATGTCGCCCTGCGGAGAGACAGACAGATGGTATGTCGGATGGGGTTTAGATGGTCAAAAGCAGGGCTGACATCTATGGCAGCATCCTTCCTGTCCCTGGCCTCAGACCCTGTTCTGTGGTTACCTTGTGTGATCTGCCAGCAAGCCTGGACATGATGGTGCCTCTTTGGACTTTCGACATTCTGTCTGTGTCCTCGCAGGGAAGTCCAGGACACCCGGAAGACAACCAGTTTGGTTCTTTCAGATTGTAGAACAAACAAGACAAATACCAAACAAATGATATGTCATGGACCTGTGACAGAAAGGACACATTTAAAAAAAATATATCTATACAGGGACTGGGGGGTGTGGCTCAGTTCCCTTACTATGTGATTGGATGGTCACTTCGCTTCAGTCTCTATGTGTGTGTATACCTTTAAAAAAGGTGAATATGATGGGACATATCGGAAAAAAAAAACACATTCCAATGTGCCGGCTATCATACTTGTACAAATAGCAAATAAATCTTCATTTCAATGAGCGAGACGTCTGTCAGACTGGCAAAGCGCGGGGTGGGCGTGTCCTGGAAGACAGCAAAGTCAGGCAACTGGCCCCTTATTTCACATGACATCAAGTTCTACAAAAAAAGACAGACTCCAGAGCTTTCAAGGGTTTGCCCCTCTTCCCCGGACTGCAATTCCCAGCGCCAAAGGAAAGGCCTCCTTTAAAATGCCATTGGAAATCCAGTGGGTTCATCTTCATCTTGGTTCTCTTAGGGTGGTTTCCAGTGTTTAAATAAATAAATATAATATATAAATCAGAGATTTGCTTTCATCCAACAGCAGCTCTGGGTGGTGCGCGGGAGAAGCTTAATTGGCTCCCCCACTCCATTAACTTGTATTGTGAAAGGGCTTCTGGATTTAACTAGTTATTAAGCACTATATCTCAATTACATTGTTTCTGTTGATGAGCTTTCTTCAGAATAAAAATATGTGATTTGACATTTTATTAATCACCCGAGTTTCATATAGCAAATACTATATTTAACCTGTGTCTTTCGCATTAAATCGTTTTTGGAACAATCCATGAATTTGAATGTGCATGACTTGTATAATGCCAGCATTAGTAATAAAATTAATGAATCCCAGAAGATGTTGAGTCAACAGCTTGGTGCAATGAAAGAGGTCTAACTTGGAGGGTACACATCATTTTCCGTGTCATTAAAAGTCTCCTCAGTTCCCAGTAAGCTGAAATCACTGTAGAGATGATGAAGGAATGACAGGAGGTCGTTTCTGCAGGGGCTGTTGTCAGTGGACATGTGATCTAATCCCAGTGGATGGGGTTACGTAGACATTTAGCCTGTGTTCCCCATCAGCAGTGATTTAGTGTCTCTGCTGCCCCCTGCTGGGCTGAAGCTCTGACGTCACATTTCTCCAGGTCACTCCTCCACGACATCCTGCTTCCTGTCGACGTGTGGGTCACACCAACGCATGGGGTACACCGACATATGGGTCACACCAACGCATGGGGAAAACCGATGCATGGGGAAAACCGACGCATGGGGAAAACCGACGCATGGGGAACACCAACGCATGGGGTACACCGACATATGGGTCACACCGACTCATGGGGAAAACCGACGCATGGGGTACGCCGACATATGGGTCACACTAACGCATGGGGAAAACTGATGCATGGGGAACACCAACGCATGGGTTACACTGATGCATGGGGTACACCGACGCATGGGTTACACTGATGCATGGGGTACACCGACACATGGGTCACACTAACGCATGGGATACACCGACACATGGGTCACACTAACGCATGGGGTACACCGACATATGGGTCACACCGAGGCATGGGGAACACTGCGCCGGCGGTTTTAAAGTAACACTTTACTTGACAGGGCACAAATAATATAGTATTATGCTATTACTTATCTATTAATTGACCACTAAGTCTTAGTTACATACTTATCTCTTGTTAATTTACCATGAATAAATCGTAATTCAGGCAGGTACTACTGTATATTTGTCCCAATATCTGTTAATCCTGTAAACCTTTTGTGAACTACTGAAGGAATGATTGAAGGAACAGCTAAGGCACTACTGAACGAACAAGTTATGAATAACACGCAAAATACTGATCTTGTACAAGTTCATCATTAATAATTTGTGACACATCTATTATCCCAAGAAGCGACTGTATTTGCTCATGATTTGTAGTTCAGTTGTGGCTGAGTTAATACTAAGTGTTTTTACCTTAAGTCAAGTCAAGTAAAGTGTTACTGGTTGCATATACTCCAGGTTGTTCTGTGCTGAACCCTTTTGGAAAGGCATCTGAGTCATGCATAACAAATGACTTGTTTTCTTAACATTTGCCATTTATAAGACAAGATTATTTTGAAATGATGAAAATAATTTATTATCAATTTATAAGCCTCAGGGGATGGAGTGAGTACGTAGGCATGCAATATATAAACATGAACATTTAGGATATTTTCAGTCCAAGCACAAAATGACCTAGATAAACTCGCATCGGCAAAGTAATAAGAGCGATATGTAAAACAGACAGCGAAGGCACATCTGTTGTGCTCATTTCGGGGGCTTCCCCGAACAATGACCCTTTTATCCATCCTTCTATTCGTCTGGCAAAACATCCATTGTCGCTCTGTGGGAAGGGTAATTGGACTATCTCATGGTCGTTTGAAGGAATCCTCCGCATGTCTTCTGTGCCAAAAGCATTCAGGGGTGCAATCGTACAATTTCACACTGTCAAATCAATTGGTGTGTGCAGAATCACTAGGCCTCTTGAAATCAACTACACCAAATATAATATCTATAATATCTAATATAATATCTATAATATCTATAATAACAATATCTGTAAATGTCTTAGTGCTATCTGTGGGTTACCAAAGTGAGGGAAGAACGCGGCCTTGGCTTGTAGGCCCCATTTTTTCATGCCGAGTGAAAACAGTCACACGGCGTGACGGTGCTGAGCTTATAAGCACCGATCAGGCCGCGCACAGGGTCTCGCCGGTGGTGCCAGGCTACTGTGGTAGCTGGTATCATTGTTCTTTATGCTGGGGGGTGGTTCTATCCACGCGCCACAGGAAGTGACACGGGTATTTTTACCGCCCTCTGTGGACAACCCTGTCTATTCTCACGCTGGCATAACTCACAGCATCGATTTTGCTCTCTCTGTGTGTGTGTGTGTGTGTGTGTGTGTGTGTGTGTGTGTGCTAGATATTATACGGTGATTCAAGGAAAAGTGTGGATTACTGAAGAACTAAGGAAAATTTGCCATTCCGTGCTGCTTTAGAATCACACACATGTCCACCGGCCGAGACAATTTAGACAATTTAGTTATTTGGGCATAATCATTTGAGTATTCGTATTAGTCTTTGTATTTGACAATCTTCACTGTGCTCTTCAAATTCAAGAATTGGTAGATAATCATGGAATTCTGTGTTTCTGAAGAAGGAAAAAAAACACACAAACTTTGTGTGTGTGTGTGTGTGTGTGTGTGTGGGGGGGGGGGGGCAGTGGTCACCGACGGTGTCCGATGGAGGGGCCACGGCGAGGGGGGAATACCAGTCACACAGTGTTAACGTCTTCATTAGCGGTATGTGCTGAGTGAGGGAGCGCAGTGTGCTGGGACTAACCCAGAGATCAGCCAGCAGAACACACAGTGAGATGGGTTTACTGACGACATGTGAAACCGTGACACCAAGAAACTGCTACATCAACATCCGATTATCAAATCATAGCATTGATCTTGACTGAATTTAGGATTATATTGGAATGTATGATCACACTTTACTTGAAGGGACCAAAATAATGTAGTACACTCTTACTTAATGCATAAATGAATTAACCTGAAACTAAGTGTTATCTATGTACTGATCCAATGCTTGTTCATCATTAATCAATCATGACAGTTTTTGTATTCCAGTCAGCAACTACATTAATTACCAGTTAACTAATTAGTTAATAATTAATTAATATAGTTTCTGCGTGGAATACGTGGTATTATAATTAAAATGGCCTAACACTTAGTTGATGGTTTATTAATGCATTAAGTAAGCATGAATTACTAAATTTGTGTGCCCTCAAGTACTGTTACAGATTTCATATACTGTAACATGCTTCATGTGGGTTTTGGCTACAGATAAAATGTCAGATTTGACATTTTAAGAAAACATAAAAATGATGTTCTTATATCATGCGGTTTTATATAATTGGAATCTCTTCTTGTAGTTGTTTTGGTTTATTTTTGTGTGGGAAAGAGGTTATATATATTAAAAACATGACATTTGATATGCTGGTTGGGACAGTGCAGATATATTTCCCAGAGGTTAGTGCTGGGCCTTCTGAAAAAGAGGACAGGTCTTCACAACGGCCAAGTGTGAGACTGCTGAAAATGACTCACGCCTCCCTCTCTCAGCAGCTAAAAACACCACCCCACCAACATACAGGTCCAAGTGAAGGCTCCTGCTTCACTGTGCTTCATAAATTCTCATTGGTAAGCCAGTGGTCTTATCACCATATATGCAAAAAGAGCAGAACTGAGGCATATTGAGTGATTCTCAAACCAATCACGATTCATCCTAAATGAGCACGTGATCAAAAAGATGCGTGTTACACTCTGATGTTGTGCATGTTAATGAAGTTGGATCCCATGAAAACATGTTGGTCAGGATGGATGGAAGGAGTAAGCAGATAAAAGTTATCAATGATTGTTTTGTGCAACACATGACCCGTTCAGGATATTAGAGAGTAGTGTTAAATGTTTGTGTTCTTGACTTGTTTTACCATTCAGCTAGATGGCATAATCTGCAGGGACTTCTGTGTTTACCAAGTATGTTTAATGTAGTTTGATACTCTAATGTCTGCATTGTTACAAAAGTTTGAATTACAAAAAATAAGATGTTTTATGTTTTCATATGGGTCCCTGGCACTTAGCTGAGTCTTAGTGACTTGCTGTGAATCAGATGGGAAAGAGCACATTGCTTTGCACAAGAAACTTGCATCCAATAATGTGATTTGTAGTGTACATAAAACGGGTCTGCTGTGATGCATCTGTAGAATGAAACCATTTATTCTAATTTAACCGGGGAGATGTTTCATCTCCAAAGGGGGGCCCCTGAACATCGTCTATCCAATTGGTGTTATGTTCCAGATCTGGGCAGGTCTCTGCGAACAGGAAGTGCTGTGGATTCTTTGCTGTGCGGCTCAGCTGCATGTCGCATTTTGCTGGAGCTTTTCTGTGCCTGAAAAGTGCCGCAGCGTGCTGTGTTTCCACACGCATGTCGCATAAACTTTTAGGATTTTTTTTTTCTCATGATTTTGAAGTATAATAATGTTGTTCTGGGGGCTTGCTTTGAACAGAAGGTCAGGTTTAATGTTGGTCTTGACCTAGTTTTCAGCAGTGGGACTGAAATAATGGTGTACAGGGCTGATCAGATGCCAAAGTCCACCTTTGATCCTCCTGTCCACTCACCCAGGGGTGAAATATTCCTGGTTTTTAATTTATTTTTGAAGCAAATGCTTTTGGTGAATCATCAGTCTGGAGGTGTAAATGTTTGCTGGAGATGATTCAATAAGACTCACCTCTTGAGGAATTGATGGTGCGCGTCCAGGCAGACATGCGTCACATGATTGTCTGCATGTCGTCAGACGCGCATGTGGCGTCACATCTGTGGCGAAGTGAATGTGTCCGTGTCCCAGAGCCATCTGATGTCCAGCTGAGGCCATGTTCCTACAAACTGAGACCAAAGGAGTGGATTTAGAAGCAGAGTCGTCCCAACAGCTTGAGGCGAGCTTAATAGCATGGGCAAAAAAATATATATATACATCAGTATGCCAGCAGGAGCCCGAACAATTACAGCTTTGCAGACTCTCAAGGCTAAAAATGATCTATGATCTGTGGCTCATCTAGTCAGAGACAGTAAGTTCTTTGTTGTTGTAGAAACCCAGTGAGTCACTTACGGACCAAATTTAACCCTAGGCAGCAGAGTTTAATCACGGCATTCGGAAATTAGGATTTTTTATTAGTTCTCGCTACACGTTTCTGCTGGAGGTTATGAAAAACAAAAATTTATGCTTTTATCAGATGGAATGTAAAAAAATAAAACATGTACATGGATGGAAAACTGTTTGAGGGTTTTGTTTCATTTCATCACAGAAGACCAGCTAATTTATTTAAAGACACACAGACATACACACATGTATTTATAGTTTAAAGAGCAGGAATACACAATACTGCATTCTGATATATTTTCGTAATCAGAGAAAATACCAGCCACACTGCATTCTACAAATAGTTCATTTGCAGCTAGTGCTAAACTCTCACTGGCTGCCATCACACACGTACTGTACGCGGCTTCCATTTCATATATCTTTTGATACAGTTCTGTTTTTCTTACTAAGTGCTCAGAAGCTGTTTGATGAATGGAGGACACACAGTTACAGACGGGCAGATGTGTTTTCTTCATACTCTGACTGTTTTACTGCTGTTACAGTGCAGCTAGGCTTGGCCGGTACCACGGTAATATCATCATTTTGCCTCTATATTTTGGGTATATATAGCTTTTGTGTATATAGTCAAAACACCATAAACTGCAGTATAATGTATGGACGGTATGAAAGATTAGATACAGCCTTGCCTTGTGACTCTTGAACAACTGTTCTGTTAAATTTTAAGTCAGTCACTTCCAGCATCAGGCCTGGACATGGCTGTCAGCCTCCTGTGCCACGAAGGTACCGCGAGGTGTCACCGCCTGTAATTATGCAAAGCTTTCAACACCCTGAACTCCCTTACCGAGAATCTAACTCCTTAGCTACTCCTGCCTGCATATCACTATATAAAGGGTGACTGTTGCCTGCTGCCTCTGTTGACATTGCTGACATTATTTGCAGCAACAGTCGTCCCATCAGTCTGAGTAACGACACCCTAAGTGTCATGGTGCTCCTATTTATGCTTGCTTAAGTATACCATCTTAATTTTCACCTCTGCCCCCTCCCCCCCCCCCCTACACCTCACACATATCTATGTCATTTTACATGCTCTGGACATTTCCAGAATCATGCCACCCTTAATTTATACCCAAGGGAGGATCCTTGCCATGTTGTGAATTATTAGATGTATCGTGCACAGTCTAATTAACGATGCAGTGATAATCTCGGCGATCCCAATGGGGTTGGTCACCCACAGATGAAATAAAGCAGTCCAGCTGTAAAGTGATTTTCAGTAATAAAAAGTCATTCCAACTTTCCAAAAAATATATATTTGGTGCTTCATTAGTGAAATTCTTCCATTTACCTCACATTTTTAAAAATTAATGCCAGTAATAATAATAAAAAAAACAGATTTCTCAGAGTATATTTTCAGAGGTTTTATTAGACTCTTGCTATTGCTTAAAAAGAAGAAAAATCAATTTCCTAATGGCTTGAGTGTTTTTTTACATGATGTTTTGATTAGGGTTTGAGTTTTTGTTGAATGTAAAATAATGTCAAGGGTGCAAGGGGAATTTCTTGAACAACCATTCGATGAGAGCTAATTTGGCGTTCTGTTGAAGTGGCTCTCGCTGTGTTTGCTCGGCCCGGTGGCAAAAGCACTGGCATTCGATACGCCGCCCGGTTACGCGTCAGACCTGGAGTCATTCAAGCTTCCTGCAGCAGGGCCGGCTGGCTCGTCTTTGAAAACTTATCGCTTGGCTGTCCCATATTTTGGAAGTGGGCAGCTCCTGCTGTAAACGGAGGGTGACATGCGATAGTCGCGGTGGGGGGAGGGTGATGTAACGAATACGCCAATAAAATTCGGGTATTCTCAGGATATGAATAGACACTTAGTGCTAAAGCCCTTATCATGTACTGTATCACCAGTAGGAGCACTGGCTGGAAAAACTGTACATAGCTTACAGGATTGGCAGAGTGATGTCACTGCCGGCAGAGCAATGTCACTGTGACTGCCGAGCCCTTGAGCAGGGACCTTAGCCCCAAACTGCACCAGACACTGGCTGACCCTGCTTTCTCAAATGCATGTCACTTTGGATAAAAGCATCTGCTCGATGAATGTTCAGATGGATCATATTGTCGGCACGTAGAAGCGTACCAGGAGAATAACCCACAGACCTGACGCTCCACTCCAGCAGATCTGACTGAGGGAGTCCAGCCAAACTATTTAAATCCAGACTCTGTTCTCAGCCGCACCTCCCAGGGCTGTGGTCTGTGTGAAATGTGCGGGGGCTTGTCATTGAACGACCTGGCCTTTTCTCACAAAGGACCCCCCCCCATCCCCGGCCATAAATCCGGCTTTAGTGATAGATCTAGTTGATATATCGGGGTGCAGTGAGCCCTCTGTGGGGCTCCCGCTCCTTATGTAAGCGCAAATGGAAAAACCTCTCACCCACCAAAAAATAAAAAATAAAACACAGGCACTAGCCGCTGCCCTTTAGTACAAAGCTTTCCATGAGCATTTAACCCTTGAGTGACGTGGTAAAACGCAGAGGGACTCTGAAACACAACACGTCGCCATAAACACCGGTTTACCGTCACGCTTTTCTGGCAAATGGAATCAACACGGTGTGGCCATCTGGTCCATGGCTTGGATTTGTGGAAAGATTAAAAAAAAAAAAAAATCATCTATGAACATTCTCTGTTCCTACTCAACGTCCAATACAAACACATACGTATTTAGGGTCTTATGCCAATATGACATTTATTACATTACATAATACAACTTAAAAAAAACAATTATATGTGCCTTGAAATGCACTCAGTGGCCACATTATTATTGTGTACCTCATTACTGAGCTGTTATTCTTCCGCTTGTGCTCTTCCTGTTAGCTCTAACAAGTCTGGATGTTCTCCTCAGACTCCTCTCATTACTAGGGTGTTTTCCCACCCAGAACTGCCACCGACTGGATGCTTTCGTCTGTCATACTGTGCCCGGTAAACTCTAGACACCGTATTGTGTGAAAATGCCCTGATAGCTGCTGTCTCTGAGGCGCTGGGAGCGCCACACGTGGCGCCGGCGATTGCAGTGTGTTGGGCTTGGCTGATGTCAGGCATCGCCGCTGTCCTGAAGATTAGCAGCGCGGTAACGGAACCTCCTGGCCCCCGTTTGTGATGGCTTGCCGCCACATGATTCCCTGTGTGCATTATTAAGCAGCTGTGCCTAAAAGTCTGCCACCTGAGAGCATGAACACTGTTTCTCTCCACGCACTGCATTTAAGTTCCAGAAATTGATCATGTCGCCCCTCTCTCCCAAACTGGAAACTTCTGGTTCTCCTCACTTCCTCTCATACTTACCACAACATTAGGAAATATTTTTATATTTTTTTTTTCCAAATCCTTCTTATTACCTGTGTGGAGAAAGTTTTGGGGTGATTTTAATCGAAAATGTTACTTAAAATGAGCCTAGAGGAAAAAAAGATTTAACATAGGGCGAAATGGAAAAAGAGAATATTACTGTTGAAAGACGCCAAACATGCCTGGGTTGTGTAGAGTTGTGCTGCCAAAAGCAAGAAGAGAATCGGATCACTACCAACTAAGTGAGACTGGACCCTGGCAGGACGGCATAACCTCCCTTATTGGCCGGTTTGAGCGGACCTGGCCCGACATTGGCAGGTGTAAGAGGACCTGACCTGACACTGGCTGCTTTTGAGAGGACCTGGCCTGACATTGGCTGGTCTGAGAGGCACCAGTCCAACATTAGCCAGTGTTAGACAATCTGGCCCGACATTGGCTGAAGTGGATGACCTCTCCTCTGAGGCGCGTGCCTTTGCTTTCTGGCCCAGGGAACCGACACAGCTCTCAGCCCACGGATCATATTACAAGGCTGGCGAACCTCCTTGTCTCACAGAACCCGGTGCCTCTATATCATGCTCAGCCGCTCCACACACGCTAACAGAAGGCAAGGAGTACCCTGAAGCCAAGACCTCATAGTGAGACCTGTGAGGGCAACATCACCAAACCCAGCTGGTCATTTGTCCTGGAACTGGATCTCTGCTGACCGTTCTTGTAGAGAAAGTAGGATATATATATAATTTTTTGGGAGGTTTGGCACTTCGGTTCAGGACCTGCCTGCGATGGGCCCGTTGTCATTGTGGACCTACAGAAGGGTGCATATCTGTGAGAAAACATCATTCTGGTGTCGTGGATAACACAGGTGTGCATTTGTTGCTTTCAAAAAAACGTAGAGAGACAAACTTCACCTCTATATAAACTCTATTTCTGCCTGTTTAACCAGCTGGAAGACTTCATATGTAATCCATGAACATTTTAATGTTTTTGTCTCTTGCTTTGCAATATAATTAAGCAAAAATGAAAAAACATCTGATCTAAGTTTGTGATATTTTCAAATCAAGCAAACTCTAAGAACTTCGAGAGGACTAACCAGTGGAATTTGTCTTTATTTCCCATCTCATTATAAATGGACTGGACTTTGAACTGAATTTATCTATATATTTACAAAGGATTATGGGAAAGATGAAGATAAGAAGATTTTTGCCAGCAATATGAACATAAAGCAAGTTTTGTTGTGTCTTCTTATTTTGTGTGTGAGTATACGTCATTACGCACATTCAAATATATCTTTGACAATATTTTTGAGCCAAGTGTCATAGGACAACTGGATTAATGTTTCACCCAGTAAAACAGCATTAAATAGGTGTTATTAACAGAATAAATCGTGCTGGTCAGAGATGTGAAGTTACAGCAATTTTGCAAGCAGAATCGTTAACAAGTGTTAAATGACAAAGCTTTGCAAATTTGCAGTGAATTTACTTCACTAGAAACGGCAATACAAAATAATCAGTTAATCTTGTTAACTTTCGTGATAGCTGGAATGACTTTGCACACATGACAGCATTTTCCTTGGAAATAATCCATCGAATGTGGAAACGAATGTTTGATTCATTCACCCGAAGGCTCTCCGGGTGCTTGGTTCAGCTTGGTTCAGCATCAGCCGGCTTATTTATGCGTTAAGCGCGCAGTGGTACCTGATGAGCAAACAGGTCCCTCACCCTCTCCAGCCCGCTCTGCTATCACTCATCCTAAATGCAGTTTTCATTATCACCATCCTACTTTAATGAAAAGCATATCAACTCTAAACATAGAATAACAGCTTATTACGACATATCCATCTATCCATCTACCAACCTTTAATTCTGGCAACATATTAATATATATATGTGATTTATACATTTTTCTTTTCTTTTTTTTTACCAAACACATTTAACTACTCTGATTATTTAAGATGCAAAGGATGCAAGATATATTTGTGTTTTTTTTATGCACACAACAGTAGAAATATCTGCTGTAAATGTAACCTCATGGTCGCTAACAGATTTCCAGTTAGCATACTGACTTGCAAATACTTTACAATATCTGATGATGCAACTGATGCTGAGCTAAAAATACATTTTAGGGCTTCTGACTCCAGTGATCTTTGATATCCCACAGGAATGATGGGAAAAAAAGCATGTGTCCTGGGAAAGGAACTGCAACTCGCAAACCTGACCCTTCACTCATTTGTCACAGGCCAGTCACCCATCGGGAAGCTTAAACCGTGTGCTCCTATTGTCTACGAATGGTCCTCAGGGTCAATGTTCATATTGCAAAATACAAACCTTCGGGGGGTCCTAACCACTGTGTCCCTGACTTGTTGGGTGGCTAAGCTGCTGCCTGAAATGCACTTAGGTCATCATTACTTTTTGCAATGAATTGTTTGTTGCTGTAAGCGCAAATCTATCTGTATGTTTGTGTATTTCTAGTTTGCTTTTTTTTGTGAATGAATATAAGGTATTTTCTCACATTACCTCTGTTCTCTTCAGCCCAGAATCCAGTGTGAGCTATCCCTATTTGACCTTCTAGAAAAATATTGTGAGGCCCTGTCTGCCCTCTACAATATCACAGGTGAGTGTGTCATATCCTTATCTCTGTCCTTGTTTGGTTTCTCTGAGAAGGCAGCAAAAAAATATATACGGAATTATCCCACATGTTCTCAGCAGCCGTGGAGTATATTTCAATCCTCGTACCTACAGTGAGCCGGTAAGCTCTGACGTTAGTGGCGCCGCGCTTTTCAGGTCACGATACAGACTACAACATGCCAAATTTTATATCATATATCATATGATATCATATCAAAATGTGCCTCATTTGTAAAATTCCCCCCCTGCGGCCCCGAAATGGTACAGTCCAGAGAAATTTTAAGCAAATCCAAAAGTACTAATGTAAAGCTGTAGGCTGAGGGCCTCGTCACTCTTACAGGAATAACACCAAGTATCACGGATCACAAGCGCCCTTCCTCTCATGGTCTCGTGCTACATGCCCACACAAACACGCCAGCACAAAACAGGGCGGTAGAAATGTGTCGACCTTAGCCTGCATCTTATGATGCAATTTTATATATTTATAAGTAGGGATCTACAATTACTTTTAGTACCTACAGGTAAAAACTCATATATTGATGTATATAAAACACTGACATTTTGTCTTCGTTGACTGCGAAACACAATTATGGAAGCCTTGATTTATTGCTAAGGTGAACTCTGACCATTTAATCCCTGCCAGTTTTATTCTGTCATTTTGCTGCCAAATTACTAGTACTCTGCGAATACCTCTTGATATGGGCCTTGCAAATAATAAACAGAAAACCAGCATGGTGGTAATTAAACCATCTGTTAATTGTCATCAAGTTGTTTGTCTCACATATGTAGGCTGCTCACATTTCTGAAAGGATGGTTTGAAGTGTATAATTATGAAAACTGGTTGTTGGTATAATTATGAAAAGGTGGTTTTGTTGCTGTGTGGTGCATTTGAGGATGATGGTATCGGAATACTTATTTATGTTATCATCTTCATTTTATATTTCTGTTCAATTTGTGAACTCGGTAAATTTGGAATTTTCTTCTTAGTAATACAACTCACATATGTGACTTCTGTATTCTGGTAGTCTAGATCAATCCTAGGAAAACTATGATATTTTAACTTGAAATATTTGATAATAGCAAAACTATTTAGCAAGCTATTTATGACTTAAGACAATAAATACACATTTATTTGGGGGGGCCAATCCCCCCTAAAATAGGCCTAGCGACGCCCCTGTCCATGATTATCAACCCTCCCTAAAATAGGTCTAGCTTCTTAGACTGAATGCTTGTCTTCACTTTTAATAAAAATATCACCCTGGTGCACCACGATCGATGCCATTTTAATCATCATTCTCATCAGACCGTCCCATAAAATACGGCCTGCAGGAGTTTCATGAACAGCGTCACTTACCCGGAGTAAAAATACAACAGAATAAATCAACATTTACCCAGGTTATTACCCCGAGGCAATCAAGACACCTCATTCCTGCTAGTACCTCAGTGTGTGAGTGGAGTAATCGCTGACCACAATTACGTAAACCAAAACATTATTTCAAAGGCAGGATATAAGTAGTATAGACACATTATAAGAATTAGCATCTAACAGATGTTCACTGCCTGCTGACTTGGTGAGAAAGTTAGAAGCTGAATGCGAGATAACGCTACTTAGCTAGACATGGTAACTAGAAGACACGTTGCGCACTGACTCTGTCTGTCAGAAAAGGATTGCCGTTGGCTTATATTTTACCTGAGTCAGCTAGCTTTGCAGGGAGGCACAGAAAACACATATTGGATCATGTTCCATCAGGCAGTTTTGACAGCAGAATTCCTCTCCCTTCACTGCTTTACATGTCTGCTATCAGCTGGAGACCTTCCTGAATATACTATCCCCCTCCTGCCTTCATATTATGGGGATTTTTTTTTTTTTGGGGGGGGGGGGGGGTGTTTGGGGCCAGGTATATACCCCGACTCAACATCAACACTACAAGAATCAACATCACCACAAGGGGGCGCACATCCAATGCATCGACTGCACCTCCCACAGGAGGCCGCCATATTTGAGGCCTGTCTACTTCATGCCAGGACACCCCCCCTTTCCCAACTCACAGGGCACCTAACTGGCTTCCCAGCTGCCTAACACACAGAGGTTTGGGACAGGCCTGGTACACTTCCTAAACAAAAAAATGATCTGAGGAATCTGTTAGACCCTTAAAAATTCAGAGCCATTATTACTGGATGGTCGATTTTCCTAATCGGGATCCTGAATCCTTTCGGAACTCCACTTGGAATTTGAATAATTACACATTTCAGATTTAAGCTGTTTTACTAGCAGTGCCTTTGGGGAAGAAGCAGCATCAGGGCAACAGTTTGTTGTGTTTCGTCAAGATTATAATCTTGCCTTCAGGTTTAGCACAATAATGCTTGAAATCCTCCTGGTAAATCTGCCACGTGGGACTGCCCTCTTCACCTTAATTTAATGATTTACTTGTTTAGCATGTGTTTTGTATGCTACTTTTCCACAGCCTATGTTTTCTATTTATTTATTTATTTATTTATTTATTTGTCAGATGGCTCTGCGCGTAAATTAATCCCACAGCAAAACTGCTGACAATTTGCGTCATGAAACATCCTCGTCTGTCATGTACCTGCAATTTAAATATAACGCACTGGGGCAGACACTTAATTCACTGCTGCTGCTCTCAAGGATTAAAAAAGAAAAAGAAAAACAGACGATGACTAACCAGCGCCGTGTCTTCGGGGAAAATAAGACTAGGATTTGCGCTGCAAGTAAATATTGTCCAAAGCCCCAATTTAAGTATGCATCAAGGTGTTAAACCTATACCTTAATATGACACGTTAATTTAACTGGTGATTAAATCGTGTTTTTTTCTGTAATTTGATGGCGCTCGCACACAATGTATAAAACATAAAAAATATACGAATCGATGGTGTGAGCAACCGAAGTGCTCGCCTTATAAATAAGTCTGCACACTCGCTTCGCTTTGAACTGGTTTCTCGGATTAAAATCCCTTTTTAAAATGGTTCTGGTGGTGACCGGTCGGGGAACAGATTCACTCCAACCGCCCACCTCGTTTATTTCGGGTAAAAAAAATGTAAATCGAGGCATCCAGATTATCTATATGAAACTTCTTTCCATCACCAAAATGCTACTTCGTGATGATCCTATTAGCGGGTATAGTGGGAAAGTGGAATTTACGGCTGGCTGGTGCATAGTTTTTTTTTTTTTTTTTTTTTTTTTGGGGGGGGGGGGGGGTTTTTTTTGGGGGTGTTGGCATATGTTTACAGGGTTTTGGGGGGGGGAGGG
>JABFEA020000085.1:3143656-3155899 GCA_019775915.2 Cyphomyrus plagiostoma
CATTTCTTATGTTCTTTTTGTTTTTCGGGGGGGGGGGGGGGGCCATGTGTATTGGGCTTGAGTGCATCTGTAGACAGAGATGTGGAGAGGGAAGGGATTATATTCATTTGACTCAAACTCCGGCATCGTGCGAGGTGTCCGCCGCGCCACCAACAACTTCACGACCGAAACGATGGATTCGGCTATTTTCCAGATCTTCATCGGGGAGTTTGGGGACCTAAACTGTAGCCTCATAGATGTTTTTCAGGACACTTTCTTCGAAAATGCATCTTTTTCTTTAATGAATATAGATGGTACGGGTCTTTAAAGCTATTTCACGCCTGTCTTGTTTTTCATCGCCTCTTCTGCTTAATATATCACTTTTGTACATATTTCAATTAAACGTTGCCATGTGTTTTAAGGTTTGTATTGCAATGCCACTACTGACGAGATCGGGACATGCTGGCCTCGCAGTACCAGCGGCCGGATGGTGGAAAGACCGTGCCCGGAGTATATTAACGGAGTGAAATACAACACCACACGTAAGTTCACTTCCAGATACCTCTTATATGCCGATTTCACGTTTTGCTATTCAAAATCATTGAAATGTATATTGTACCCGCTTCTGTGGGTCTGGAGTTATTTAATAAAAATACAATACGAATAATGTATTAATAATTTTGCAATATTGTGAATATGCTGTTTAAGTTCTATTTCAATGCGATGGCAAGCGCATGAGAAAGCTGAGGCGCATCTGGACCTACTTTTGTTTGACAGATCCGAGCGAGTCCTACTCCTGTGAACGGGGAGCTGTCCATTGTACCGCAAATTTAACGCCCCACTTGTCTATAAAGACAAGTAGAAAAGCACATCGGACGCATTATATATAAATACACAGGATTTGCTGATTTTTGGCGCATTTGAAATATAGGAGATATTAACTGTATATGAATGATGCTGTAGATCTCTCGATCATGCAAAAACGGAGTAATTTCCACTGTAAATCGCGATACGCTGGAGTGAAGATTCTCCGCCAGACGGACTATGAGATGAAGGAATGTGTATCAATAAAGTTTACAAACCGGTCTTTTACCCCCCCTTAATGATTGTCCACAATGACAAGTATGACTAAGTTATTCGGTCAGTAGGGCGCGTTCTTTTAATAGTTTAACTGGGAGGAGTATAAAATAAGCCCTTATTGCGGACCATTTGGGATGCTCTGCAGATAACAGGCACTTCTTACTGTCAAACTGACGACAGGAGGGCATTTCTCAGATCAACTCATTAACGCAACCTTTTTTTAGATATTCATAAAATGTGCCATTGTATAGGCTCTTAGAAACTTCTTTTGAGGCAGTTGAAGTTTGCTTCGTTTTATTATCAATGGTCGCAAATTAGCGCTCTTTGGACAACTTGTTTATATAATCGAGACCTTAATATGTGGTACATATATACGAAGCATTTGCATATTTCTAAATATCAATGCTTAGTAGATATCAGACCTAGTAAATTATTTTAAAGTTTTAGAATTAATTTAGCTGACATCTTTCTCTCGTTACTTTACCTGCTGCTCGGTATGACATATTTTCCTATAATCCACTGTAATTACATTTAAATACACAGCTACAACTGATGACTGTAGTGGACAACACGTAGATAAACCATCGCAATTACAAACTCACCATCATATTCCTTTATGTCATAGCAGACAGTTTCACCGCTATAATACAGTCGCATAACGGTAGTAATGAGTAATGAAAAGCGTATTGGTGGAATTACTCAATCTCTGTAATTATCAATTAGATTGATAACTGATAATTTATTATCACCACTTGTCTGCCCAGTCGCTAGGTTTTTGTTGTCAATCATATATTCAGTCAATCAATCAATCCATCCATCAATCAGTTCACAGATGGCATAACTGACAAACACCATATTGAACCAATCATTCCGTTAACTCACCTTAAACTATACATGACTATCAGTTTAAATCCAGAATGGTGAATTTTGTTATAATTCATATAGCTAAAATTCTGGTACCCACCATGTTCATATTGTTTAACTGGCTAAGCTTTACCCTGCCAAAACAGAAAGTCATTCACACTATGGTTATGTAAGGTTAAGAAATCCAGAGAAGTTGTCTCTTTTATAAATACATATTAATACAGGGGAAAAGGCATTTTACTAAATAGGTTCATATATTTTTAAGACAGGGTCTATATTTGTCTTGGCTCTTTTAGCATGATTTATTTAGAAAGGACTTTGATCTTGAGTAGGCCTTGTCATGGCACAAATTATTGTCTATTGATATTACGACTGAGTACCAGTGTTTTGAGTGCCAGGAGCTGTTTGAACTGCTAAACCTGAAAATAAGCCAATTCATAACTTTATACTGGGGGGACACATTCTGAAGTCTCACTGATGGAAAAATTAACATTTTTCAGCCCGCGGAACTGTCAAAATAAGCTTATGAATAAAGGATTTATTGTGTGCAGCATTAGCACATGTTTGTTTACTATGCCCAGTGTGGTGGCCAAAGATACCTAATATGCAGGATATTTCAGTCATTTAGGGGGAATGTCACCCATGGCTCGTGTCATTTCTTTGGTTGTCACACATGACAAACTTATAAATTAATTAATTAACATGTTTAACAGAAAATTTGGGAAAAACTTTTTGAACTGTTTATGAGTTTAAAAATAAACAATCTTGGATATTATTCATTCAAAATTATTATGCAAATTTGTGTTGCATTATGGGAAATGTATATACAAAATTGAATCTTTATTGGAATGAGTAAAATGGTTATTAATGATGCTTAAATCTTATCACTCTGTTTACAAAGATATGAAGTTTACTTTTGGTGTTGTATGCACATCAATCCACCTATCCATCCATTTATCTATCCATCCCTCCATCCGTCCGTCCGTCCATCCTTCATACATACTTCTACATACATGCATTCATGTGTAAAATTGCACAGGCCCACATTCCTATGAATGCACATGAAGGTCCAAGAAATAATTATTATTAGATATATTTTTCATATTTCATTCATACTTTTTATATTTTCTTTTTTTGCCTATGGTGCATGGGGAAAAGATCCAAACATATTTCAGAATGGGAGCCAAGTAATCACTCGACATTCATGGAATTAAGTGTGAAATTATTCTTTTCACATTAATCCAGTCAATGTCAGGTTCCAGGATTAATCAGAGAATTAATTAATTCATTTGCAATGTAATAAACACACTCTGTTGTCCAGATAAAAGGACACTCATACCAGCTTCTATTAAAAAGGTGAAGTGTCTGCATTGGCATGTTTTATTTAAAGGGCACCTTGCTGTACTCCCAGTGTTTGTGCTGCATTAAACTAACAGTGAGGTTCATGGTCACGAACTAGTAATTTTGGGAGCCGGGACACATCAATATTTACTTTGTCATGCTTAGTATTTCATCAGATTTCTGATTGCTATGAAATAAAACACATAGAAAGTGTGAAAGCTCTTGTGAAAATATGTAATTTCTAGGGTTGTCTAGTTTCATGTTCGTTAGTCTTATACTGGATTGATCTGTCAAAAAAAAAAGTTTTAAATACATCCCAAATCTCTCACCGCCTGTTCAGATAATGATGGCAATCTTGGCTGTAATGAGAAAGTACCTTTGTGATAGATACCTTATTATTTTTCTATCCACTTACCTGCCTGTCTCCTTAGTCCATAGTTTCATGGCTAATTTTCAAAGCCTCTTTTCACGACTTTGCCCCAGGAGGAGTGATTTTGACTCTTTGTCTCTCCAGTGCTGCTGCAGTGAGATGACCTTGCAGAGTAACCGGACACTGTCCTTCCAGTGCTTTATATGCACTGCGTTTGCGCTCTACATTGCATTTCCTGGACTGATTAAAAAAGGAATTTGTTAAATGAGAATATGGAAAAACATAACATAGACCGCCACTGTGGAATATTTCTATACTGTAAATATATTATTTGTTGTTTTGTAAGAATGAAACTATGGGTGGACTGTTTTGAAAACTGTCGGGGATCTTGCAGAAATTCATCGGTGCTTTTAGCAGTGCGATCAGTAGAAATGAGGGTGCAGTCCTGTCGGGGTGGACAGTCATCACCATGATGTTATTCCCATGGACACATTGCATGTGTCCCTCACTCACAGGAAATCCATAAACTGGCATTCTTTTTGTCTGGCCCTAAACCCAGTTCCCAGGGGCCATTGAAGTCTGCTTTTCATTCCCCCCGCCCCCCAATATTTTTTTTTCCGAGTTCTGTGTTCTGCTTATCCTTGTCACAGCCATGTGACTCCTGAAATAAGACCCTCGCCCCCGCATATAAATGTGACCATCCAATGTCACCTGATTCTGCCTGGCACTTCCAGGTTCACACATGCAGGAGATGCACCTCATGTTCTGCTCCACTCTCATTCACATGAAGCATAGTGAATTATTTAGGCTGGGGACTCCATTCAGAGTCAGTTTTTCTCTTTTTGCTGTCATTTTGGATCATGCGTTTAAAAACTCAAGTCCACGTTTTCTATTACGCAGGTCAAGGACTGGTAATGGTGGTGAATGATGTCTCGCCCTGCATATTTTTTTCTGTTATTGACTTTTAATTTGAGCTTTCAGCACTGCTCAGGCAAAACTCTCACGTGTTTTCCAGAAAGGACATTAAGGGGACTCCAGCTGGAGTTTAAGCGTGAGGAAATGGTTCTTCACAAAATTTTCAGAAGTGGATTAGAGAGGAATCCTCCAGCCGTCGCTCATTGGTTGGGGGTCTCGGTAATTGACTTAGACTGAAACTTCATTCTATTCCCTCATACTGCTAATAGATGATGGCTGGTTTGTTTCCACTGCAGTACAAAATCTGCTTGGACCTTATTCCTCAAAATACTCATCGCTGTGCTTCCCTCTCACAGCATTTACCCATAATCCTCAAACAGCACCTCCCTCCCTCAGAATACATTCACTTTCTGCCCAAGTCTTTGCTTACCGATTGCTTACTTGACTGAAAGGCAAAACAAAATATTTCCACAGTAAATACTTTTTTATGACAACATTAAAATATTCCTGCACGATTCTCTGCTCTTGAGCTGCTGGAATCAGTCTTAATGATTGAACTTGATGACAAACGTTTTTTTTTTTTCTTTTATTAAAAAAAAAAAAAAACATTGAATTTCTTCACTCCTGGTCCCTTGCAACCCTATTCTGGATATGTAGTTTGGGATGCTGGGGTGGATGGATGGCCTGGGATTCTGGTTTACAGGTAGGGCTGAAGGCTGGTGATTGTAATAAGGACTGAAGACAGCGGGGAGGCCAGAACGATACAACCGCAGTACCTCAGTGATAATATATAACCGGTATGAGTGATTCCTCATATCATATTAATTCACAGTCCCCTTTATAAAATTGTGGTGATACTTTTTAAATTTAAAAGCACTTTACATAAGATTTTACGGCGATCCTATTATGGTTAAGTACCTTGGATGGATAGATATGTATTGCTACATGATCAAGAGGCAGTCAAATGGCAGTGTCAGGATGGGATTGGTGAGATGGTAAAGGTCAGCCTTTCCTGAGTTAAAAATTTTGGAAGTCCACGTACTGGAGTGCTATGAAATCCACTGTAAATACAGACAAACAAGTGCCTGGCCTTTCACATCTATGCATGAAAAGGTCAGTGGCTGAAGGTGTGGCTGTTCTGCATGAAAGCCCATTACAGAGAGTACTGGCAATCAATACTTATCATGGATACCTTGAGAGTTTACCCGTGCCTAATTCACACTGGGGGGAAATATTTTACCTTTTTACTCATTTATATATTTTTATTTTACTGTTGTGCATCTGAAATCATAGAAAAAATCTTGTGGGTTTTGTGTGTGTGTGTGTGTGTGTGTGTGTTTTCAGTCATTTTTATTACATTGCATGCAGTCGAAACAGCTGCATGCCAGTCACTCACAGGAGAGAAGTGGGATTCCTTTAAAACTGGTGCTCAGACTGTATTTCTGACACAGCGAGATTTATGTTTAAAAACACTCTCGATTCTCAACGCAAGCTCCTTTTTTTAAGAACAGGAGTGAGACACACAGGAGACTGAATTAACAAATATAGTAACTAACTATAACTATAGGTCATTACTGATGAAAGTACATGAGATCACTATGTAACTAAGACTTTGTGCTTAAAATCATAAGTAATAGCAAAATACTACATTTTTTGTGCCCCCTCAAGTACAGTGTTACCAATGATTCATTATGGCGTACAGATCAGGTATCTGATAATGTAATATGATGTATGGTTTCTTTTAAGCTGTGGAGCTCATGGCTTTGTAAGACTAACTACTGCTTTCAACAGACAATTTATTTGCACATATTAGGCCACTCGTATGCTAGGAATATCCCTTGACTTTCTGGCTAGAAAATTCGGTCCTGATATTCTTTCACATTTTTGATATTTGAGCACCCAAAAGATAATTATGGCCTGTTTAATGTCCCTCTAGCCTTTGGACCTGCTTTTTAGTAGAAGGTCTGATTCTTCTCTCACGCACCTTGCTCCAGAGTGGTTTGCCCCCGGGACGCAGTACCCTTGCGGAGAAAGTGCTTTTTTGTGTGGTGCTTCAAAGACACAATGCAGGAAAGTCGATGATTCTCTTTTTCAATACGAGGGTCCCCTTGTAGATTTCAGCCACATTTTATGTATAAATAAACTATCATCCGCAGAACTTTTTTTAATGAAGAGTATTCAGTTTACACAGAGAGGGAGAAAACGTCAGCATGTGCAAAAGAATGAATAAAACAGCCAAATCAGTTTTACTCTACAATTTTACTCTGCACCTTTCCTCGTCTATCCATCAAGCGGCCGACACCGGCTCTCTGGGGTCGTAGGAGCTTGGCACACAAAGCTTGATTTTTGCTAGCAGTGAATTGCTTGCCCTGATTTGTTTACCCTTTCAAGATCAAGAGGTTTTGGTAATCCTGAGAGAGATAAAGCCCGCCCCCATCCTGCCTTTGTGCCCTCTTTCCGAAGTGCCAATTTCCTCCCATGCTGTCAGTGACAAACATGTGCTGGCATGTGATTTGTAGCTGCTATACAATATGTGAGTGTGGTGTTGGGGGGGGTGTATTTATTAGCAAATGTTCCAGCACTGTGATGAAAACCTGTTGTTTTGATGTTGTAGGGAAAATTTTTTTCATCCCCACGAAGAGAAACTAATTTTTATAAAAATCTATAACCGCAATCAAAAATGTGAAAAGTCTTATTTTGTTTGGTTACTTATGGTTAAGGTTGGGTAGAGGTTAAGGTTAAGGTTGTCATTTTCAGGATTAGGGTTTTTCCCATAGAAATGAATAGATGATCACAAAGATAAGAATACAAACGTGTGTGTGTGCGTCTGTGTGCATGTGTTACGCCCCCTCCTCTAGTGTTCCTAGTGTTGAGTTCAGCTGACTTGAGTTAGCCCCATATGTGAGGAGGAAGTTGCTGAGGGTGTCAGCCTTATCCAATAAATAAGCGAGTCGCTGAAACTGATATATGTGGGGAACCTGCACACGTGTCAGAGAGATACACCTTTTACACATCTCCTTTCACGGCCCATCAGCCCTGGCTGATGACACGACATCGATTGACACAGGAGCGGGGAGCATCCTGTTCTGTTTATGGCAAGGTCCCAGGATTAGTCTGAAGACTTGTTCCTGTTCTGGGATCAGTGGTGTCAACGTCGTCCTCTCTGAAGGTAAAAACTAAGAATACATTTCTATGCCAGCGGAAAGTAGAACGCATGAAGTCATTAGCTGTTTGTTTCTGTCACCATTGGGTGTTTAAGAAGATAACAGTACAGAGAGAGCCAACCAGAGAGAAAATAAACCAATCAGACAGACGATCGAAGAGCAAATAAACCAATCGGACAGCCGATCAAAGAGCAAATAAACCAATCAGAGAGCACATACATATTTCACTACTTATGATGACATATAACATATTTTAAGTATTTACCTTTTAAATCTTTAAATATTGAATTGTATTCAATAACTTTTAAAAATATTTGATAGTTGCTCTTAAGTGAGAGCCCGTATAAATTGTTGGCTGTGGCATCCATTAATTATCCTTAAGTGTTTGTCCATCACAGAGCCTGAAGTCTATCCCAGGAAGTACGGGACACAGAGTAGGGCGACTTGAATGGTGGGTCATTGTAGGGCACGCAGTCACACACCCAATCGGAGACGGGGCAATTTCGAGGTACCTAAATGTTTTGGAGCGTGGAAGGCAGCCAGGACACCCAGTGCGAGTCCACGCAGAAACACGGAGAGAACACGCAGCTGCGGGGCCATGTAGCTGGAACAACATGCACTGTATCTGTGCAGTGGTGGCTTAATGGTTCGGGAAGTACGCTTGTACTTGGAAATTTGTAGGTTCGAATCCCTGACTTACAAGGCACCACTGAGGTACCCTGAGCAAGGCACTGTTCCCTGGGTGCTGAATTAGCTGCCCCCTGCTATGTCACGATGACACATGTGGGTTAAATGCAGAGGACACATTTTGTTGTGGTGCACTGTCTGCTGCGGTGTGTCAACAATGATCACTAAATTCTTTCTAGGTGCTTTTTGAAGTAGAGTCTGTCTTAGTAATTTAAAAAATTCACACTTTATTTTAGTCCTCAGTCATCTTTATTGGTGAGTTTTTTTTTCCTTCCAATAGCATTGAAATAGGCATTGGATTTTAAAGGGGGGGATATTTGCTGGGTATACAATTAGTATGCATGGGGTCAGCTAATAACCTGAAAACAAGATCCCTGCTTGCTGTACCGCTGGGTGAATTCATTAAATGCTTCTGCTCCACTGACCAGCGCCCATGGCCTACTGGGTGGAGGGCGTGGATGGGGGGGGGCAGTTTTTTCAGGCATTTGTGTCCATATAAATCCGGACTCATTGGCAGTCGCCGGATCTGTGCTTCCTGAGCCAGATTTGTGGATTATTGGACTGGGAGTCATTTCTTTTGAATTCCGAGATTCCGTTCTGCGAGTCCACTGACCTCTGATCTCCTTATGGTGGCAGAGGATGTTTTGGGCCGGATGCCGCTCCTGCCCCAGCTAAGGCAAGGATTCCAGCTACAGACTGGGGGACAGTTAACAGTAGGGAGGGGGAGCAGTGCAATTATTCCAGCAGATGTCTGCAAAGCGCAACCGAAAGGAATAAAAACAAACTACGCCAAAAATGTAATTTGGCCAATAAATAAATACGCAGAAATAATAATAATGGTACAGGATGAAGACTGCAGGTCGATAAGAGATGAGACAGTTCAAGACAAAAGAGTGAAATTTAAGAACGAGTAAACAATGCGATAATTAATAAATATATGTAGTGGCCATAAGGATAGAAACAGACCACAGTATAGTACAATAAATATCAATAAAGCACAGAAGTGGAATATTGACAATGTGCCATCGAGTGCAGCGGTACGCAGGCATAGCAAAGCTCCTGGTTCTCGCACATGGAGTGCGGTCCTTCACGGACACTGGGTGCCGTACGTGTCTTGGTTCTCTGTACTCGCCGAGCGTAATTACACTGGGCATAGCCGTCCCTCGACGCGGCACAGCACGGCCGTGGACCATGCCCTTCCTTACCGCCAGGGCCTTTCCGTCATGGCCCATCACTCACGCGTCCGCTGCTCTCGGGGTAATGGCTGTTTTCGGCCTCTCCTTTTCCCAGGATTTTCGTTAACGTTATTGAAGTGCTTGTTTTTCGTTCCCCTGCTGTCATGAAAGCAAAGTAGGCAAATTCCAAGGTGAGAGCGTGTTCCTAAAAGTCCGTAGCAGCCATGCGTCATTATTCTCCCATATAAGGATAAATAACTAACGAAGAACAATTAACTGGCGCACAAGTTTTTCGAGTCCATTTGGAACTACACTATATTGACAAGTTTTGGGACACCTGGCCATTGCACCTATAGAAGCCTATGACATCCCATTCTAAATCCATAGGCATCAATATGGAGTTGGTCCCCCTTTTCAGCAATGACAGCTGCTACTCTTCTGGGAAGGCTTTTGGAGTACGACTGTGGGATTTTTTTTCTTCCAGAAGAGCATTTGTGAGTTCAGGCACCGATGTTAGACACGAAGGCCTGGCTCACAATCTCTGTTCTAGTTCATCCAAAAAGTGGTCAATGGGGTTGAGGTCAGGGCTCTGTCCAGGTCAGTTATGTTCTTCCAAACTAAACTCACCCATGTCTTTATGAACCTTGCTTTGTGCATTGGGGCACAGTCATGCTGGAACAGAAAAGTACCCTCCCCAACCTGTTCCCAAAAAGTTGGAAGCATAGAATTGTTCAAAATGTCTTGGTATGCTGAAGCATTAAGTGTTGCTTTCACTGGAACTAAGGGGCCAAGCCCAACCCCTAAAAATGACACCATTATCCCTGTTCCAACAAGCTGTACAGTTGGCACAATACAGTCAGGCAGGTATCGTTCTCCTGGCATCCGCCGACCCAGACTCACCCATCAGACTGCCAGACAGAGTAGCGTGATTCGTCCCTCCACAGACCACATTTCCACTGTTCCAGAGTCCAGTGGCAGCGAGCTTCACACCGCTCCATGCAACACTTGGTATTGCGCTTGGAGATGTGAGGCTTGCATGCAGCTGCTTGGCCATGGAAGCCCATTCCATGAAGCTCCTGGTGCACAGTTCATGTGTTGGGGTTATTATCAGAGGAATTTGTAACTCTACAGTTATTGAGTCAACAAAGGGTTGCCGACTTCTATACACTATATGCTTCATCACTCAGTGATCCTGCTCTGTTACTACCACATGTCTGCTGCTTCATGGCTGAGTTTCTGTTCTTCCTAAATGCTTCCACTTTGCAATAATACCACTTACTGTTGACTGTGGAATATCTAGCATGGAAAAAAAATTCACAAACTGACTTATTGCAAGTGCATCCTATGACACTACCACAGTAAATCAACAGATTATAAGGTTCAAATCTCATCATTTTGTCAAGTTTGCACTAGGTATTTTCGTTTCCTCCCATACTCATGCAGTTGTGTTGGACTCTCTAAAATTGTGTGCCTGTATGTGCTCTCTGATGGACAGGTGTCATACCCAAGGTGTCCCCTGCCTCGTATCCCATTAAGGACAGACGTCATACCCAAGGTGTCCCCTGCCTCGTATCCCATTAAGGACAGACGTCATATCCAGGGTGTCCCCTGCCTCGTAACCCATTAAGGACAGATGTCATATCCAGGGTGTCCCCTGCCTCGTGTCCCCTTAAGGACAGGCGTCATATCTAGGGTGTCCCCTGCCTCATATCCCGTTAAGGACAGACGTCGTATCCAGGGTGTCCCCTGCCTCGAGACCCCTTAAGGACAGGCGTCATATCCAGGGTGTCCCCTGCCTTGTATCCCGTTAAGGATAGACGTCATATCCAGGGTGTCCCCTGCCTTGTATCCCGTTAAGGATAGACGTCATATCCAGGGTGTCCCCTGCCTCGTGTCCCCTTAAGGACAGGCGTCATATTCAGGGTGTTTAACAATGCGAACAAAGAACACAACTCCTACAAGCGGAAAGTGGGCACAATATCATTTACGATTTTGATGACGTGCATGCCTGCTGTGAACATGAGCAATGAGCTGGTACGAAACCAGCAAAACCACTTTGTGGCACATTTTGCGGCAGTGGGAAAAGGGCCCAGTGGCAGCTGGTGGCATTGAGGAGGTAAGAAGACAAAACATTTTACAACATCGCAATAGTGATTTTTTCCAAAGAAGAGTGAAAATGTGTTTTTCAATGACAATAAAATTTCAATAATGAGTTGTTCCCAAGTTATTCATAGACGTTCATAATCTTAAACATAGAGGTACAACCTCCTCTCGCTCTATAGACTAGCCATCTCTGTTGAACTCAGGTAAAAAGCCCATTCACTCACTCATGCCTAAGGAAAAGGAACTACGACACATTTCTGTCTTGTCTCCAGAGACGACATTCCGGGCATCTCGCCCCATCTGCAGACCAGCTGCCTGCCAACTTCCATTCCTAACTAAACCCAAGATGGCCGACTTGTACTGTGTTCCCAGTCTGATCAGAGCTGCATCCATCTGATCAGGAGGCCTAGGCTGGGCCATGGTCAAAATATATATATATATATTTTGACCATGGCCCAACACCACCATGGGGGTGGCATGGTGGTGCGGTGGTTAGCACTGTTGCCTCACACCTCTGGGACCCGGGTTCTGGTCTCATGTGTGTGGAGTTTGCATGTTCTCCCCG